>JBAJMU010000005.1:1344327-1871631 GCA_037952995.1 Hyposoter didymator | reverse complement strand
TCAGCGCGATCAGAAACTGTGTCGATTCGATTGTGCGTTGCCAAATATGTAATAAAAAGTAGCAGGAAGGACTCGGCATGGACAGCTGTCCGGTTTGGATAGAATTTTGGAAAGTAAAAACACGCAAGCGGATGCAGCCAATGCGAGTGAAATTTAAACAGAGATCACGTCAGAGATAAAGTTTCATTGAGGACGAGGAAATTATGTAGGAGCTTTGACATTGATCGACATTGTGGATGGAAGAGGAAGGAGTGCGAGAAGAAGGAAAAAAGGGAAGCAATAGTCGTCGGAGAAGCACACTGTTGAGTTCTCTGGTTCACTCACGAGACACTTGACCCTCGATGAAAGACTCGGTTCAATTTCCAGCACACCCTTCGTACAAACTCTTCCGGCTGTACTCAACGTCCCGTCGAGCCTCTCCCGTATCCACACCACGTCTCTCATCTACGTCCAACCCTTTTTCTCTTATCTCACGAGTTTTCGTCACCAAAAGAGCCATAGAAAATAAAAAAGAAACGTGGTTGTTGGAAAAGTTCCTTGTCAAGAACGAGAAGCAATGTTTTTCCAATAAGCTTCATAAAAAAATCCCCTCTCAACTTTCGGTGACGATTGAAACGCGAGAAACTGCACTCGAAAGTGGATCGTAGTTTAAAGAGCTCTACGTCCAGTCACCAAGAAACTATAAACATTTGAAAAACGCGAAAAAGCTGTGAAACGCCTTGTGACCGTATACACACGCTTTGAATCCCAAGAATTACGTCCGCTCTTTCCATAGGGTCCGATTCCCGGACGAGATCGAGGGATTTTGAATGTCGAGATGAAAAGGTGAATAAGGCATTTGAATAATGCAGAAAGTGTCGATCCCATGTGCTTCAAAGTTGCAAGGACTCTCTCAGTTTCCTGCCTATAAAACTTTGTCTATAGCTTGACGCCGCGTATATATTTTCCCCTTTTAGTAGAAAATCTCCTTTGCTCAAACTTCTTCTTGTCCACTTTCTCTTCCAAAAGCTTCGGAAAGCCTGCTGCTCTCGCCAATACACAATGCGAAAACAAACTCTCCGATCGTTTCGTTCGAATTCGTGAGAGAAAAAGTGAATTCGTCCCTCGCATCAAATCAAACGTTTCTATTTGCTTGTAATTTCCGAGTGTGAACTTTAACGTACCCTCGGAAAGACATTTGCAGGGTCGATTCTTTCGTGAAAAGTTTCCTTTTCTGTCGACGCTCTTTTGAGCGGAAAAATTCTCAAAGTTGCGCAGACGATCCATTTCTCGATGTATGTTCGATGAAAATTATCGAAACAAAGTGTAGGAGGAAAGTCGAGAGTTTATATACACAATATATAAAAGCTTGATGGGCAGAAACAAGTCATTGATATATCGCGTTGCATTTTGAGAGCCTGGAAACGCCCCTGTTGCACGTTCTCGTTCTACCGAGGGTTATAAACTTTACGATCTCGAGATTTAACGACGCGATAAATATATCGATATACAGCGCGGAGTGCGATACAAGACCAAGAGGCTTCCCGTTGTATACGACATAACGAAGAGAACCTGAGGGAATCGAAGCCCCCGAGTATCTCATATAATGGTAGCAACGGCGTGTGTTAGCGTTGATACAAATTACAGGTTTTCCATGTAACATCGTAAATGAGACTATATGCGGCAAATAACCATTGACACCCACCCAGTTTGTATTCCATGAGCAATAACACCTTCGCATGCAAAGCTTTTGACACATCGATTATTCTGTTATTTATATTCAGACACTTATTTCCACTCGAGTTATTATTGCCATTAAACGCGTTAATAATTTTGGAAGTCGATCGGTAGTCGCTACTTGGTGTGAATCAACTGCGCGATGTGATCCTTATCCCCGGAGTCGAGTGGCGATGCAAATAGGCAACAACGGAGCATCATTTTGCTAATTTTCTGTGAACCACGATCGCAGGTTCCTTTTTCGACGACGAACAATGATCCAGGAACATTTTGAGGTTTCGAAAATCGAGCTCGTGACAAATTAAAATTGAGTAATTAGACCCGAGGGAATCAAGGGGTTGGATCGAACATTTCCCAAGGCGTTCCTTCTGTTTCCGCGTATTAAATATTCAATCAGTGCATTCCATTTTCTCCCAAGCACCGAACGATCTCGGAAATTTTTTTTTTTTTTTTCCTTTGCCGGGTCACATTCCTTGGTCTTTCAGAATTTTCCTCCTGGATGCGACATATTTCATGGGTCAGGAAGATGGTTTCTAGGGTGGCCTATGGACCGTGTCGAGCTATATACTACACTCGGTGCAGCAGATGCTAACCCTGGGCGCGGTTTGGCAGCAGAATAAAAAAAGTTTCACAGCTGCCGTTCGACACTCCTCTCAAAGAAACCTTACCCGGACTGCCCCGGTAGCTTGAGGAGCCTGCCACACTTTACTCAGTATATACATACTCATAGATACAAAATACATAGACATCGCGCGTGTGTCGGATATAATGCGCGAGGCCAAGAAGTAAATGGACGATATTTGGTCAGAAATCTTTTTTTCAAGCATTTTACATTTTTTCGACAGTCGTTCGACTGGAATATAAACATGCACGTATATTTCTCGTCCAAAAATGCAGAGAATACTAAAAGATCTCGAGGGCATTAAGGATGGTTGAATAATTAAGGAGGCTGGATCACAAAGATACAATTTTGCCATGCTAAACCATGTNGGAGAAGACAACGAAGCTTACTTATAGCCGTCATGTTAATCCCTTACGGACGCAGAAGTATGAAATTCAAGTAATAAGCTCCTTTTGCTTTCTCTCACCCTCTTATATAATTCATCAACATTTTACTAGACAAATCGGCAACGATTGCGCACATTTTTAATTAACCCTGACCATTATAATGTTAATCCTTTTTTCCTATACTCCTGTCCAACGGCATCCAACGACTCGAAACAGTTGCTCCTTTCAAATTTTTTCCTACACTCAGAGAAAATTATATAAAAAATTACTATGCCACCATATCGTCCCTCTGAGAAATTTGAGCAAAGACATAGTAATTGCGGAAATTCTGAAATTTTTCACTCAATTTTACATGAAAAATGTCTATGTATTTACTAAAATTTCTCCAAGGGACGATATGGTACCAGGAAACTATGGTTGCGTAGTAATTTTTTATGTAATTTTCTCTGCATGTAGGGGAAAGCCGGGCAAAGCGGAACACCCGGGCAAAGCGGAACACCCCCCCGAAAAACGTAATTTTTTTTTTCTTAGCAAAATATTCAGAACTCTGATTGTCCGTCACAAAATATTCATGATGATCGCACGATAAATTGAGACAACCAATTTTTTAAGTAAAAAAAAAAAAAATTTCACAAAAATAAAAAAATAAGAATCCGGCTAAAATTTTTATCTTCAATAGTGTTTTTTATCGACAAAGCATCATTGTTGGAATCATGAACGATGTTTTCAGTGAATCGATACATTTTTTTCAACGAGCAAAGAATATACACTGATCAATCGTAAATTTTGCTAACAATTTCATTAGAAACCAAATATGCTGCCAAAATAAGGAAAATTTTGCGATTATTCAAAAATATTAAATTCACCGTATTCAACAAAATATCGACGATTTTTAACATTTCATTTTCAGTGTATATTCTGTGCTCGTTGAAAAAAATGTATCGATTTACTGAAAACATCGTTCATGATTCCAACAATGATGCTTTGTCGATAAAAAACACTATTGAAGTTAAAAATTTCAGCCGGATTTTTATTTTTTTATTTTTATGAAATTTTTTTTTTTTACTCAAGAAATTGGTTGTCTCAATTTATCGTGCGATCATCATGAATGTTTTGTGACGGACAATCAGAGTTCTGAATATTTTGCTAAAAGAAAAAAAAATTTACGTTTTTCGGGGGGGTGTTCCGCTTTGCCCGGGTGTTCCGCTTTGCCCGGCTTTCCCCTACATTCTTTAACAATATATATGGCCCTACAAATTTTTTGAATTTTTTCCACCACGTAGTACTCGAGTAATTAAACTCTAAAGTTCACGTGTACAAGCATAGAGTTTACATATATACAGATATACGTCTCGTGCATAAGAAGTTCGATTTGACTCTCAATTACTCGATAACCATGTGGTAAAAAATTTGGCGAAAATTAGTGTTTCTATACTTGATGCCAAGGAATGTTATGACCAAATTTTATCAAATTCTTATTATTTTGATTTTGTGATCGAACCTCCTTAAGAGGGAAGGCAGCAACGAGCCAGCAAGATGCGGAAAAATCGGTGAGATGGGAATTTTGGAAACTTTGTATGATCGGGATAATTGATACACTTTCGAGTCGTTTAATTATTTCGTTGATTATACCTGCTACTGGAAAAACTAATGATTCACTGATTACGTAATTTTTCTATCAGATCTGCTCGATTCTCAGGTTGTCCATTAGTCAAAAGGGTGTTTTGTTGATCCGCAGTTACGATACGACGTCGTTTGACACGACCAACGAAAACAGTTGATTTTCATGCGGAGTATGTAAACGTGAGGTTGGAATATTTCTGTGTAAGGAGAGCGTCATCCTTGCAAACTCATACCTATGTATATAAGATCTTGATTTAGCCACGCAAGCTCTGTGGCAACATTCATGGGACACGGAGTTCACCCTCTCGGTCTGGGTACCCGCCGGAAACTTCGACACTTATGAATATATATACGTTGGAGTCTCTAACGTAAGCGAGCAAAAGGTACGAGGATGTAATACATATGGGAAGTTCGAAAGAGCGAGGAAGGGCGGGAGGGTGAGAGAGAAGAGCACGATACAAGGTCCGATGGTATACACACGCTAGCAGACTGTCGAGACACATTGTTAAACCTGATGTCAGGATTATGAATGTGTACGTCAGACGCCTAAGTGAAAGAGCGAACGGCGCACTCTGCAAGTCGAGCGATATACGGTGGAGACAGAAATTCATATCAATTTTCACCGGAATAATATACTGTGTAGGGAAAGCACGAGCGTTGCGATAAATCTTTCGCCACCTTTGTGGCGCGGCGCCGAAATTGACTGGTAACTCGAAACGAACTGATGAAAGTTCCAACAATAGAAAAATATTATTTCACCATGAAAAGCGAAGCAAAGAAAAATAACGGGATTGATTGGCGATCGGAGGAAAGACTTTTTCTCTCTCTTTCGGAATCCAATCGCCCAACACGATCGTCGAGCGATATCCATTTCGATTGGGAGAATCATGATTAATCTCGGCCGATTCCCTCCATCGAATCTCGCGCGACCAATCGATTAATAACCATCGAAACGACTATTTTTTTATCCCTCCTATACCAAAGCGTCATAACGAAAAATTGGCATCGTTCCGGGCTCGAGGATTTTGTATTTATGAAAGTCAAAACGGAGCGCCGGGCAGAAGGGCCCGGGCAAAAAGGTCCAGGTGAGCCTCAAAAGCTTACAATGTACCACCTGCTGCTGCACCACGAGCTCTCCCAGGACACATCGGTGCACTATTCACCATCGAGTTTCTGTTCGTCGTGCATGCGCGAACCATGGAAATTATACAATCGTGAGAATCAACAATATCCAGCGAAAGCATCGCAAAGTTTTATTGCATCTCCCGAATAAACGAGAGTTCGCTGAAAATCTTTTGAATGAAATGAGAAATTTCTATTTAAAGCATCACCCATTTCTCCTCGATCTCCCAGTAGAGTTCCAAGCTTCGGAAACCTGCTGCAGCTCCACTATTTGTCTCTCTCTCTCTCGATATTTATTTATTTACGTGTGCACAGCGCCAGCTTTTTTCAATTACTGTGTAATAAATCGTAATTTTGCTCACAGCTTCACAAAGAGACACAGAGGAAAAAGAAAGAAATTGAAAAACATTGTACACAGTTCTGTTTGTTCACGAGCTATCCCCATGCTTATTTATCCTGCTGCACCAGCATCAGGGCTTGGGAATACAACGAGGAGTGAGCCAAAGACCTCGCGTCGAGTATTTGCCAAAGTGAAATATCGTTATTGTGTGTATCGATTCAATTATATCGCTGCTGCGAGTTAGAAAGCCCCAACGACAAATGGAACTTTTCCACGATGCGTTACAACATCCGATCAACGAAGCAATCTTTCTTTTTTCTGCCCAACATGAAAAGATTGAATTAGCAGGTGAAACCACGTCCAATTACGTGGCGGATTGACATCCGGAAGACAAAATGATTTTGAGGATCGACTTTTCCAGGATCATTTCATTTTTGAAAAATATTTACGAGAATTCATGAATTTCTAGACTCGAGAGATAAAGGCGAAGAAGAACGGATCGTGCTCGATAAATTTGGAAACTGAAAAGATTGAATTAGCAGGTGAAACCACGTCCAGTTACGTGGCGGATTGACTTGCGGAAGAGAAAATGATTTTGAGGATCGAATTTTTCACGATCATTGCATTTTTGAAAAATATTTACGAGAATTCATGAATTTCTAGACTCGAGAGATAAAGGCGAAGAAGAACGGATCGTGCTCGATAAATTTGGAAACTGAAAAGATTGAATTAGCAGGTGAAACCACGTCCAGTTACGTGGCGGATTGACTTGCGGAAGACAAAATGATTTTGAGGATCGACTTTTCCACGATCATTGGATTTTTGAAAAATATTTACGAGAATTAATGAATTTCTAGACTCAAGATATAAAGAAAAAAAAGAACGGATCGTGCTCGATAAATTTGGAAAGTAAAATGACGTAAGAAAATGTTGATTTGTGGTGATATACAACTTGGGAGAAGGACGTAACAGGCGAAAACATATTTTCTATGAAAATCTCATAAGCCCCAAAGCTTTCGAGTCAACCCCCGAGAAAGGATCTTTGTCAGAGCAGGAGGGTAGAGCCGAAAGTATGGGAAACAGGGTGGTGAAGTTGGGGTTTCCAACTCATGAAAATAAGGCTCGTGTGTTGGTGTCCTGATGCTCAAAGGAGCGGCAATCTAAGCGTAACTGTATTGTCCAAAAGCCTGGGGCAATAACCTCGGATCCGAAGGAAATATACAGCATCAGGCTCGACCGCATTGATCATGCTTCCGCGTTTCTCGCTTTAATTTATTGTAAAGAGTTTTCGAGGATTTTTAATCAAAGAGTCTTGTTGTTTTTTCATCGCTGTCGGTATGGCTAATTGAATGGACGATTGAGGGGAGAGATCGACAAATATTCTCGTGTTGCTTGGACCGTCAACGGAGGATCCACAAAGAATTTGAAAAAAAAGCTCTTCGGAACGTAAAAAAATTTTTTTCATTACGAATTTCCACGTGAACTACCGGCCGCCGCGTAAAGCTATTCAGCGAGGCCAGCCACTACGTTTTTATAACGATCTCTGTATGTTTGGTGCACGCGGTTGCGTCGAGTTGAGAAAAAAAAATCATAACTCACTGACGAGTCGAGCACGCGTATGAAAAACAACGAGGCTACGGGGTGTGCGCTTATCAGGGTCAACAAGGAAAAAAAGATAAAGTAGAAGATATCTGAGTGCGTGCCGTGCATTTTTTAAATACGGAGGGCTCGAAAAACGAGCAAAAAACAGCATGCTCACGTATATTTTCTCTGTGAGCCTGCAGCGCTCGGTAGATTCGAGGTTTCTGTGTGCTCGTGTATACTTGGCAGTAAATCCGTATGTATGGGTGAGCGGGAAATAAAAGCGAGGGTTGAATGGGCTTGGCCCGGGTGACTAAGAAAATCAGCGGGGGGTGAAGAGCACGATGCGAAAAAACATGGTATTCCTATATCGATGAAATCCACCATGTTGTTTTGCTCCCAAGCGCAAAATTGTCACACGATTGTCAAGAAAAATTAGAAATCTGAATAAAGAATAAATAATCATTGTGACCAAATCCGTCAAGGGAAAGAATTCGCAGAAATGTATGAGAAAAAAAACTCTACGACAATCATGAAAAGCGACGATTCGATCTCGTTAATGGAGACAGTTTCGTGATTGGAGTAAATGCGTGAGTGAATTTGAGTCTCGTCGTCACTGCCATTGACACGAGCTTGCGTAACGAGTGGTAGTGTAAAAAGCCAGCGTTTCAGTACGTGATTGACACGAGTGAGCCCTTTCTTTAAGGGAGCAGAAGAGACTATTCACAGAAGCAGCATCTAGTGAATGAATATATGAAAGTGTAGTTGGGTGTGACTAAGTCACCACGTGGGCACGATAAAAACGTAAAGAGAAGCTGCGAAACAGCGACCAGTTTGCAAAATACCTGTCTGCAGCTTTATTTTTCTCTCAGAGAGAAGAGAGCATGAAAAAAAAACCAGCACTGTAGGTCTCGGGAACGATTTTTTTCTCTCTTTGCTACTCTTCTCTCTTCCCTGTCTCCAGCCCTTGTGGCAAAGAACAAGGGGCCTGACAAAGAGCGAACAAAGTCTCGCACACCCTCACTGAATCATCCCGTTTTTCTCCACACAATTCAAACGCACACGCCCACATTAAAGCGAGATCTAAACTATACTTTCTAGTTTCTTTTTTGAAACATCGTTTCTGAGTGCGACGTTACATCTATGAAAGCGAATGATCAAGGACAACGACATACACACAAACGATAAGACTGATCAGCTTGATGGAATATGAAAAAATGAGTAAACGAAAGTTGATTGATTAATATTGATCCGACCGCTTAAAGCGGATTGGTCTTTCCCCTTTTTTCCGAAGGTTTTTTGTCGCTGTGCATATTGCACGACAGAGTTGGCCACTGCCTTGACACACTGGGTCAATTTGACCCGGGCGTACTTCGCAGCCACCTGTCGAATAATAATTCAACTCGATCGATTTTCACTTTCGAAGGAATGTTGAAAAAATATATTTCTATTCGAATGCATACGACGCCCTAATTCAGCTTTACTACACACATCCTTCTCTCTGACTCTTTCGCTTCCCCGCTGCTGCTCGAACCTAGTCTGTATGACGTGGCACACATGGCCGACGAAATCCGACTCGACAGTGAGAAGGACAAGCTTCAGCCAGCAGGGGATTGCAAAGCAATGGGAAATATTTTGTCAAATCATTTTCCATGCTGGTTCTCGTGCATCCTCCATTGCCAAACACGAAACAATGATGATGAAAACATAGAGAAGCATTGAAACCAGCTAGAAACGAGGGGGACGACGTATAATGACTGGCAAATAAATGGAAACCAGCAATTACGATAGTCGTTTGATTAATCAACTAATTAATCACGATACCATAATAATTCAACCGTGCTGATTTCTATCGATTAATCAGAGAATCCCCAGAGCACCGCCCTGATCAATTTCAACTGAAAAAATTCCATTTTATTTGGAGAAAAATTTTATTAAAAAAAAAAACCTTCCAACTCTGTTCGGTAGCTTTTTCGAAAGTCGAGTTGTTCGTTATCTCTCACGAACTCCAACAAGATCGGTGTGTCTCTTCTGCAATCGTCTCCTCTCGGTCAACAAGGCTATCGTTAGAGGAACTCTGCCGCATCAATCGATTTTAATAAAAACTGATTGATCACCAATTAGCATTACCGGCGAGAATTCATAAAGATCGAGTATATTTCGTAACTCTCAATTATCACTATGGGCGACACAAGAAAACATAAACAGGTGGCGAGACTTTTGAGCTTCGAAAATGATAAATTTGCGTGTATCTGTGTCGTCCGAGAGTATCGAGAGAGAGGGGAGAGCGAGAGAGAGAGAGAGAGAGAGAGAGAGTCAGAGGCAGCGCAGCTTTCGAAACTCACCCTCGATAGAGAGCGCGACCCCGACACAAGCGCTACCGGCAGATATTGATTTAGTATTAAGTTCGAGTGTTCTCCAGCATACTATATAGTTCGACGTACACACACACACACGAATACAAGCTAGAAAACCAGGTTTGTACGAAAAGTTGCGATTCTACGACTGTTCTGCCTGTGGCCATCGATTGTCGGTTTCCCATTCACGATTCGTCGAAAGTGCAAGCAAGAAAGAGAAAAAAAGAGAACGGGTGAAGTGGAGCTCCACGAAAACGAAATTCGACAAAGGAGTCTCACAATGGGGAACCGGAAGAGTGCCCGAGATCGAATCCCGTGGAAAGCACACACAGGCACGCCCGTAGGGGGTAGACGAGAGAGTAACACTTCGATATATTTTGTCTCGTACGCTCGTAACTGCACAAATCCCATGCTTTTCGTTCTATGGTGTAACTTTACTGCTCCGTTACGTGCAGTCTTTCTTTCGAAACTTTTTGTGACTCTCTATCACATTAGCGTCATGCGTATTCGTTGGTTCAATCGTGTATTCGTGCCGAAAGGAAAAAACGAATTTTGTTTTCGTTTCCGCCTGATAAATAAAAATTCGAAAACGATCAAGGAGCATTGGAGCTCCGAGCGAAATTGCGTTGAGGAAGTAGGTCCAAGGAAACGTATAATCTCTTGGATAATCCTAATCGACAGCTTACGTCTCGCTAGGCGTGAAATCTGAAGCCCGACAGTTTTTTCGTGCTGCCCAAAAAAACAGCGAATCGCTCCCGAAGAGTCTACGTCGTTTCTTGTGATCAAGATTCCTCTATCGTGTGCAAAGCGCGGGCCTGATTCAATATTTCGCAACGTTTCGTCGTCGCTCATTCGACAGACTCTGGAAAAAGCTTAAGCTTTCGTCCTGCTGAGCCACGACCTAAAGATGAAGCAAGCACATGACCCCAAAATAAAACAGAGAATTACGATGAAGAGGCAGAGTGAAAAAAAAGGGACAAGAGGAAAGGCAGCAATGTGTATAAAGAGGGAAGAAGACTTGGATATAAGTGGATCGTAGATAATCTTTTGGTAAATGGATAATCCTGATGGAGTGAAAAAGAACGTCATGGTTTCTATATATATCGACCTCCATATCAATTTTAACCGATATATAAATCACTCAATCAAATATTTCCACAGACTCACGCATGTATGTCAACATTATTCTAACAATAAACCACTCGACCTCGATGTGATAATTCCAATTGGTTAAAAGCCTCAGACACATATTTTCACAAGCCATCAGTTGTTTTACAAACCCCAAGATTATTAGCAAACGTTCCGTGAAGCAAGAATACTCGATCGTGTTCAATTTCGACTTTGGGAGAGTAATTAAAAAGTCTCCGGCCAATTTGACACATGCGAAAGTTAATTTCTCGCATGCCATCGTATTCGTTTTGGGGACGTGACCTTTGGAGGTATATGAAGGATTGATGCGATTTTTCAATCCAGCGACACGAACCGAGTGAGTTTTCTCATCAAATAATTATCAAATCGATTCGGTTTGGGAATAACTAAGATACTTTTTCGAAGATTTTTGGTCGTGCTGAAAAATCTGGGTCATAAATCGAGGAGGAGAACGAAAATGAATGAATGAACGGGGAGCTTCATCGTGGATGTCATTCATCAGTGGAACACAAGAGTGAAGCGATGCTTCAGCATTTTTCGCACCCTCTGCCGTGCAAAAGAAACCTGCTCCACGCGCTCACACCATTTCTCGCACAATGTTTATCTATATATATATACACACATATAAATATCAGTTAATTCTGGAAGCAAGGATACGCTGAGAAAAATCACCAGAGCGTTGGAAAAGCCATTTGTGGCCTGCACCCACGGGGAAAACGTGGCCGAGAAAAGAAAGCAGAAGAAGAACGTGTGTGCACGGCTTGGTAAATGCGAGGTCAGCAGTTCACAGACCATAAGACTTGGCTCGATTTTCTCGAGTCTAATAATTCGAAATAAAATTGTCTCTATATGCTGCATCCAAAGGTTGTCGCATATGCTCATTCGAAAAGACTATTCCTACCTTCAAATACTAGAAACGTTCGAACGAACACACTGCGAACTGAATTTTGTTCAGAAACGTCGGTGTGTCGAAAAAGAAACAATTTTTGAATAATTAAAAAATTCTCAATATTGTGAACAATTTTATTTCCAGACATTCACACAGAAAAACAAAATTACATGAAATACACGCTGCCAGAGGTACGAACGTTTTCTCAATAGCGAAAAATATTTGATCGAATAAATTCGACAAAACATCGACCTTTTTATACAAAAAGAAAAAACGTTTTTTTAGCGGATAAATATTCGCCTTAAGAAATGTCATTAAGCGTACAACGAGTTTATTGTTACAAATCCCGATGAATGAGATTTTCCAGATTCATTTTCGAGATGCCGTGAAACGAAATTATCGGAGATGGGAACGTCTGGGGAAGAGTTCAACCGAGTGGAAAACTAATCACCGGAGGCAACGTATTGCTGTTGGAGAACTTACATGTGATAATCGGTTCAGGGCTGTTGAGGTCGAGAAAAAGGTGAGAAAATAGTCGAGGGGTTTTGTGAAGAATTTGAGATTGCAGTGATTCAGCTTGAGTACGAACGAAACATCAATGGAAGCTGGTGACGCGACTTTCGGAGCAGTCGTCCGAAAAAAAAGCAGGACAGAAAAGTTCTGATAAATTCTTGGACGTGATTGCACAGCAGCGTTCACATCTTGAATAGAATCTTCGGAAATCACGAAGAAATGAAAGCAATCAATGTCATTCATTTCTGGGAGAGGATTGTCCGAGTTTGGGCCCAAGGGGTTCAATTATAATTGGAGAAAAAAATTGGAGCGCAATGTTTTTTTTTTTTTTTTTTTTTTTTNTTTTTTTTTTACCCGAGAACAATAGGATTTCCAATTTCATTGGATGATATCGACTGTGGGGAAAAAGCATAGAGATAGAGAAACGTGCGCTCCATTTCGTTCGGTGAACGAGATTCTTGTTCCGCACAACGAGGTAGATGAAGATAAAAAGGTGGAAGGGAGAGAGAGGAGAGCAGAGAATCGAGAGCAAACTTGCTTGGTTTCTGAGCAAGAAGGATTATTACCCCACGGATGGAATCGCGAGACGCTCACCTCCGTCTCATCGGAATCGATTTCCCTCTCTCAACCACTACAGTAGTTACGTATACATGAGCAACTTCCAATCTCTTCTGAGCTTTGAATTTAATTGCGCGCGACATCGACAAGAAGCGCGGACCGAAGACTTAGCGCCTTTGCATTTCCGAATATAAATCTTGTTGAGGGATGAAAGGGCATAAGCAGGGAGAATTGGGACAGAAAGGAATATTGTTTACGACCTTTTTCTCACAATGCAAGTCTCTAGGAACATGGCGCTGTGCGGTAGATTGGAAGATGGAACGCGCAACCTCAAATGCTCGCGAGTTTTATGTCACAGCAGATGGATCATCCCCGTGTCCTCTGACATTGACTTCAATGCACACAGGGACATTACAAAAATCCCACTTTTTTCAAGGCAATTCTACGCTCCGATGAACAAAGCGTTATCTTTACTGTCTTGAAATTCGCAGCGTTGAAATGCAACGAAACGTGATTATTTTTTATAGCAGAGGAACAAAAATTTGGATACGGTATTTGTCAACGATTACGGGAGAGTCTTCTTTGCCTTACTGAAAAAAAACGATGTGGATTTATTATCAAAATATATTTTTCCTTGTATTCCAACGACGCAAGCTTCATTATAATTTTTTTTCCTCATCCTCAGATCTTGCTCTGGATCTTCCGTTCCGGAAAGCCGCACTGGGAATGAAATTTTGTTAAAAATCGTCGATATTTTGTTGAATACGGTAAACTAAATATTTATTGATAATTTCAAAATTTTCGTTATTGTGACAGTATATTTGGTTTCTAACGGAATTGTCAGCGAAATTTACGAGTGGATCGACTAAAATTTGCGTCTGAAGAGACTTTCTAAAATATTTCTCGCTGCACGGGCGCAATTTTGGGGATTATTCAAAAAAACGTTTAGTCGAACGTATCGAACAAAATATTCATCTTTTTCAACAAAGTTTTGTTTTCCGTGCGAGTATATTTATCGCGGGAGAATAATGAGAAAGGGATGAAAAGTTTGAAAACAATTGAAGAACGTTAAGAACAAGAAAGTAGTAAAACTCGATTACAAAGAGCTGAGAAATTATATTCGAGAGAATGAAGGATGAGGTCAGTTAAACGAACATGCACAAGGGCGGAAGAGAATAAGAAGGAACGAGAGAAGAGCGGTGTGGATGCTGTGGAAAATAAAGGGTCGAAAGTAATCAGAGATCTTGGTACGAAGGGCGGAATAAATCGCCATCGATTGCACGAGAGTTTGGATGCTTTCAAAGTCCTTTCGCCAATCTCCCATTTCCATTTCTCTCCCGCACTTTCCAACGTATTCATTCGTCCTAAGAATCCCTCTCTCTGTCTCTCTCTCGCCCGCAAGCGGACGCAGCCAATGGTCAAAAGTTTCTCGCTTGTTTCTGCAGCATGCGGGGAGCTTTTTAACTGTTGACGCCTCGAATTTTCTGGGCGTAACTACTCACCGTGGTAACCACTTAGCAGGAATATACATGCAACTGTACAAATACGAGCTGTTTCAATCGAAATGCTATGAACCGATGCTCGAGGTGCTTCGGCAAAGCTTTGTACATGGTGTTTACACGTAAACAACATACACCGACGAATCAGGGTTTAAAAAGGGTTGAGAAAAACTCTCACTCACGTCTGAACCATTTAACGAGGCACTGGAAAAAATTCTACTCCATGCAAATTGGAAGGCCTTAAAAAAAAGTTGCCCTCAAAGAACGTTTGTCTGCGAAGACGGAAATCCCCATAACAAAACACGAGAAACGAGCTTTACGCAGTTCTCTATAGTCCGAGGATATAACCAGGATTGTTTTGTCGAGCAAAACAAGGAGAGTTACGTCTTTTTCTTACGGTAAACTGAAATTCCGGAGCTAAAAGTCGGTCGGTCATAATTTACGTTACTCGGGAAAAAGTTGGAAGGGAACCGCTGGGCTTCTTAGCTCAAAGCGCATAGCAACGTGTAGAAAGCTCGGTTAATCAAGGTTCTGATATTCCAAACGCCCTTGTCTGTTGGTTGAAGCGACGAGGGCGAGGCGGATGAAGGAGCGAGTAAAGGAGGAAGTTTGCTAAATATCGAATATGCCGGCAAGCCGAAGGACTCGATTCTGTACGGTTCGAAGCTCCGAGTCGCGTGAGTTGAGCCATTTTGTTTGTAATATCAAAATATATGTATATTGTCTATAAGCTCGTGTGTATTTGCGTATATCTTGTTGGCTGAAGCCCCCCCGGAGGCAAGATACTTCCCGCCTAATAAGTAGTTAGTTAGTTAGTTGAGGAAACTAGATTATCAAGTTGTATGACGTGCGCGCGAGCGAGGAATCGTGGAATTGAGTGGACTGCAGTCGTGAAAGTTGGAAAAGGCGAGTGACGTGCGACACTCTCTCCCTTGCTGCATCTAAATCTCGATCCCTATGCAGATAAGCGAGGATCGCAAGCTTTTCAAGGCAAAAGTGTGAGTTTTGCGAACCGCAACCAGAATTTCCTACGATCGAGCGAGATAGATGGCGAAGCAGGGAGGAGAGTGAGAAAACGAAGACGTTATTACGACAATTTTCCGTGGCTTCTCTCCACGGCAAACTCTCATGGTGTTTCCCATTGCTGATACTTGGCTTCTGGACGAGGAGAGCAGAGCTGGAACTGGCTCGTTGAAAACATCTGACAGTCTCGTCATTGCTCGTGAAGAAGAATTTAAACAACCGAAATACAAATGCGTATACGAGGCTGTATTTTTGACGTGGTCTCGCGTCACGCCGTTCGCATATCCCCCATGGATATATGCGGAAAAGCAACAGAGACGGCAGCAGGAATAGCTCAAAACTTTTGAAGCATTTCTGGGCTCGTCGTTTCTATACCGCGGAGTCAAATCCAGTCTGTGAAATGTACGCGCGGGTAAGAGCTCGAACGAGCATGAATATAAATTGGAGAAATATATGCAGAAGTACAGAAGCAGATGAAACAAAAAGCTCGAGGCGAAAATCTGGTATATAGAAGAGATTGGTAAGCACGGTTATAGAATCCAAAATTGTACGGGCAGCAACCAAGTCTTTGAAGGTTTTGTTGAAGGAACAAAAATAAACTTGATCGTGACTGTACGCGGAGAGGAAAAAAAAATACTGTTAGCCCCACAGGACCGTCTCCTGCGAAATGTTGAGAAGGAATATAAAGTGAAGGTCGCAAATTCACGATAAAAAAAATCCAATTTTTTTGGCCTTGCCTCTATGCGAGCTTTTTCTCTCTTTTAAACTTGCCAACGTTTCACTCATTTTTTTTTCTCTTTTGCTGTCTGTGTTTCCGTGGCTTCCACTCGGAAGTCAAAGCTACACGCACCACACGACCTCTACATATATTCATTTCTCTTTCCCTGCTACTTCCGTTTTTCTCTCTTTTCACCGGTTCCTTTCCTCGCTTGAAAAGAGCTCTTGAATCCTCTCCATCTCTTATTGGGAGTCTCAACCTCAGTCGCGCACCGGATAAACAATGATTCTCTTTGCTTTGGGACCAACGCTAGCTACCTTCGTTCTACGTATAGACATACAGACATTTATACATATATAAAAGGGTTTAAACTCACAGTCAAGCATCACTCCTCACGGTCGCGATTCTCTTTCGTCTTTTTCCTCCTTCTCTCTTATCCTACGATGCTCCCTCCAACCATTACATCCGTCCTTTTATCCGGATATTTTTTCCCAACCCCATTTCTATAATCGTATCAAATCTTAACCCAAAGTGAACCACCCATGTGCGTACTGCAGACTGGCTGAGCATTGGCACTGTACTGATGCCAGAGCTGCCAGTATTGGCCGACAATTAATAACCAAAACTTGCCCAATTCAAAATCAGTGTTGAGTCAATATTGGCTTGTTGACACCGGTCCAAGTTACAGTGTCATGAGTGGGCTCTGAACTGAGTATGAATATTGGCTCAGAACAAGTGTCCAATCATGGGCCAGATACAATTGCCAATATTGAGACAGTTTTCGAGTTAATACTTTGCCGGTACAGACACATTTATGGAATCGGAATCTGGCTCCGTATTGGGTCAGTCCTGATGCCAAAGCTGCAGTGTCAAGAGCCAGCACTAGCCCAACGTAAAAATCAATATTGGGTCAATGTGGGTTTGTAGCACCGGTCCAACCAATATCGCCATGAATGGGCTGAATGTTGTTTGTGAGTACTGGCCCAGAACAATTGTCCAATCACGCGCCACATAATATTGCCAATGTTGGAACAATTATTGAATCAATACTTTGCGGTACAGAAACGACTATCGAATAAGAATCCGACTTAGTATCGGGTCAGTACTAGTGACAGAGCTACAGTGTCCAGAGCCAGCACTAGCCCAACGTAAAAATCAATATTGGGTCAATATGGGTTCGTTAACACCGGTCCAACTAATATCGCCATGAATGGGCTTAATGTCGTTTATGAGTATTGGCCCAGAACAATTGTCTAATCACGCGCCAGATATTATTGCCAATGTTGAAACAATTATTGAATCAATACTTTGGTGGTACAGACACATCTATGTAATGGGAACCCGGCTTAGTATTGGGTTAATACTGATGCCAGAGCTGCAGTGTTGAGAGCCAGCACTAGCCTAATATACGAATCAATATTGGGTTATTAGCACTGGTTCAACGCATGATGCCATAAAGAGGCTCGACACTGTTTCTGACTCTTGACGCTGAACACGTACCGAATATAGGCCCTGATGCCATTGGCAGTCTTGAGACAATTTTCACATGTATTTTGAAATGAACCTTGGCTCTCGCTTCAGGTTCAGGACTTATGCCAGAGCTAGTAATACTCTTTTTGCGTCGAGGAGCCAGCACTAACCCAATGTCGGAACAGTATCAGGTCAGTTGGGAACAATAATGATTTAACGTATGGTGCCGTAAATCGGCTCGACGCTGTAAGGAATAAAAAAACGAAGATTAAAAAGGGGAAGCAAACTCACAAGAGTCGCAATCGAATTGAGCTAAATAATATTTATTATTAAAGTAATGAGTCATTTCACATGTGATGGTTGATAAAAGATTAACAAAAGTTCGAAATTCGTTTTACGAAATAACGAAAGAATTGAAGCGTAAGCCAGTACACGCTGTGAATAAAATAATAATGGAATATGATGATCACATTTTAAAAAATGGTAATGAAATAATTGTGGGGGTGTGGGTGGACGAGAAGTTAAACGTTTTTCCTCGCATCTCTCGCAGCTTTACCGCCTTCGCGGTCCCCTGCTCCCGACAAATATCGGCTTGTCGCCGAAACAATATTTTTTTCATCAGAAGATGAAATTTTTTCAGCGATGACATCTGGAAAAAGACAATAAAATCATTTGAGTTTTTTGTATTTACATTTAAAATGATATAATTTGGACCCTTTTTCCAGAAAGTAAAGAGGAAGTACAGAATTATACACAATATTTTACGAAATTTGCAGAAATTAGAGCAGTTTGACGATTTTTCAAAAAACTCAGATTTTTGCGAAATTCGAAAAATCAAAAAATTTTAACCGTTCAACCGATATCCCCCAAGTTCAATACCAACCTTTCTATACTGATATCTGTGAGGTAGCAACAAGGAAAACAAAAACAAGAAAACTCACCCTTCATGCACAAAAACGTGTGAGTGCTGCTGAAATTTTTCTTTGTCACCCCATTCGGCCCTTTTCTTCCAGTGCCTGAGTACTGTTCTTGAACAGCCTTCATTAAGAGGCTGCCCAGAATTTTGCGAACAGCTTCCTTCACTTCGGTTGTTGTTCCAACGCTGTTTGCCATTATCTCTCTCTGGAATCGACAAAGAGTGTTATATAAGAACGCATAATAATGTATTAAAATTTTCAGCGTTTTTTCTAGTTGCATTGAAATTATATCATTTTGACAACTTTTCTAGAAAGTGAAGTGGAAGTACAGGGTTATACAAAATATTCTACCAATTTTGCATAAATTAGAATGATTGGACGATTCTTCAAAAATAATGGATTTTCGTTAAATTCGAAAGCTCATAAAATTTAAACCGTTTGACCGATATTCCCCAAATTCATTACCAACCTTCCTATTACGATACTCTATTTATAAAGAAAAAATTAGTAATAAATCTTACAATTTGCGAAAATTAGAGTGTCGAGACCTTTTTTTTTGAAAATTTTAAAATGCTGTACAATTCTGTACACACACGCACACACACACACACACACACACACACACACACACACACACACATCCGGACATTTTTTCTAGATACGATTTTATGAATAAAACTAATGAAACCATGAAAATATTATATTTTCAACTTACCAGAGCAGTCTCCTTCTCTTCGTTTTCTTTTATCAATTTTTCAAAATTAATAAAAGTATCGGGGCTGTCGATAGGAAGTTTTATTCCGAGCGTTTCTTTGTTTTTTTTCAGCGTGGATCCTGGCCCTGGTCCATGAGACAATACGGCCGTATTTTTGAGAGCATCGATTTTTTTTTGAAAATCATATAAAATACTCTGTTTGGCCCCTTTAATTTGTCTCGACAGGCTTTTGAACATTTTGGCCGTTTGACGCTCGGACTCATCCAGCCGCTGTATAAGATGATGCAACGAGTCGTTTCCTGGAAATTATATTGAAAATCAAGCTTGCATTATATACTCAGTGCCAATAAAAATTGAATAAAAATGAATTACCAGAACTACGGTCGCCTTTTATGCTGGTAACTTTCTTCCGTTTCGATGTTTTTTCAATTCGGCGCGCGGTCGAGCGAGTTGTGGAACTTGATTCGGAATCTATGACATACATGATAATCACAGCATAAATAAAAATAAAATGGTCCAGTGTACCAAGTATATATCGCACCCCATATTTTAAATTGAAGTTTAGACAGGGCATTGTTGAGAGCCACACAAATAAAAAAAAACTTACCACTTATTTTTCGAGGTGTTTTAGACAGTGTAGGTGTTTTTTGGCTGCTGGTCAATTGTCGCTTCTTTTGGGTTGGAGTAAGCGTGAAGCTGCTCTCGTCATCTGGAGAATATCACAAGTCGAAAATTCAATACAAGTAAAATAGGAAAAAATATTCATGTCATCATTGAATTCTTCTAAGACATATGATAATCATAGCATAAATATAAATAAAATGGTCCAGTGTACCAAGTATATATCGCACCCCATATTTTAAATTAAAGTTTAGACAGGGCATTGTTGATAGCCACACAAATAAAATAAAACTTACCACTTATTTTTCGAGGTGACTTAGAAAGTGTAGGTGTTTTTTGGCTGCTGGTCAATTTTCGCTTCTTTTGGGGTGGAGTAAGCGTGAAGCTGCTCTCGTCATCTGGAGAATATCACAAGTCAAAAATTCAATACAAGTAAAATAGGATAAAATATTCATGTCATCATTGAATTCTTCTAATGAATAGTATAAAATAGAAAAATATGAAGTTACGTAATCGTAATACTATACCTGACATGTTGTCATCATTGCCTGCTTGATCAGCAACGTCGGGATGTTCGTCGACTTCCGTGCTGACAATTTCGGCTTCTCTATACGCCCGCTCCAAACGTCGCATCCCCTGGTCGAAGTTTTCTAGTGCATGCATGGAAAGTCAATTGATTAAATTTTGAATTATTTATGCAAGAAACTTAAGGAAGAACTCGAGGTAAATCTCAAACTAAAATTGTACACAATGAGAGTTTTCTCATCGTTTTGAAATTTTATGTACCTGCATTTTTTATGTATTTAACCGGGTACAGCTGCCAATCGGTTTCAGGTCCTTTGCCGCTCTTTATTAATGGGGGAGCATCCTCGACTTTGTAGGGATAATAGCACATCCATGGATCTTTGTCGATCTGCAGCCAGGAATTTGGTACCAATTCGATGCTAAATTTGCCCCCTTTTTTCTCATTTAGAAATGACACGACAGTGTAGCCCTTATTTTGAGGACTCTATAATGACAAAAATTGTGATGTGATTCATTTAGAAAAAAAATCGATGATCGGAAGCACAATCGGGGTCGTCTTGGTGATCGGCTTGGGTCCAGTACTGAGCCAACAAAGGTAAACATTGGGGCGAGGGTGGGCCAGATTCGCCATCATAGACAAATGATTTTACCAGTCTAATTTCGTTACCGGTGAAATAAATCGAATTCATTCGGGGGACCGAAAACCTATTCAAATTTAAAAAAAATAAAAACGCCAATGAAATACGTGAAAAAAACCGTGCAACTAATTTTAATAGTTTTTCCATCCCCCGAATGAATTGGATTTTTTTTCCTGTCACGAAATTTGACTGGTAAAATCATTTCATCGATGATGGCGAATCTGGCCCAGTTTTGCCTCAATGCTTGTCTCTGCTGGCTCGAGACTGGCCCTATACCAAATGCCACGTGACCCCGATTCTGCACTTTTGCTTTGCAATGCGGGATCTTTTGTTATAAAAATATACCGGAAATGAATTATTGCCAATATTCGGGATAAAACAAAAATCTGGCCCACCATTAGTTAATACGATTGTGTGTCCAAAACCAAAAATGCGTCGCGAGGTGTAAAGGTTACGACAGGATAAAGCAAAAGCGTACAATCGGGGTCGCGTGGTGTTCGGTACAGGGCCAATCTCGAGCCAGCAGAAACGAGCATTGAGACCAAACTGGGCCAGATTCGCCGTCATGGGCGAAATGATTTTACCAGACTAATTTTATTACAGGTGAAATAAATCGAATTCATTCGGGGGATCGAAAACCTATTAAAATAAAAAAATAAAAAAATAAAAACGCAAATGAAATACGTGAAAAAAACGGTGCAACTAATTTTAATAGTTTTTCCATCCCCCGAATGAATTCGATTTTTGTCGTACAAAATGTTCAATTTACGATGCTCTGCTTTAAATAATTTACATTGTTAAATGAAATCAACGTCCGTTATTATCGTTCGAAAGAAAATAATTAATTCCTCTTACCCCTTCATTTTCATCGCTTGACGAAACCATCTTGCATTTTTTTTTCACCGTATCGCAGTGCACTGTCTTCCTTTTGTCCTTCCGTCCGTCTAATCACGCAAACACACTTTGTCTCTCAGCAACGATGTTCCCACTGAGCACTTCGAATTTCTTTAAATTATAACTTTTTTTTCTTTTTGTCCGATCGAAACACACTTTGTCTTTCAGCAACGATGTTCCCACTGAGCACTTCGAATTTCTGTAAATTATAACTTTTTTTTCTTTTTGTCCGATCGAAACGCACTTTGTCTCTCAGCAACGATGTTCCCACTGAGCACTTCGAATTTCGGTAAATTATGACTTTTTTTTGTCCGATCGAACCGACGTGCTGACAAAGACTAATGTGAGGACTTCCTATACCGATCTTACGGCCACCACTTGCTCGAGCGATCGACACGCCGCGGACGTCTCGTGCGAACTCTAGAAATCACTCATATATTCGACAGGGGAATAATAATGATGAAAATGTAAAATGTAGCGACCAACTAAGATTCGTCTGTGGCGTATGTGTGGCTACGTAAGTGTGTGGCACCTGCGCTGCTTTGCACAAACACAGAATCTTTGTCCTCGCTTGTATGAACAAAAAAACTGCTCTCGAGTTCTTCCCGCGACCTCTACGTGATTCGGTGAGTGGTCGAAAGCACGCACTATTTCGGCGAACCGCACGTCGTTTTTCGGGACGTATATTCATTTCTCGCACACTTTTTCTCTCGACCAACTAACAGAAACGCGTAAGCGTCGAGGGATGAACTCGAGAGCAGTTGTTTTGTTTATACGAGCGAGAAGAAAGTAACGAGCGACGACAAAGTCTGTGTATTTGTGCAAAGCAGAGCAGGTGCCACACACTTACGTAGCCACACATACGCCACAGACGAATCTTCGTTCGTATGAACAAAACAAAACTGCTCTCGAGTTCTTCCCGCGACCTCTACGCGTCTCTGTTAGTGGTCGAAAGAAAAAGTGTACGAGAAATGAATATACGTTCCGAAAAACAACGTGCGGTTCGCCGAAACAGAGTGTGCGTGAGTGTATTATTCGTGTGCGTTCTATTCCTTGTTATTTCGTCGAAGGAGAACGAAGCTCCATGTGTGCTACGAAGCAGAATTTTTGATCACCGTTGGAAACAATGTGTGAAAAACGAAATAGAAAAGATTGCGTCTTGACGTGTTTCGCTTGTGCGGAGCGAGGTCCGCGAGGAGAAAACCAACGAGATCTCGGCCGACAAAAGTTTTAGCCCATGGAGCTCAGGCCTGCCAGGCCAGCCTATACTTTCGTTGATTTTTCCTCGCGGGCCTCGCTCGATCGCACGACCGAAACACACCAAGTCGCCATCTTTTTCATTTCGTTTTTCATACATTGTTCTCAACGGTGATCGAAAATTCTGCTTCGTAGCACACATGGAGCTTCGTTCTCCTTCGACGAAATAACAAGGAATAGAACGCACACGAATAATACACTCACGCACACTCTGTTTCGGCGAACCGCACGTTGTTTTTCGGAACGTATATTCATTTCTCGTACACTTTTTCTTTCGACCACTAACAGAGACGCGTAGAGGTCGCGGGAAGAACTCGAGAGCAGTTTTGTTTTGTTTATACGAGCGAAGATTCGTCTGTGGCGTATGTGTGGCTACGTAAGTGTGTGGCACCTGCTCTGCTTTGCACAAATACACAGACTTTGTCGTCGCTCGTTACTTTCTTCTCGCTCGTATAAACAAAACAACTGCTCTCGAGTTCATCCCTCGACGCTTACGCGTTTCTGTTAGTTGGTCGAGAGAAAAAGTGTGCGAGAAATGAATATACGTCCCGAAAAACGACGTGCGGTTCGCCGAAATAGTGCGTGCTTTCGACCACTCACCGAATCACGTAGAGGTCGCGGGAAGAACTCGAGAGCAGTTTTTTTGTTCATACAAGCGAGGACAAAGATTCTGTGTTTGTGCAAAGCAGCGCAGGTGCCACACACTTACGTAGCCACACATACGCCACAGACGAATCTTAGTTGGTCGCTACATTTTACATTTTCATCATTATTATTCCCCTGTCGAATGTGTGAGTGATTTCTAGAGTTCGCACGAGACGTCCGCGGCGTGTCGATCGCTCGAGCAAGTCGTGGCCGTACGATCGGTGTGAGAAGTCCTCACTTCAGTCTTTGTCAGCGCTTCGGTTCGGCCGGACAAAAGGAAAAAAATCATAAATTACCGAAGTTCGAAATACAGAGTGGGCATATCGTGGCTGAGAGACTAAGTGCGTTAATGCGTATCATCGTTTTCGAGTCGAAAATCATATTTTTCTCGTACGGTGTTCGAGCAAGTCACGGTCGTTGGGGAGCCTTTGTATCGGTCGTCGTCGCGCTTCGGTTCGGACGGCACAAAGAAAATCAGTGCACGGCGAGATGGTGAAAAAATAGCGATTCAAGATCGTTTGGTCAAGCGTTCAAGAGGAAGAGGTAAGAAGAATTAATTCTTCTGCTTAAATTTACTAGAATTATTGGAAATTAAACGTGCGACAGAGCTCTTGTCTCAAAAAAATTTACCTTGTTAAATTGAATGGAATTCCATTATCGAGATTGGCCCCATACCGAACACCACGCGACCCCGATTCTGCGCTTTTGCTTTATACTATTATAACCTCTACACCTCACGATGTATTTTTGGTGTTGGAGAAACAATCGTATTAACAATCGGTGGGCCAGATTTTAGTTTTATCCCGAATATTGGGAATAATTCATTTCCGGTATATTTTTATAACAAAAGATCCCGCATTGCAAAGCAAAAGTGCAGAATCGGGGTCACGTGGCATTTGGTATAGGGCCAGTCTCGAGCCAGCAGAGACAAGCATTGAGGCAAAACTGGGCCAGATTCGCCATAATCGATGAAATGATTTTACCACTCAAATTTCGTGACAGGAGAAAAAAATCCAATTCATTCGGGGGATGGAAAAACTATTAAAATTAGTTGCACGGTTTTTTCCACGTATTTCATCGGCGTTTTTTAAAAAAAATTTTATTCTAATAGGTTTTCGATCCCTCGAATGAATTCGATTTATTTCACCGGTAACGAAATTAGACTGGTAAAATCATTTGTCTATGATGGCGAATCTGGCCCACCCTTGCCCCAATGTTTGCCTTTGTTGGCTCAGCACTGGCCCCAAGCCGATCACCAAGACGACTCCGATTGCGCTTCTTAGTATCGATTTATTTTTTAAAAGAACAATATCTCAATTCTTCTCATTATAGATTACACTAAGTACGGGCTGACAAAATGTCATACCGAACGCAAAAATACCGAGCATTGAAACACGAAAAGCAGAATAATTTGATTGAAAACTCAAGCGATGATGAAATAAATTCAAGTGCATCGACATTGAATATTTCCGAGAACATCAGCAACTTGAGTATTTGCACCAGCCAACATGATTCGGATATTAAAGATCCTGACGACCACTCGAGAAACAGGTAAGCACGTATTCAACTTATTAAATAAATGAATCGATGTCTCTATTTGTGTGCCAAACGTTTTTTTTTCCTCAAAAAATGTAGACTTGAGCAACATTTATTTAATAGTAACAATGTCTTGAAATTAATCAAAGAACGCTGTACAATTGTTTCCGATTTTTTGACAACGTTTGTTGAAATTTCAATTTCGTAATTCTGAGTAAAAATAAAAAAAATTCCATTTAATCCTTCAAAAAAAAATTTCGAGTGATCTTTGACTGATTCCAAAACTTTTTGTTGCGAGAAAATTTTGCTGATGTCTATAGTTTTTAAAGGAAAAAAGCCGTCAACTTTGGGGAACGAATTTTTCATTCTGACCCTGATTTGGGCTTACCAGTTCTGTTATTAAGATCAGAATATCAATTAATTTCAAATATGAAAGAAAATCGAAAAGAAACCAAAACTCGACAAAAAAATTGTTAAATTGCGTCCCAGAAAACATTTAACAATCGACCCAACGCTAGCCCAGTACTATGGCAATCATCCTAGTCTTGGCTTCTTGTTGACGACGCGTCGTTATGATAGGTTTGGATCTACAGTCGACATCCAACATTGGTCTCGGGGTTGGCCTATAGTGACTGCCGTTCGGCCGAAGACTGATGCCAACACTCAAATATTGAATGTACTTTAGTTCTGAATATTCGCACAGTGTAGTCAATACACTACCGGGTCAATACAGAGCCAGTGTTTGGTGTCGATGCTCGGCACCCAGTACTGTGCTGGGCGTTAGCTCTGTTGTGAACATTGGCAAATGTTTCATGGGGTCTTTTTGGCGTATTTTCGATCCTGAGCCTTAATGGGTTAATATGATTATGTTGAATTCAAAATATAATTTCCCTATTCTTCCAGTTTATTTCTGAACGGTCTTTGTTTGGAAAAAAATTAAATGTTTTCTTTCTACATTGCGGATTGGATTTTTAAGAATATTTGACGACTTTTAAAACATTGCTTTTTTTAAATCTTTTTTGGAAATTAGCGCTTTTTTCAAAAATAAAAGATAGTGAGTGTAGAGTTAATATAATTATATTCATAAATTGAGACAAATTCGAGCGTGTTAAGGTCACGAATTCAACTTTTTTTTTCATCTCACAGCTTTGGAGATATTGGTGCCAACAGTCAACAATTGAACCGAGAAGTTTCACGAATCGACATTCTAACAAATACCGATTCCATCGTACAAAGACCCACGTAAGTAGTAAAAAAAAAATATGCACTAAGAACGTTACAGACCAAGCAAATAACTTGGTACGCTCATGTTTTAATTACAATGGGATATATTTTTTACATTCGATCACGGTAAAAAATCTAAAGAAACCGTCAATATTCAAAATTCTGAAAAAAAAACGTCAGTGATAGATACTAATTTTTTAATTGTAGCTCAAATGAGCTTTTCAAACGAAGTCCGTACTGAAATTTTAAAACTATCATTATTTAAAAAATGTACTCGCTCAAACTTGGAACAGTGATAAACATAATTTTTTTTTTTGAATTTTTTTTCTTTTGTACCGAGTGATTAATTAGAACGAGTTGCATTGTAATATATTTATCCTTTTTTTCATTTTAGATCATTTATCGATGAGCATTTATCGGAGACAGCGTCTGGATCAGAATCTTCTTACAATGATGAGACACTGGAGTCCAGTTGGCTTGCTGATGCTCCGGAGCTTGATGAAGAAGAAGATGGCAGAACACTAGCAGATAAACTTCGAAATTGTGCAATAAAGCACGTTAATTATGTCACGCACAGTTTTTTGAACGATCTTCTAAGTATTTTGCGATCTGAAGGTCACGCTGATCTTCCGAAGAAGGCGGAAACACTTTTGCGTACCCGAAGAACTGACAATCGAATTCAACCTATGCTTGCGAAGAGAGGCACATACGGTTCCTACATGTACCTTGGCATTGAAGTTCAACTTCGAAAGCAATTAACAATGTCTGGGTACAATGACAAGGAAATAAGGGTACTAGTGAACGTCGATGGTTTACCCATCTACAATCGCTCTAAACAACAGATGTGGCCAATATTATTGAAAATCATGCACAAAGATTTTTACTGCAAACCTGTGGTAATTGCATTGTACTGCGGTGATTCAAAGCCTAATGATGCTAACGATTTTTTCGAGGATTTCGTAAGAGAAGTTGCGAGCCTGATCGAACGAGGACTCAAAATTGAAGATACTTCGTTTTCGTTCCGACTTGCAGCATTTGTTTGTGACACTCCAGCTCGGGCTTTCTTAACCGGTGGTAAAGGACACACTGGATTTTATGGTTGTGAACGATGCACGATCCGCGGAAAAACAGTCAACAAAAGAAGAGTTTATCCGAAAATGAATTGCAGCTTACGTACCGCAGATTCATTCATAAAAAAAAAAACAACCTGAACATCACTTGCCAAACATTATTTCACCGCTGATTCGTATTCCGGGATTTGATCCAGTCGCAGGGGTTGTTTTAGATTATATGCACTTGTTGTGCTGTGGCGTTATGAAACAACTCTTCGAAAAGTGGCTTTCGACTAAAAAACAAAAAGGCAGTATTGGCGGCCGAGAGCGAGTACACCTTACAGAACTCCTGCTGTCATTGTCATCACAAATACCGACAGAATTCCAAAGGAAAAAACTTGATCTGACAGATGTAGTTAATTGGAAAGCGACCCAGTACAGATTCGTTCTACTGTATGCCGGGGGGGTGGTTTTGCGTCGAGTACTGTCAACTGAGAGTTATAATCATTTCTTACATCTCTTTGTAAGTTGTCGGATATTATGTAGCCGTACTTGGGCATTAATGTACACAGACAAAGCGCAGTCTTTCCTTCGAACTTTTTTTGAAGATATGTCAACTCAATATGGAGATGATTCGCAAGTCATGAATTTCCACAATCTGATACATTTGGCAGATGATGTAAGAACCATGCAAGCTCCATTGACGGAATATTCATCATTTCCATTCGAAAATTGCTTGGGTCAAATTAAACGACTAATCCGAATGCCGAGAAATCCAGTCGCTCAGGTTTTTCGACGTTTATCCGAAAACGAAAGTACTTCATCGACCATTCGAAAACATGATACTGGTATTAGTTTCGGCGAATCTTACATGCAACAAGCCAGACGAGGAGCCAGAGAAATCGAAACAGTTGAATATACGAAAATAAAAATTAAAACCATGACGGTATGCACAACGGCACCAGATAATGTCGTGAAGTTAGCGAGTGGTAAAATTATCGAAATCTCGCGTATTTTCTCAAACAAATCAAAGAAACTTTTTCTAGAAGGACGAGTTTTCGAAAACAAAAAAGATGCTTTCACAAAACCCATGGCTTCGTCGAAATTAGGCATTTATAAAATAAACTACCGACAAATGGCTACAAAATTAGATTCAGTGGATAATATTGTTGACAAATGCATGTTAATATCTGTAGAGGAGCGTATCTACGCTATAACACTTTTGCATCTTGAATGATGGAGTGTTGGGAAAAAATAACTGTTGTAAATATATTATCGAAATAAACCGATTATCAATTATATCTCTATATGTGTTTCTGAAATCGAGTTATTTCTAACCCAAATATTAATATTGATGAACACATTAGAAAATATATGTTAACATTGATCATTCCAACTTACCTTTGCAAGGTTGCCCGCAAGTGATAAAAAAATGGCTGGCCCAGTTTACACACAATACTGACGCGACTATCAGCAACACGAACAATAAAATAAGATGATCCGGCGCAGTATTTGCCCAGTATTACAACAACTCATGGTAGTGCGTTGATGATACTCGAGCGACATACGAAATACAAACTTCGTTCCACTATGCACTCAGTACTGAGCCAACAGTAAAAAATTAGCCCAATACAATATCAATACTGAGACAACAGTCGAGTGTCCCTCAAAATATTTCGCAGCCAGAACAAGACACAATATTAGCTCGGTTCATTTCTGGTGCTGGGTCAATTCCCGGGTGTGTCCCCAGATAGGCAGTATGACAATAGCGTGAGATATTTCGGCCTAGTATTCGCCCAGTATTGCGACAACTAATGATAATGCATTGGCGAGACTCGATTGACATCCGATATTCCAAAATCGTTGCATTGTACGTTCGGTACTGAGCCAACAGTTGGTCTCACTCGGAATCAATCTGCTTCCAAGTTTTATGACAAAAATCAGCCCGACACAATATCAATACTGAAACGACAGTCCGGTGTCGCGCGAAATATTTTGTAGCCAAATAAAATACAATATTCACCCAGTTCATTGCTGGTGCTGCGTCGATTCTTGGACGTCGTGTCAAGAAAGTCGGTATATGTGAATGAGATAAGATATCTTGGCCCAGTATTATGACAATTCATGAAAATGCATTGGCGGTACTCAATCACCATACGAAATACAAATTTCGTTCCACTGTACGCCCGATATTGAGCCAACAATTGTGTATATGAAAGGAACTTGCTACTATTGTAGGTTACGAAGAAAGTTACCCGAACCGATGAACAATCCCATAACAAGATCAATAAAGTAAACGAAAGATATAATTTTTATAGAAGAAAAAAAATGATATCGCTGGGATCCGATCCCGAGCTCCTTAGTATATCATTCCAGCGCGCTAGCCATTGAGCTATCACTCTCATCTCATGTCTATATAGTTTTTAAATATTCAAGTCGAAGCCGCGTTTGGAATTTATATTCGGCTTGTTTGGGTTGGTGGTTCAAGGCTTGATGTAAATTGTATGGAGTTCTGTCTTTTTGTTTGTATAAAATTGAAGAGATCCTGTTGCGAATCGAATATAATCCTCATATCATGTCCCGTATCCCTCCTGGCATCTCAGCCAGCTTAAAACATAATACTGGCCCAATTTATATCCAGTACTGGGTCGATTCTCGGGTATGTAAGTCAAGATAATAAATATGCCGAAGACAAAATCGGACTAGTATATGCCCAGCATATTACGACAACTCACGAGAGTGCACTGGCGATACTTGATCGACGTACGAAATGCAAAATTCCTTTCACTCTGCGCCCAGTACTAAGCCAACAGTCGATCTTACACTGAACTTATTTGTTCTAACGTCTTACGATGAAATTTAGCCCAACACATAACCATTACTGAGACGACAGTCCAGTGTCTCACAAAATATTTAGCAGCCAGAATAAAACACAATATTCGCCCAGTTCATTCACGGTGTTGGGTCGATTCTCGGGTGTGTCTCGAAATAGTTCGTATGGCAATAACATGACATGTTCCGGCGTAATATTTGCCCAGTATTACGACAACTCACGATAGAGCATTGGCGATACTCGATCGACATACGAAATACAAAATTGGTCCCCCTGTGCGCCCAGTACTGAACCAACAGTTGAGCTAATACCGATTTGATGTGCTCCCAAGTTTCATGAAAAGAATCAGCCCTACTTAAAATTAATCCTGAGACGACAGTCCAGTGTCTCACAAAATATTTAGCAGCCAGAATAAAACACAATATTCGCCCAGTTCATTCTCGGTGCTGGGTCGATTCTCGGGTGTGTCTCGAAATAGTTCGTATGGCAATAACATGACATGTTCCGGCGTAATATTTGCCCAGTATTACGACAACTCACGATAGAGCATTGGCGATACTCGATCGACATACGAAATACAAAATTGGTCCCCCTGTGCGCCCAGTACTGAACCAACAGTTGAGCTAATACCGATTTTATGTGCTCCCAAGTTTCATGGAAAGAATCAGCCCTACTTAAAACTAATCCTGAGACGACAGTCCAGTGTCTCACAAAATATTTAGCAGCCAGAACAAAACACAATATTCGCCCAGTTCATTTCTGGTGTTGGGTCAATTCTCGGATGTGTCCCCAGATAGTCGGTTCGGCAATAACATAAAATATTTCGGTGGAGTATTCGCCCAGTATTACGACCACTCACGACAGTCTACTGGCGATACTTGATCCACATACGAAATATAAATCTCGTCCCAGTGTACGCCCAGTACTGCGCCAACAGTTGAGCTTACACTGAATTTATTTGTTCTAACGTTTTACGACGAAAGTTAGCCCAACACACCACCATTACTGAGACGACAGTCGGTTGTTTCACGAAATATTTCACAGCCAGTATAAAACTGAACACCGAACCAGTTCGTTTCCAGTATTGAGCCATCTCTCGTCTGAGATCTGTATATATTTATTTATCAGTACCATTCATCGGTACTTGCCCAGTGTTGGTAAAAAAAATAATCATTATTGTGCCAGTACTATCCACTGAATCTCGTTTATCAGAGTAGTGTCAATACTGGCCCGTATGGGTAAGTCTGGCAGTATTCCGGCATTCGCACATGGGCATTTCCACGTTCCTGGCATAAAACTTAGCATTTTATCCCAGTGACGTCTTAATCCCGGGCTCGTGAAATAAAAAAGTTCTTTATAAGAGAGTGAACCAATTATATTTTCCTCAGCTCCTTCGCGAAAAGATCGTTCGCTCATTTGCAGAAATTCCTACTCCCTGGACATGACGAAACCACAAACGAACAAAGTTGAAAAAACACAAAATAATTTCGAACGAAATGCGCGCACCAAAGTCAAAATATTTGAGTCGTTTCGATCGATTGAGTCAGCGACAGCTTGAAAAAATAACTTTGCAAAATTGGAGGGAGCTCGAGGATCGCAGAACGATTGCGTATAGGGTGAAGAGTAATGGTTGGCGAGCCTGATTCTGCGAGGATCATTAATAAATATCTTGGAACTTGATGCGTCCTTGGCAACCTCGTTAATATATACGCGAACACATCAACACGTGGACGAGCAATAATAATTGTAATGGTGGTTGAGCGAGCGTGTAAAAACAAACGCGTAAAGCTTGAAAGGCTTGGTTAGCAAAGGATCGGAGTATTATTAGTATAGCAATTTACTAATCGTAAAAACAAAATGTTCGTTTTAAGAGGGCAGAGGCCTGAAAGAACAAATAAAACGAGCGTGTAGCAATATATTAATTTGACTAGAGCTTATATAAATATTTGTAGCTCTATAGATATGAGAGGCTTGTAAAAAATGTATGTGGTAGAAGAGAGCTGGACAAATGTATTGGGGTGACTGGGGAGCACGTATAACGCGAAAACGCAAGGGGTTGAAACGAGTATAGGGTAGTTGCTGGATAATGGTTGCAACGTTACGAGACAGCAAAAGGAAAGAACGAGAGAATACGAATGAGGCACAAAGTGCAAGGGAGACGAAGGGAATTAGGAGAGCTGAAGGAAAATAGTGAGAGGAAAAGAGAGGGAGAGAAGAGTAACGAGCGAGGTAAATCGAGGGGGATGAAATGTAACGGTACAACGTGGGAGATTGGAATAGTGGGTGAAGCCTCGGCAAGTGCTGATTCCTTCGTGTAGTTCCAAAAGGCAGTGGTATTGGTGGCCGCACCATAAAATGTATACAAGGCGAGAAAATAAATATATCGATTGCTTGGGAGCAAAGAGGCTCGAGCGAGGCAATTTGGGAGGAGAAGATGAAAAGGTTTACGCCATTTTCATCGTCATACTACTCTGCAAGTACATGGTCTTGGAATACGGCCGCAATGGCAAGAGAGAGAGAGAGAGAGAGAGAGAGAGAGCGAGGCTCGGTTCGGTTGGAAGGGAGAGTTTCAGTTGGTGGGCCGTAGAAACCACCTCCGCGTTAGGGGTTGCGCGCCACCGATCTATATACACCGCATGGGCGGACTATGAAGTGAGGGTAAGCGCACACGCGCCAACCCGATCAATACTCTCGCGCGCGCGGTTTCTCAACTATAAGAGAAAGAAAGAGAAGGAAAATACGAAACAGTGTTGAAGGGAGTGAGAATGAGGGGACGACGAGATATTGAGAGAGAGAGAGAGCGAGAGAGAGAGACAGGCAGAGAGAAAAAGGATTGTCGGTGATGCAACCACGGAGAGGAATGAATAAAGAAAAAAAAGCCAGAGATGTATATTATGGTGCAGCTCGAGGTATCCGCGTGTCGGTGTTGGTAGGTCGAAAAAGTTGGGACATTGGTCGGTGTGAGAGCAGGTCGACGACTAAAGTAAGGCAACGAGAACATCACGAGAACACAAAGTCGGATTGAAAAAAAATGCTGAGACGTGCACGATCATCAATCTGCTTTGACGAGAGTTTTTCTCCTTCATATTTATCATTTCCTGTACGTTGCAAATTAAATTCGCGCTGCCAGAAAAAAATGACACGAATCGCAGCCAAATTCGGCATTGTCCGGCAAAGTTATCGTTAGCGTTCGAATGAGGAAAATCGTCCAAAGTTGCTATCATATCGGAATTAAGGGAGAGAAAAAATTTGAGGTATTCACTGGTCGTCCTGCGTACGGACCTCGCGGCATTTCACCATCGCAGCAGCAGCAGCAGCCTTTTCATCATTATTCCCCATCGTGTTTGCCATCTAGAAAAGAGCCCTTTGTGATTCTCCCCTCTGTCAGCCCTTCCACACTCCTTTACAGAGACCTTTTGCGTTACGGAATAATTTGCTGAAGCGAGGGGATGATACTATGTGTGTGCCTCACCAGAAAGCACACCCGCCATCTAACCAGAAAGGGCAATGCCATATTACAACTACTGATCCCCGAATGAATCCCTGCCGACACACATCTACGGCTGCTAAACAAAATGGCGTAATTTATGCGATCCGATAGCCGAAGCAATGTGGGTTACGTTCTTCCGGTTGCGAGCACTCGATATAAACATGTTCGCACACTACTGTATATATTGACTTGAATAGGGAATGCTCATGTTGACAAGGAACACAAAATACCTGTGGATCTCTAGCTTACTGAATTGTACTAATGTGACAAGAAGATTCAAAGCAGAGTTGAAAAAGCGTCGACTGAATCGCAGCTCCACTGAGCGCAGCCACCCCCATGCAAAGGCCTTATGAAAAAAAAATCTCTCTTAAGAAGGTTAGATCACGAAATAAAAATAATCAGGATTCGATAAAATTTAGACTAACTTTTTTTCCACATTTTTTACCACACGGTTATCGAATAATTGAGAGTGCATGAGGTGTATCTGCATATATGTAAACTCTATGCTCGTACACGTGAACTTTAGAGTTCAATTACTTGAGTACTACGTGGTGGAAAAAATTCAAAAAATTTGTAGGGCCATATATATTGTTAAAGAATTTATTTACCAAATTTTATTAAATTCTTATTTTTCTGAAGTTTTTTCTCATTTTTAACATGGTTTAGCATGGCTAAATTGTATCTTTGTGATCCAGCCTCCTTAATTATTCAACCATCCTTAATGCCCACGAGATCTTTTAGTATTCTCTGCATATTTGGACGAAAAATATATACGTGCATGTTTATATTCCAGTCGAACGAACTGTCGAAAAAATGTAAAATGCTTGAAAAAACGTTTCTGACCAAATATCGTCCATTTACTTGGCGATGTGAAAAAGCTTTTAAAGGCAAAAAAAATCGGAATATACTGCCATTGAAGGAATTTGTAATAACCATACTTGATCGACGAGTTCCTCGCTTCGTTTCTCGTCCAAAAAATATAAAAACAAATTCATCAAAACGTTTTCATTTTTTTCCACGAATATGAGCTTTTCGAAAAATTTTCTAGAAGATGTGCAGATGCAAGTAAAAATACAACTTTGCGCCTTTACAGTTGAAACAAATGTGGAGCTTTGAGTAAATTTTCCAAGGATACAGAAATGACTACAATAGGATGAAATGTTTCATTGCAAACAGGCACGTGCTTCCTGTATACGGCGATGTAATTTGGCGCTGAAATAAGGTGGCGAGTTCGTTGCCACTGCGGGGATACGTCGGTGAGAACGAGCAAAGAAACAGGAAGTATTAAGTGTATAAAAAGAGTTTCATGGCTGTAGGACTTTCGAACTGGGTCAGCTACCCCATAGTTCAGCAGCAGAGAGTCTAGCTTTTGAAGCGCGACTGCTCTTCTCTTCTAGCATCACCAACATACACACGCGAGAGCACCGAGTCTAGCGATGTTCTTTCTCCCACGCGTGTCTCCTCGAGAACACTCGCCAACTCGGGATCTTTTCATTCGTACACAACGCCGCTTCTCGCATGTGTATGAAAGCTCGTCGACATTAACACGACGCATTCAAAGTGAAAATATAAAACCCACCGCTTTGCATAGACAATAGCGCCCGCGGGGTACATTCTCAACCGTCACGTCAGAAACTTTATCATTCCTAAAAAAAAAAAAAACTGTGAATCTCATTAATTTTTTCGTTTCACAGTATACCGAGCATTACCGATCATTTGGAAACTGATTAGCTCCCACGTTCTTTCCTGCCGTTCGATTTGAATAAGTAAATAAACCTCAACAACACGAGTAATTGTCCTCCGCGACGAGCTAGCTTCACGTTATTGAAAGCTCGTGAGAACCGGAGAGGACAATAAAGAGAAAAATCGATTGCATTCATGGGCAACGGGAGCAAGATTAAGATCTGGAATTGCATTCCGGAGAACGGGAGAGCGTATTGTCGTTTGCGTTTTTTTTTTTGTTTTTACTCAGGCAATGCAAATCGAGACTTTGAAATACGATACGAAGAGCCTGGAAGGATAAATTGTTTTCCAGCCGATACGAGATTCTGGTCTAGCAGCGGAAAATCAATCCGAAGCATCGATACTGCTCGGATAAGTGGGTCGATTGTCCAATGCCATCGAGAACGTAAACTGCTTTTGGCTACTTGGCGAGACGAGGACAGAAATAAGAAACAAGAAGCTCTCCTGGTAGAAAAGGAAAATTAAATGGCAAAGTAAAAATCAAGAAAAAAGCTCGTATTAGCGAAAAGAGGACGAAGACGAAAGTAAAGTTTTTCAATTGTGCAAAAAGTGCCGGTCTGTGATGACTGATAAAGACGAGTCTTTACGACCAACTGTAAACACAGGAAACAAACGTTATCGGAAACTTTTCGCGAGAACGATCGGATTTTCGATTAGACATTTCACTGAATTAATTGAATGTTTTTTATTTCGTGTTGACGAAGATTGAGGCTGTTACGAACTTCTTCGGGAGATGAATCAGTGGATAAAACTATCGAATGAGTTCGTTAGAGTTATTTCTACTTTGAATTATACGATTCCCGTTCGATAAAACGCCGTTAGGGTTAAAATTCAGTTAAAAACGTTGATTTTGTTGTTAGAAAAGATTCGCAATACTTGGCGAGACTCCATCGTCGTCATGAAATCGTAGGAAATTAGTGATGATATGAATCCAAATTCCGAACGTTAATTTCTGCTGTCGATTGAAATAAAGCTCATAAAATGGGCGTTTGGGGTATGAATAAAGTTTAAATAATCGTTGCTCTCGACAAAACGCGATTGACAGTCGTGATTTGATAATTTTCCTGTAAAATTTCGCGACTCGTAACCGCGTGTCGTGACTCGTACAAACGAGCATACATAAATGCATCATCCAGCGAGAGAGATAAAGGCGATTGATCAAAGTGTGAACACCGCATAGAACGAGCATGTTGTCATGGGTTTGCTGGTTCGACCAGTTGGCCGCAGTAAATTACGTCGATTATCGGAATATCCGTGCTTCCAACCATCCCTCAATTTAAACGTGCATTCGTGAACCTCCCTGGACATGTTAAACTTTCGAATCGCGCGTATATGTACTCGTCAGACTTTTTCTACGTCCGTGACGTCCGGGAATGTTCACTATTGTCACAAAATTTCGAATTGTTGGCTAAGCGAGTAAGAAAGAGAAAGAAAGAGCAAAAGCAGAGAATCACGTTCGAAAGGGGCGATCATTAATGGGATTAAACGCTCGTGCAGTCCTGACGATACAGTCATTACGACGTGTGAACGTGTCGAAAGATTTCACTGGAATAACGAACCAAAATGCGTGCTCGTGAAGATTTATAAAGAAAACTTTTTTTTTTCAAATTTTATCGACGATTTTTTTTCCCCTCACGCAATGCGAGGAGATTGTAATTTAAATCTGTTCTCACTCTTTCCCTCGTTTCTCTCGTCCCTGAGGTCAAGCACCGCAGATGTGATACGAAATTGTCAAAAGTTAATTATCTCTCTCTCGGAGAGTATTGAAAAAAAGAGGACACGAAAAAAAGTGGTCAGACTGAATAAAACAGGCAGCAGGATGAAAAGCGAGTGGTAGGGGTTCCATTTGAATTCGTAAAGGGAGCTGAAACGATTGATAGCAAAAAGTATGTACAACGCACCAATCGTACGAAATCAATTTCCCATTCTCTTGCCAGCATCGCGATATTACATTTCCATGAGTAACCTATAGCCATTCGGTTATTTATACGCGCGGGTATAATGTACGGAAGGGCAAAAAACGAACGAGCACTGACCCGTCATAGCAACGATATCCGGAACACCCAATTGCGATATGCCCTCAGAACAATTACAACGCGGGCTTGGGGCGTAAATGGAATGTGAATCCGGTCCAGTACAGACGAGGGATACTTTTGCAATGGACATACGAAATCCACTATACAGCAAAATGCAAATAAACCCGATTAAAGTTTTGAATAGCAATTACGAGTCCGCCAAGCTAAAATTTTCTCTGCCTAATTCACAAAATTCACAATATACTAACAAAAACTGTTGCGAGTAATTAATCGCAATATTTTGTTGTAGTCTTCGTGAAATTTACATTTTATCCAACATCGAAATGCCTCGTTTTCTTCATTTGTTATTTCGCTCGTACCATTTTAGAGAAAATTGTAGAAAATCGATTCTTTGATCGAAATTTCAATATTATTTAAATATCGATCACGAATTCAAATGCAAAATGTTTTTCTTCGTAAAGGAGCTTCCCTGTTCCCTCACACACGACGTTGTAAATGAAATTCTTATCTCAGTATCAAAGACTAAACAAATACCGCGGTTAGAAATACGTTGATCAGTATTTAATTTCTTGTTGTAGTAAATGTTTTGTTGCGGGCCTCGTGAAATTTACATTTTACCAAAAATCGAAACGTCTCGTTTTCTTTATTTGTAATTTCGCCCGAACCATTTCTCGCTACGGACAAGAAGATTTGTGCAGTTTAAATAGTTATTTGAGATTTTTAAAATTGTAGAAAATTGTAGAAAATCGATTGCTTTATTTAATAATCCAAGAACACAATAAAAAGGAGGAAATTACATTTTCTACTTAGTATTTTATTAATATTTCAATAATGTTTAAATATCGAGCACGTATTAATATGGAGAATATTTTTCTTCGTAAAGGGGCTTCCCTGTTCCCTCACACACGACATTGTAAATTAAATTCTTATCTCATTATCAACGACTGAAGAAAAACCGCAGTTAATAATACGTTGATCAGTATTAAATTTCATTTAATTCAGGAAAGATATAAAGCATTAGTTGAAATCAGTGTATTTATCCTCGCCCACTGGCCGGTAACACCTCTTCGTGACCTGAGCACATTGACATGGTTGCATAGCTAATTATCCTTACGATCGTCTGCGCGTCTGCTGTTTGTCGGGTTCTCGCGCTCTCTCGCCGTTTACCCCGTGATGGTAATTTTCGTTAGGCAGCAAAATTTCTTCTTTTTTGTTTGTTTCTTTGTCTTCCGGGCTATCGGTACCGGGGGACTTCTCGCAAGTTTCCGTACACAGAGATATCGCACAAGAGCGCCGCGTGTATTAACCATCAGCGCACTCATTTAAACCCCAACGCTTCGCATGTCGCGATCGCAAATGCGTGCTAAAGGGTCGATCCAGGCAACGCCACACGGCCCATATATCTGTACACGCATTTTATGTACTTACGCGTCTGTATGGGAAGCTTCGCCTCAAATTGCATAAGAAATTGAAAGTCAAAGTCAAAGGACGATTTTCTCGTGCGGCGATTAAATGGTTAATAATTATTTACGAAAACCGCGTTTGCTTCATTTTCCACTAAACTTTTGAACATTTCTACTGCCACAAAATATTAACGAGGTTGGCTACACACGACCATATGATATAAGAATTGGATAAAATTTGGTAATAACATTCTTTAGAATCAAATACGATGACACAATTTTTTTCTCATTTTTCGTCTACATAGTTGTCGAATAATTCGAGTTTACAATATGGAAAAAATATATCTATATATATATATATCTGATTCCTATGTTCATGCATGTAAACTCTAGTTTTCATTTACTCGAAAACTATGTAGAAGGAAAATCTTTAAAAATTTGTAAATTCATATTTAATACTAAAGAATATGCTCACCAAATTTCATGAAATTCTAATCATTTCGAATCATTTCCTATGCTTTCAACGTGGCAACATTGTTGTGTATAGCGACTCTCCTTAATTCGTATTCATTCTAAATAAATTGGAACCTCCATAGAGATTTAAAAAAAATTCAAACTGGGAAACCTTCGCTTTCGTCCAAGAAAAATAATTTTGTTTTTTTTTGCGAAGACTTTGAATTATTCGTCGTCGTGAAAAAGCCCATAGTCGCCTACCTGAATTTTCACTATCGCTGGAACTTATATCTGTATGTTTCAAAGGACCGTACTTGTGCGTTGAAGGGGCTAAGATGAGGGCGAAAATGGAGGATAAGCTGAAAAAACGAAGGGCGAAAAAGCGAGAAAGAGAGAGAGAGAGAGACTTCGAGCACCATCATCGTGAGAGCACCCTCTACCTCTCTCTCTCTCTCTCTCTTGCTCTCTCTTCTGCTCATAATACCAACGCCATTGTGGCTCACGTATTCGTAAATGAAACTTAAACGAGTGAGTTAAATTTCGTGCTGCACGCGATATCCAAACAATTTTTAATCCCGTGTCGAGCGTGTGCTTATCAGTGTATGTATGTTGGCTTTTGGCTCGATGGATGTGCAGCCACGATACAATCTTGATCCGAGAGCTGGCTCTCGGTCTCGAGCCTCCCTAATTTTTTCATCGGCATTTATGAAGTTTATAGAGTCTCAGGGTGGCTTTTTTTCTATATGGCGTGTGTCGAGAGATAGAAACGTATACAAGGATCGATTGAGAAGTGGGTTCAAAAGATTTTAAGAGAAGGAACCGAATTTTCTCCATGAATTACAAAAATTCCAGGCATAGAAATGACTTAGTGCGAAAGTATCGAAGTAATTTTTTGACAAAACAAAGATTTCTGTTTTCTATAGAGCCCATGGGGTCAGATCAAGGATTTTCATCAGCAATTCTCATAAAATAACTCTGTGCGTAGGATTCGTAAGTACAATATTTTCAAAGGCGCCGAAATTCTCGTAATTAAGACGGTTTGGCAAGGGAAACGAACTATTTAACGATGAGAAAACTAATAACGAATGATGGCGAGGGCGTTAGTTAGGTAGACGTCAATATTTCACGAGCAACGTTCTACTTATCTCAACGTCTATGCCAAAACGGCGTACACACGTGACTCTTTGTTGAAGGCACACGCACGTGCATATGTACATGGACACATAGGATAATGGTGATTCACAGTATCGAGCGCATTGCTCTCTCTCTCTGGCTGTCTCAGTCGCTCTTATCGTAATTTGGGCAAACAACGAAAATGCTAGTGCCATTGGTTTTCTCGCACGTCGACCTCAGGGCGACTGCGGCAACTAGAGAAAAAGAGAAAGAGAGAAAAAAAAGTTTGGAGAGACGAAAAGGGACAAGTACGTCAATGTTTGCGAGGGAGGTTCGGAAATGTTCGTAGGGGTGCCATTGTGCCAGCCCTTGGTGGTACAAGGGTGCAGTTCACCTCCCACCATGGGAGCGACCGAATCCCCTCGTTGTGCTCGTAGAGAAAGGAGCCTTCGGCGTTTCTCTCTCTCATCCACGTCGGAGAGGCTACTCTATACATTGGATGATTCACAGAGCGACAAATCTCTTCCACGCTCCCGCATTATGACGTAAAAGAAATTTCAGGCCTGAGAATAATACAAATTTCAAACTTTTCGATGCATTAAAACGTGCGATTTGCATCAAGAAACAAAGAAAAAAGCAACTAAAAGTTTCCCATAGTTTTTTTTGATTCAGAATCTTTAAAAGTAAGAAAACGAATATTACAAAAAAAAAATCCCCCAAAACTAAAGGCACTAGCGATTGACCAGAAAATTAATCCCGCAGGATAATGACGGGAATGCCTGGCTGATTGAAATGAAGCCGCACAGTCGTGCTCAATTGAGAACAACGAGAGATTTCCGGCAGCAGATCATCCCGACATTCTCGACATTAGCCGAAAAATCTCAGTGACCAATAAAATCCGAAGCTCCTTCCTCCTGCGGGCCTCGAACTTGAATAAATTGTTCAATCTTGTGCTCGATTATTACATATTATTCCAAAAAATCATGACACTGAAGTTCGCAACGTTGGGGTCCAACAAAAAATACTTTTTCTATTAAGTGTTTCTTTAATTTAAAAACCAGGACAATTTTCGAACCGATTTTGAGTTAAGATCCCGAAAAACAAATCGTTTCATTGTCCTGACCAAATATTGAATAATAATCTTCAGATCTGCTCAAGAAAAAACGGAATTTCGTTGCATTCCAACGATCCAAACTTCAATATCGTAAAAAAATGCTATCGATCCCCTTAAAAGATGAATAAATGATTATCGAAGAATATTTTCGAAGAAAAGAAATTGTGGTTGCTTTTCACTTTTGTCTTCCAAATGTTACGACGGCTGTGATTAACGTAGCGAAATCAGCTTGAACAGCAGCGCAAAAAGTGTATTCAGCCTGCGTGGACGGTTTTATTCTCGCCAGAGGTAACATCAGGGGAGAGTGCGTTCGATTCGGTAGGTACAGAGATACACGCAGTTTGCTTCACAACGTTTCTGTGTCTGGTGTACGGATTATATCGTCCACATGAGAATGGTTAATTGGATGAGAGAAAGACAGAGATGGATGGAGAAGAAGGGTGGTCAGAGATGGTTGGAGAGGGTTGAATATGCCAACGGTTCGCCAGTGGATGCTGGTGAATTTTTTTTTTCTTCTTTTTATTATTCATTCGGGCAAAAGGGTTTTCTGCGTGGACTTTTATCCTGCCAGAGTGACAGAGAGGAGGAGGAGGAGAGAGAGAGAGAGAGAGAGAGGGAGGATTTTGCACCGCGTGCGGCCGCTCTCGGTCGCATGAACTTTGTGAAAATATTTTTGCCGTTCAGTTCACGTCGAGAAACGGGACCGGACGAAAAATGGGGGAGAAGCCGTGCAAACACATGACAGAGGGATGAAACGGTAGTAGGAGGGTCTGGAATTGAGAGGAACGATAAAAGCTCTCGCGGTTCCGGAGGGACGAAGCAGGGCGAACGCGAATGGAATTAGGAGCATGCCTGATATCGCGCGTGTATCCCTCGCACACACGAGCAACGTATACACTGCGCACAAGAGCAACGACTGTGTGTTGCGACTGTGAATGTGTCCTGAGTATTCCACAGGAAAATGTGAGCGAGGGATGACAGGAGGAGCTACAGAGAGGGAGTGGAAAGCCCGACAGTAAATTCGTGGAGAGAATCAATGGCCCTTGATTGCCCTACGTCGGGCCAATTACCCTACGGGCCAACCATCCCGATGGATATTCTCCAATTTTGTCAGTCTTCTCTCCCTCGATGATACCTCTCATTTTCAAACTATCTCTATAATATGTACAATAAAATCTCCACCGCAAGACGAGACCCGACAAACACATGCTCAGCTAGTAACCACGAAGTCTCTCCCTCCTGCCAAAATCTACGAGAGTTTGCTCGCCTCGCAATTATGTGCAAAGTGAAGCATCAACCACAAGGTTCAATCGAATTTTCCAAAAGTTCATTTTCCCTGCGGGTGATGATTCGAAAAATTCTTAACGCTGAAAATTCGTAGACACGCGATCATTACTCTCACAGACATTTCCTTCGCCAAAATCTACAGAAAGCACGTCATTACTCAACGAATGCGATGGACTGCCGCGATGATCAAACAGAAAGCAATCTGCTGATTTTTAAACTGCCAGAAAATTTCAACGCTACCAATTCATCCAGAAACAATAAAAGAGATACAATGAGAAATTTGTATCCAATTACCTACACGCACAATGTCTCCTTCGGGTGAAATACATTTTATTTTTCTCATTGTTTATTAATTAGATTCAGTTGATTGAGCGTGCAGTACTACAATGTCCGTAAACACGCACGCTCCTTGACTCTTGAGGTCTCGCTCGGTGCATGCGTGGTCCATTAACGGTAACCTTGTTACTTGACCCAAACCCAGCACACTGCTGATACATACATAGAAATATTATGGGGTGAGTATGTGCGGAAGACTTTCTCATCAAGCTCAAGAGCTGTATTCGGATACTTGGCGAAGGGGGATTTTAATACACCGGATAATACGAGGTGTATCACCTTTCCTTGTACAAACTAAGTAGCGACATAATACTGCGACCGAGTTTATCAAAAAAGCGACAAAAACGATACCGAGATATCAAATAACCCATCGAGCTTGTAGTTCTAAGTGGAACGAGATAATTAATCATCCTGAAGTTCGCACCGTTGGAATACAACGAAATGTACATTTTTTATTCATTATTTCAATAATTAATGCACTTGGTCCAATTTTTCTATTAAATTCAGTTTTCTAATGGCAAATAAGACTCTTTCATTATCTTTGACAAATACAGTAAGAAAATTTTGTGCTTTGCTATAAAAAATCGTCAGATTTCGTTACATTCTAACGATCCAAACTTCAACATCGTGATAATTAAGGAGGTTGGCTACATACGACCATGTGATAAGAATTTAATAAAATTTGGTGATAACATTCTTTAGAAACAAATACAATGACACAATTTTTTTCTAATTTTTCGTCTACATAGTTGTCGAATAATTCGAGTTTACAATATGCAAAAAATATACCTATATATATCTGATTCCTATGTTCATGCATGTAAACTCTAGTTTTCAATTACTCGAAAACAATGTAGAAGAAAAATCTTGAAAAATTTGTATATTCATATTTAATACTAAAGAATATGCTCACCAAATTTCTATAAATTCTAATAATTTCGATCTTTCCTATGCTTTTAACATGGCAACATTGTTGTGTAGCCACCCTCCTTAAATACGCGATATTTAACATTTTCATGTAAATAAAAATTACAGCGAATAGCGATGAACGAATTTCTTGTGACTGAGGCTGAGGGAAACGTTGAGAAACGAAAGGATAAGAAGAAATATTGCTGGGCGTTGTAACGGCTGAGCAAACTTGGAAATGGTATTTACTGGAGGAAAAATGCGACGAGAATTTCCTCCGCGAGAACAAGGAGAATATTGAGTTGTCCATTCGGCGTGTGTCTCTGACAATAAAAGTGAAGAAAACGCTAAGAGGCAAAGAGCGAAGAAAGATAAAGTTACGATTGGAGACTTTGAGTCCAAGCAAACTTCGCGTAAACGATCTCTGCGCGACAAACTGCATGAACGTGACATGCGGAAGTGCGCTTAAGCGCGAAAGGAAGTGGCGACCTAGTTCTGCTACAGCCGTTGGTACGTTCCTATCGGTCGCGGAAAGAACACAATAACGTCAGAACTCGAAAAAACAATTCCAGCGAGAAAAAAAAATACTTCGTTTAATTTAAGGACCAAGAAGATCGCGAAGAAAAAACGCAGTTCATCGGGTTACGTTTTTTTAATTCCCGAATCTCTTTGCATATGAAATTAATAACGAAATGGTTACGGCATAAAATGCGAGGTTCGAGCTAATTCCGTCGCTCAATTACCGAGTGTCTTTTTACGACATGGTCGAGGAAAAGGAGCTTAAAAAAAACTGCAATTTATACATTCAAAGTTTAAAACACCTGACGTTGGCAACAAACTTTAATTGCGTGGCTCGAAGATAAAAGATGAGAAATATAAAACACAACAAAATGACCGAACGAGCGTTGAAATACACAAGTTTCCCGGGAGGTCTACTCCGCGCAGCGACCAGTCGCAAATTACTTTATGCTGCGTGTTTTTCCAGAGATTTGCCAGAAGCTAAATGCACAGGGTTGTCTCTACCCCGGCAGTTGATTACTCCATTTTATTTAACTTCAAAAACTATCTTTGCCAAAGAATATATTCATATATTTAAAAGATTGACGCTAAATGGCGGAGCGGGAGATTCGTAATTAAGGAGGAAGAGCTGAATGAATAAAAAGAATCTTCCAAATGAATTTTCTTCCGGGTAAGCCAATCGCCTGACGCAGTACCATGCAAATAAAAAAAAAAACCACATAAACAAGCAGTGTAGAAAGATTCTCAACAAATAAAACCCAAACGATGTTGAAGTTTGCATTGTTGTGCAACGAAATTCTGTTTCTTTATTCAGCAGAGCTCATAATTATTATTTAATATTATTTATTGTTTCTCAATCGACACGGAAAATAGCCAAGATTTAGAAAATTCAATAAACAATTAATAGCAATTTTTGTAGTTGTCGTCGTTTGTTTTTTGTTAAAAAATTCAATAAGAATTCGATAAATTCAATAAATAATTAATAGAAATTTTTGTAGTTGAAACTCAACGTTGCAAACTTCCGAGTCACAAACCCAACCTCCCCAACATGGCGTTCAAGTTTGCATCAAAATTCTTTGTTTTTATGGCAAAGCTCATCATTGAAATAATTAGTAAAAAGAAATGGTTTTTGCCTCATGTCTCCACAGCGTTAAATTCGTTAAATTCTCCAGATTGCGATAAGTTGGAAACTCGAGTAGTCGCTGTTTTGTCGGAGCAGTAATATCCCGAGTGTGCACAACGTACGAATGGGAGACATGGCGTAGCCCAGTTACAGGTTTAATTAAGCCTCGATTGTAATTACAATTGGCTGCTGAGAGGTTAGCACGAGTTGGGAGTACCGCATGGAAGGAAGTAACCACAAAATGCTCGATTAATTCGTTCATTTAAATGATACAGTGATATCTTACTTGGACGCAGCCTACGGGAGTCCTTCGCGCAAAGCCGTTCACGTTTCCGGACCAATAAATCGCTTCCAGTTAAATGGATCGCTAATACGTCGCACTATTAAGTATCATATCGTCAGAGACACGCGTTGTGTCGTGTGTGTATCCATTTTGCGATGGTTCACTGTAACCTACGAACTAGAATGGTCGATATCACGAGCCACGATCGTTTCGAGCTTGCGTTTACTTTACGCTAATAATTCATGAAACAGAAGTTCGCAACGTTGGGCTCCAACGAAAAATACATTCTCTTTTCATTCTTTGTTCAATTTAAAAAAAAATTAAAACTTTTGCTTCGATTTTGTGTTTGAATCGTAAAAAAAATCGTTTCATAGGTAGTCCTGATTAAATATTGAACAAGAATCCTGAGCTCTGTTAAAAAAAAAAAAAAACAGAATTTCGTTGCATTCCAACGATGGAAACTTCATAATAATTCGTCGCAATGCCGTCGTATCAGAACTTTCTTTTCTACAGCAGAGCTCGTAATAATTATTCAATATTTCGTCCGGACAGTAAAACGATCCTGCCTTGCGACCCAAAAACTTGATCGACCCGAGAAATTGTAACGATTTTCAAAATTCAGGAAAAAAATAAATAGAGAAAATATTGTTCGTTGAGTCTCAACGTTGCAAACTTTAGAGTCATAGAGCCAAGCGCTCATTTCCTGCTTCGACCTAGAAACTGATTACCCAAAAATATTCAGACCTTTTTTCAAAAACCAACGAATTTACGACTGAAAAAAAGACCACGTTGCGTTCCAACAATAAAAACCGCAAGATATCGAAGCTTTTTGGAAGGAACTCCCTGGAAGCATCTTTCCAGAGATGGCACAAGATGATGCCACGTTTTGAACGAAGCCCAAAATACTAACCGAGATTCAGCAAATTGGCGTATGAAAACCAGAGTAAACGTCGACTCCAGATCGACGAAGAATCACGAATATTTGTTAAAACAATATAAAACGACGAAACTGAGGCACAGATACGAAGATACAAACGAGCGACTGTCCAATGCATCGCGACACGAGAACTGAAGCTGAAAACTATGATATGCTGTGGCCCACATATTTTACGAACCGTCATGACATTGCCGTCCACCATGAATTAACGTGCATATGTAGAAAAGTACATCCGACTGTGTACGTGCGTATGTGTGTCTGTGACCCGTAGATTGCCCCCTCCCAATCCAAGCAGACAAATGGTTGACGTCACTCATTATTAAAGAGAAAAACTGTGAACACACATGCGGACTAAAAAATGTGTGTACGACGTAATATCATTCGAGGAGAGCAACGGGAACGGATGCTGTGTCATCCAACCGCAGGGCACAACGCAGCACGATTATCTGAGCGCGAGCTTTTTACTCCGTTTTTGATAGTGTATTTTTTTTTTGCCATCGTGTGTCGTAGAATGTGGCCCTGACCTCCGCGTCATTGAACCTCGATTGTGTCTGAAAAGAATGCGACCAAGCCCTCGGATTGATCAAATCGATGAAAAAGCACAATTAGGGCTGCGTAAGTAACTTTTTTTAATCAACTCGGGCTCGCAAACGATTGTGGGATATAAGAAAAACTGCAGAAAAAAAAATTTACATTTGACTGTCACACCATACAACGTTTTTAAAAAACGACGAATCGTGGAAAAGAAAATTCAACAAAATGCAAAGAAATGTTCGAGTTTGCGATGAGAAAAATAAAGGATTTCGGAAAACGAGAAAATGTGCTCCGGCGAGCATCAACTTTCGCGATCCCAACACATTGGTATTTTGTATGAACCAGAAATAATAACAATTACGACGACTCGAATGTTACGAAAATGGTGTGAGGAAGAAAAAATGGATGGAAAAGTTGAATGACTCGTTAAGTGAGGGTGTCAGCGAGCAAGGTAACTCCTACGTACAGTCAGGGACGATATCGATCCAAATATGTCACACGCCCGACGTTTGTACGTACCGCCACAGTCCGAGTCTATGCCGCTGATATGCAAAGGCCTTTTTTTCACGTACGCGGAACTGTATCTCGGGACTGGCAGCGGCGGGTCAACGATGGCGTACAATAAAATAAATAAAAAGGAACAAATCACAAACGCTTGCGGTCGTACGACGTGAACTCCCGTGACTTTTCATTCGTTTCCGAAAATTCGATCGTTTCGGAATCGTGTAATAAAATTTTTTGGGAAAATCGTAGTTCGGGACGAACGTGACGCGAAAATAATGGAAAAACGAATTTTACGATGAAAAATTTATTAAAACTGAAAAATCGATTTGCACTGGAAATGAAATTTTTTTAAAAATCATCGATATTTTGTTGAATACGGTAAACTAAATATTTTTTGATAATTTCAAAATTTTCTTCATTCTAGCAGCATATTTCGTTTCTAACGAAATCATCAGCAAAATTTACGATTGCAACGATCAAAATTCCCTTCCGAAGAGACTTCCTACAAAATTTCTTGCTGCGATGACACAATTTTTGAGATTATTCAAAAAAAAAACGTTGAGTCGAACTTATCGAACAAAATATCAATCATGTCCACGAAAATTTTGTTTTCAGTGTTGTTTTTTGTGAATCAGCCTGTACGCGTATCGATAATTACGAATGTATATACGTTGGTAGGCAGTCGTCGAGCAGTCTGGGGATGCGATAAAGCTGCAAAGCCACGCTCGACCAGCACTGATGACTCTCTCGTTATCTTTGGATCAGCGAGCGCGAGAGTCTAACGTGAGGTCGCGGAACAGATATGAATGTTGGGAACGTCATGCAGTCCTCAGACTCGGGGGCATGCAAACAAAGACGAAAAAAAATTTGGTTAACACGAAACATCGAAAAAAAAAAAATGGTTGGTAACCGAAATATATACGAACCGATCGAATTTTCGAGATAATATTCCGATAAAAATGGAGGGATGTAAATTGGGGTAGAAAAGGAATGAGAAAAAAAAAAAGTTTCGTCGCGGTTGCCAAGGACAACGCCGACAGCAAGAAAATCATTTTTCCACTGCATCGCGTATGACCATCGATCGGAACGTACGAGAACAGAATTTCTAATATCGCGTAAAGCTCGAGTTTAATTTTTTTTTTTTTGCAACTCTGACCCACATTGCTGATGAAAAAAAGAATGATCTGTGATCGAAAGTCACTATTGTTCCCAACGGGCCACGGGAGGGGAGCGTTCTTACTCGGAAACGTCTTTGTGGGGAGATTTAAGGCCGTTTGGGGAGCTGCAACATAATGCATCTTTTCCGAACCCTCAGCGCGTCGCTCTTATCTTCTAAGACCGAACTCATACATAAACGCAGCTCGTACTCTCCATGGAAAAACATCGCTTAATACACGAATACGGGGTCTCGGCAGCCATATTGCTCCCTCAGCTTCCATATCCATTGTCCATTTTCCTCCATGCATCTATTCTTCTATTATCCCAACGAAATACTCTCTCCACCGGATCGTTCGGCATGTTTTCTTTATGCTAAGCCCGACAGAACGGATCGAATATTCGAGCTCGATCGATTTACAGGGAGAAAAAGGAAAAGGACCGAAAATTTAATGCAATTTTACTTTTTGCCCTAGAGACCGCTCCGTTCAAGAGATTCTCCAATCTGTCGGTCGTGTACGAAGTTCGAATCGTTGGAATGCAACGAAATTTTGTTGTTTTTTTTTACCAGGTCTCGAGATTCTTGTTCAATATTCAGTCATGACAATCAAATTCATATTTTTTTACGATCCAAAAACAAAATCGATGCGAAAATTGTCATGGTTTTGGAAATTTAACGAACAATTAATAGAAAAAGTATTTTTCGTTGGACCGCAACGTTGCGAACTTCATTGTCATGTTTGCCAACGATAAATGCGATTTCTTCGCCATTGGGAAATTGGATTTGACTGAAAAAATTGCAACGAGTCCATTGAGTATCGAAATAATGAATAAATAATTGATTTATCGCTGCATTCCAAGGGCAAATGAGAAAACTCTGAATAAGTTAGCGAATGAGCAAGGGCAGTAATCGAAACGATTGAATCATCGTGTCTAGTGCCCTTAATTCAGTGAATAGTGATTCTCATGTGCATATATATATCGACGCAATCAACAACACGAAGAATTCCTGGTTGCGTATTGTCCCTAAATCATCCCTTTGTAACTCAATTGAGCATTGCCTATCGTCCGATCTGGTCGACAGAGCCCGCTCACACACGGACTCACAGAGACGCACGCACACGGCGATGACCTTACAAAAACGCGCAACATCCACGAACTGTCTAGTTAGCTGCTGGAAAGCGACCGCGAGAAAAAATCGATTTTCAGCCACCCAACACGTTCAAGGTGCTCGTGAAACCGCGTACCTGCGGTTTCCAAGTCTCCTCCTTGCCCAATCGTACTCACGCAACTCCATGTGTGCGATTTATTCACTTGCGAAATTTCACGTTAGGTTCGACGATTTCTCGATTTTTTTATTTTGGAACGTTTTTTTCGGCCGTTTTTGAATTTAGGAGAGAACCGTTCGAAGCAATGAATAGTAATTAATTAATTTGATTAAGTAAATAATCTATTTATTTATTCATTTGAGAATAAATTAAATACGAGAATATTCCGTCGTGTACAGAGCGCGACGCGTCCAGTTTGCCTGCGTTCTCGCTCCCCCTCGCCGCACCGTTTCGCAAACTCCGTATCATCTTTGTTCGAAACTATTTCGCTATTTCGTTTACATTCCCGAATTCAGTTGCACGTAAATAAACAACTGCGTGGCTAGAGAAGGAGGGGAGGGGGGAGTGGAGTCATTAAAAGTGAAGATACGGGAGTCGTTAACTTGTCGGCAACGAAATTCTGATAAGCGAGGACTAAAAACGCACCTGTAGAGTTTTCCGATCAACATATTTCGTACGTGCAATTTCGCCGTATCGGTGTTCGTTTGCCTTTTTTCCGAGAATTGGGTTTAGCCCCGCGCGCGACGATGTAAATACCAAGAATTATGAATAATTCGCAGAAATGCAAATCGCGGTCCTCTGTCCACGTAGTACATTTTCGTCGTACACATCGTGTACTGAATGTATGACGTGGATGTCCTTTATGGAAACAACCATGCAACGATACGAGAATTAACGAACATTAATGCAGCAGAAATATTGAAGAATCGTCGAAAAATGATTAGCAAATTGTTCGTATTTCCATTTTGACAACAAAATTTCGTTATGATTACGAGAATTATTTTTCCAACAAAAAACACGATCGCACAGAATTGAAAAATGAAATTCTGCAATGAAACGAAAACTCTAGGGAATTGGACGTCAAAGGACGTTTCGAAAACGATCTTTTCGAAAACGAATTAATCAACTAACGCAGCTGTTTTGAAAGTTGAAAAAAAGTGAAATCCGGTAGGAATAGTTTGCGGAATGTTCGCTCGATGTGCAATGAGTACAAATCGCAAAAATTCATACGTAGGATTTCAAATAATACCTCAAGGTCAAACTCCAAGAATGGAGTTTGGCGCATAGAGCAGCGTCTGCAATTTGACAAAATTCCAAAACCTGTGCGATTTCTGTTCTCTTCAAAGTTGTAAATCACATGTTATCAATTCAGATATAAAAATATACAACACAATACACAAAAACACACACCTTTTGTATATCCGCGTAGTGTGCGCCAGCAGGGGTTGAAATCCGCGTATAAAACGTATTCAGGTTTGAGTCATCGAACGAACAACGAGATTCAGAGTCGAAGAGGAAAAAAAATACAACTGCGCGCACTCACGTCACGTTTGATGGTTGAAAAGTAAAAACTCCGAAAGAATAACAAACGTGAAAGAGATAAAAATAAAATAGGCGACTCGTAAAGGAACGCACAGTGTGCGAACGTGCGGATGATTCATTCACATGGCGCGATTCACCCTTTGCTGTCTTATTTATTTCCTCCCTGCGGAGAAAATGACGTATCGTGTCCGATGTCTTCCGTCGAGTTTGAATTTCACCCCCGATTCAAATAGTTACCGACTGGAAATGTATTCATCAAGAAATAAACAACTTCCCGCAACAAATAAATCACTTCCGGTCCCGATGAAAAAGACTCGCTGTAATTCATCAAAATCTACAATTTTGATCGATCGAATAAAAGAACGCAAACGGTTCGCACGTAATTCACACGCATAAACGCCGACGTACGTTTCCGAGACTTGGGAATAACGTCGCGGCACGAGTTCTCCCCGACGACTGGTGGATGGAGAGCGCTGTGCTACCGTGCACAATACATTCGTGCGCGACACGAATTACAGCCCCCGGCCCGGGCCGACGCATGCGCCGTCTGCAACGCGTGCCCAACCCTGTTTTTCTAAACGCGCTCTACCCCGCGCGATTCTCCATTGTACACGCTCGTATTCAATATTTTATATTCCATGTACATTCGGTACGTACATTAATCGCATGCGTATAATGTTTTTTCTGTCTGCGTACTCGACAATTTACCACCCAACAAATCACGAGCATTACCGAAATAATCGGCGTGGAAAATTAACCCCGTGGATTATGAATTGAGTAAAAATTTCGCGAAAATCGGTTGGTGAATCGTCGTCAATAAAGAGGGCGTTGTGGGATAATCAACGAATCCACTTGTTTTGAAAATCTTCCGTTCGTAGCGAATATGAATTTCGTAGAATCCAAGTTTTCAAATTTCCACATTCTTCGTGAACAAACATTTGCAACATCTTCGGTTTGATTTTTTTTCTGTCACAATGCGTCGGCCCATTTTGTTTTTTTAACGCAGGCAGGATAATTTTTATTCCGATCGGAAGAACGGTCGACAAAAAATGTGACTTTTGAAAATTCTTCTAAAAACGAAAATGAGTCTAAGGGAATCAATGCGTTAACGAAGCTAAAATTTCGAGCACATTTCAATTAAAGTTGTACAATAAATATCGATGCGTTTATTTACAATCCTAATTACATCTTTTGTATTTTTAGTTATAAAAGACTAGAGTCCTTGAGTCTTAGTCGAGGAAACTGAACCGTCTGTTCGATCCACTTGGCTGTGAGTAAGAGTCTTTCTTCGTGAAGATAGGGCGCCATCAATTGTAACGAGAGTGGCAAACCTTTTCTTGATATTTCGATCGGTAGACTGAGGGCGGGTATACCCGCCATGTTAGCGGGTTGGGTACAAAAATCTTGTACGGAGCATTGCGTCTGATTGTCAGTTCGGACGTAATCCTTGTACGAGGGTGCGTCGGACAAGGTGGTTGGTGTGAGTAAAATATCGACATTAGAGTCCCACACGTGCTCGAAATCCCGAGCTATCAATCGGCGCATTTTCATGGCTTTGACGAAATAATGATCGTAATTTTCAGCGAGTAGGAAATAATTGCCTGTTAAAATTCGGCTTCGCACGACTTCGTTGAAAGCGAGTGAACGAGATTTCGCGTAAAGCTCTTCGGTAGAAGAATCCTCGTCCGCGCGGAAGCCATATTCGATCCCATCGTATCGTGCCATGTTGCTGGCAACTTCGCACTGATTCAAAACCGAATAACAAACTATGGACCAGCGAGTGTGAGGCATGGAGCAAGGCACGATAATCGCTCCCGATTCCTCCATCAACCGAGCGATTCGCCGCCAGGAGGAAGAAATTTCGTCGCTCAATCCAGTCGGATGATACTCTTCGGGTATGCCAATTCGCAAACCTTTGAGACTCGGCGATTCGCATAAATCAATCGCTTTGTGAGCTTCCTGGAGAGTCGTAGAATCCAAGTCATCCGGTCCGGCTATGGCGTTCAAAACCAAATGACAATCGTCTACCGTCCGAGCCAAAATACCAGGAACATCCATCGAGTTGACCAGTGGAATTAACCCGTAGCGAGAAACCAAACCGTAGCTCGGCTTCAGACCCACGAGCCCGCAATACGAAGCTGGATTCCTGGTTGATCCACCTGTATCTGATCCCAGAGCCGCGTAACAAGTTCCGGTTGCTACAGCAACCGCGGATCCTCCGCTGCTGCCGCCTGAAAATCCCAGCATTTGTTTTTTTACCGAATTACCTTTTATGTTGGATTTTCGATGACGAGCAAAATGCTGAATAACAAAGTTGTATGGATTGAGAATAAAATGAAAAAAAATCTTGGAATACGAAAAAAATAAAATGTTAACTGTCAATGTTGCAATACCTGCGATGAACCAATCATCTTTTCCACCAGGGAAATTAGTGTCTGTTGCTTTTTTATGGGGATCATAATTTTCGTGCAAATCCGAACCCCATATATTTTTCGTGGGCCCATAATAAGAATCGACGGTTCCAGCTCCCATGGCAAATTGATCGAGATTAGTTTTGCCCATGAGAATAGCTCCCTGTTTTTTGAGACGACTGTAAACCGTTGCGTCATATCCAGGTACGAAATTTGCTAGCATGAGCGAAGCACACGTCGTCGGTTGTCCTTCGACGCAAAAATTGTCCTTGATCGCGATTGGGATTCCATCAAGTTCGCACGTAGATTCCTTTGCTTCGTATCTCGCGTCGGAATCTTTTGATTGTTGTTCGGACAGTTGATTCGTTACATTGATATAAGCGTTCAACGGTTTTACAGCTTCACTTAATCTGACAGTTGCCGTCCGCAGTTCCGAGGGACGTAATTCACCGTTTATGAATTTCTCACGTACTTTTCGTATCGGCAATGAAAGTATTTTATTCATTTTTCTCTCATTCAAAATATCCTCCTCCTGGCAAGTACTCGGAGTTGTTGACAAAACGAAAGAAACGACATAACCTCAAAAATCACATGCCGGCAAAAATAAAAGCTCGCTGATGTCGCCGCTAGGCGTCGCTGTTATCGGGCAAAAAACACTAAACGTTTATCTTTGAATTAGATCGTCAGAGTACACGAGTAATACGATTGGATAGCAGTAAATAGATTTATTTAATTTGTACTTAGCAGCGGACCGTGTTAGCACAACAAAAAGTCGTAACAATTTTGCTGTTTTAAAACAGTTCGGAAAAAAGACCCCGCAATGCGAAGATTTTCCATATTTTCTCTCTCCCTTTCTCGTTCACAATTACAACGTACTATTTACACACTGACTAAATTTGAACGCAATCAAAGCGCGATTCAAAGAGATCACATTGACTTTAGAAAATATAATTGACTACAACAGCTCATCGGGTAGATCGCTCGGAAGAGTTACGCCTAATCTCGTAATCATCATCGCAGCAACTTTGCAACCATATTCGAGACACGATTTTGGATCCCATTTCGCTAAAACGCCAGCTAAAAATCCTGCGACTAGCGAATCACCCGCTCCCGTTGTATCTACGATCGGAAGTTTCGGCGATTCTGGTTGAACCTTGAAAACAAAAAAACCGGAAATTTTAAACAATATACGAAATTAGTCGGATTTTCGGAAATCTTCCGATTTAAATGCTGTACCTGCACGGAATAGCCTTGACCCCAAACGACGATCGCTGGATCCGATCCTCCTTGTGTCATGACAAAAATATCGTTATCGGTCAGCCAATCGTTGCTCGTGCAGCCTGCACTCGAAACTCCCACAGTAACTCTTTTCGAACTGTTCAAAAGATACGGAATATCGGAAACGCTGCGAAATTTCAAATCAAGAGCTTTCGCGAGTGCAGTCATTTCACGTGCGTTGCCAAAAACGATTTTTGCCAAGCCCACCATCTCACAAATCGCATCGTGATGATCCTTGAATAGAAAATTGAAAAATCGTTCCTTGAAATTCAATGTTTCCAGGCTTTTACCCTTCGAGTGCTCACCCGAGTGCATATAGGGTCAACCTGACCCAAGCCGTTTTTCAAATCGTTGCATTCCGGTAAATATGGATTTTCTTGTTTTTTTTTATCTTCAGACATTTTTCATTTATTTTGTTTTTCGACAAAAATTTCGGCAAAATGCCAAAAATTTGGTGACAGAAAACTTTTTGGGTCAAAATGACCCAGTATGCACTCTAAGGATTAACGTGAAATGTGTAGCTAACAATAATAAATTCAATATTACCTCAAATATGTATTCACCGTTGAGATTAAAAGCTACAATGACATTTTTATCTTGAGTCAATTCAACTATCTCTTTGGCAACATCCAAACTATGGACAACGAAAAATCCCTCGATATAAATTATCTTCACGCCTTCCAGACATAAATTACTCTTCTTTAAATCTTTCAGAGTGTAGCAAGCTGCTGCTCCTAGATTAGCAACGAGACTGCGCGAAGAGCCGCTTATCAGAGATATGCAAACACCTGTTGGCAAATTTTGATGGCAAGCGTACCTGTAGGATGGGAATAATTTCGTCATGAATGCAAATCACGATGCACCGTCAAATTCGGTGGTAAAAATTGACATGGAGCAAAATATTGTTGACGTACTTTGTATTCACGTTTTCAGCTTCGACCATTCTCTCGAGAGTGTTGCCTCTGGCGTCTTTGCCAAGTCCTCCACAGTAAACCCCAATTCTTGGAACATTCGGACCACCGAACAACCATTGAATGATTCTCATTGTGTTTTGGGCACATCCTCCGGGACTTATTCTTTGATGGGGCCTGTAAAAGAATCATTTTACAATGCGAGACAAAAAAAAAGCTGCAGCAATATTTTGAGGAACTTTTCTAGAATAAAAACATAATTCAATGAAATGGATTCAAAGAATTAGGCAAATGGGAAAAATAATAGAAACATCTGTGCAGAATTTTGAAATAACGAAAAATGAATATTTACTCGGGTGGGAGCTGAGCGAGAAGCTCCTGAATCTTGGGCTCCGATAGTTCAACTTCCCCATCGACCTTGAGGGAGTTTTTTTCAAGAAGGTCATCTCCGTCGAGGGTCACAACAATGTCCAGAAGGGGATTTCCAAAGCATACAATTGCAGGTAAGCTCAGAGTCTGGACTACTTGTCCAAGTGGTAATTTTTCAACCATTGTTCATAATCTATACGCGTCGACGAACTTGTTAATTGCTCTCGAATGTTTTTTTTGTTCTGGAATTTTCGGAATTGAATTTTATTTTCAAAAGTACCTCGAGGTATAACTAGGATTCACGAAGTCGGATACACAACACACCGTTTCACGATATAACTCGAAAATATACGTTGTCATAATATCTTTCACCTTGAAACGGTATAATTATGTCATGCGAGGAAACAAAATCATTATTCCGAGAAATTCATCCTTCACGCGGTGCAATCGCTGTAAATCACAGGACATTCGAGGGATTGTGGGCCTCGATAAAATCTATTTTTAAGTTGGTTACAAGAATGAGGAATGACATTTTTTTTTACGATCTATTGTGAGAAACTGAGTGGAATTTTTGTACAAATACTTTTATAAACGAACTGGAAGTGATTTTAGGGACTCGAGCAGAATCGCCGACCCGCGCGAACCAGCCGTTTCATACTAAAATGTCTTCTGCTAGATATGGTTACGAGAAAATCCGCAGCACCCCGTTTTACCAGTGATATTATCGTCACGCACATAAGAAAATTTGAGAAACGAAAAAATCGCCTTTATTCAATGGCGATAAAGCAAGTACTCTACTGTTCCGATCGAGTTTTCAATAATTCCCGCAACTTTACGTAGTTCCTGAGCAGGAGAGCTGAAGGCGTGATTGGAGTTTTTGCCGTTTTCATATACGTCGCTACTAGAAATGACGTTTACGCGGACACGTCGTCAAGCACTCTTCCACACGGCATATTTGAGCGCATGCGCTTGGGATGCCACCGATCGGCATACGAGTACGAGTAGAGCGTTGTTAGTCGAACGAGCAGCAACCTGACTTTTCTTCAATCTTCGATTGTCACTGTGTACGCTATTCGAAATCTCGTGTTTTATCAGAATTAATGAAACGTTCAACGATGTCTGGAAAATCAAAAGCATTCACAAAGGAGGAGGAATTACTTCTCCAGGATTTTTCGAGGAACGTATCCACTAAATCTTCCGCATTGTTTTACGGCAATGCCTTCATCGTTTCTGCTATTCCAATCTGTGAGTCTGCCAACTATTTCATCAAATAACGTTTCACTCTGCGTTTCCTTACAGTTTCCCGAAGCAATCTCACAATTTTAACAGCTAACGAGATCATTCTCCAAACACTTTCTGTCAACATTTCGCATTTTCATCAATTCTGCAAATTCTGTTGAACACGACTGTTCAATCATATGTTTTGTTTTTTTTCTCACCATTTTTCGACCATATTTCGAATCTGCTCGTGAATTAACTTGTCATTTTTATTCACAGGGCTCTTCTGGAGGATTCACCTTATCGATTTGTACTCCAACTTGATCTCGTTCGTCCTGGTCACTTTAGTCAGCACATATGCTTTAGCCATGGCATACAGAAACACTAAGTTTGTCCTGAAGCATAAGGTACGTCGTAACTCCGTCGACACTTATTTTTATCCTCAAACTGCTTCCCCAATTACTGTGAATCTTGACTTTCCCCATAAATGCTGAATTTTTGTTTTTCCCAATCTATCAATATTCGGCTTTGCAGGAAATTGCCAAAAATTCAGAGTCACTGCCGAATGATTGGGAGCTACTTTTTTTATTTCTACTCTCCGGGGTCATAATTAGTTTATTGGGAAAAATTATTCGTTACCCTCCCAGCTTTGCTCTAGCTGAACGAATTTTGGGAGGAAGGAGTTACGCAAAGCTTGAAATTTATCAACAATTTGTTGTGCTCCATTACAGATTGCGGTGAAACGCGAAGATGCGGTAACCAGGGAAATGAGCCGCAAATTGGCGGAAGATAAAAAAATGAGCAAGAAGGAAAAGGACGAAAGAATACTGTGGAAAAAGAACGAGGTTGCGGATTACGAAGCGACGACATTCTCAATTTTCTACAATAATGCTCTCTTCCTGGCTCTCGTAATCGTCTCCTCTTTCTACATTCTCAAAACATTCACACCAGCCTTCAATTACGTTCTTTCGGTTGCAGCCACGAGCGCCCTTTTGGCCTTATTGTCCACAGGCTCGCAATAATATGGTCCGAGAGATTTTATTTGTACGAAATTCTGTCGGAACATCGTTGTTAAGCTAATCCCTAAGAAAATCATGCGAATGTTCAGTAAGATTGTCTTTTGATACGTGCGAGTGTGCAAGAACAGTAAATACCTTATTTATAATAAAAATATTAGAAAAGAGAACGCATCTTCACTTGTTTTTTATTTTCATTGCAAATCGCGAACCGACACTGGAGCAGAATGTTTTTTTGTCGTTTCGTAGCAATTTTTCTCTCACTACAATTAGTTTTTAACGATTTTTCATTAAAGGAAACTTCCTTGCCCACTGAGCCCAATTTTATAACTTTAAATTTTCTGCATCGCTTGTTCGATGAGAATATTTCATTTTTTCGGCCAAGGGAACGTTTCAGGGTGAGAATTTTGAAAAATGGTTTTTTTTTCTCACCGAGTACCTCGGGGAAACGTTGTCACGAAATTTCGGATCTGCTGCCTCAAAATTTTACACGATTTTCAAAGCTTTTTTCAAGGTGCAGCGAAAATTGAAAACACTCATTTATTTAGTCTTTCTCGCAGGAAGAAACTTGCGAGGACTGTGTCAAGTTTCAAGGGAGCAATTTGCGAAAGTTGCAATGATTCTCTGTTCTCTATTTTGACATGTTGCTTGAAAATTTAGTCTGAAGATCATTATTCGGTGTATCGTGACATTTTGTTGCGACTAAACGTCGTCCGGTAAAGTTGACTAATGTTTGTTCTACATGTGTACCACGTTTTTCTTCTAGTTGTCAGGCTTGTCAGAGACGGCGCGAGTAATAAACACGGAGCCAGCGAAATGGATAATCTCGGAATGCCTCTTCGCCCCCGACGCGCAATTTTCATGTCGCAATAGCGAGGGAGGAATTCCCAAATATTGCACACGTCGACAAATGCAATTCATCGTCGAATCCCTGGGCTCGAATAACTGCCAATTTTTCTATAATTAGCGAGGACAGAGTTTACGGAGAAACAACTCTTTATTTGTTTACCTTTTTTTCGCACACTCCGCCACTGACAAAACTCCTATTTTCACGTCGCTATTTGGAAAATCCAATGAGAATTCTCGCTAAAATACTTATTCTATATTTATGCGACGTTTACCGTTGGTCCATGTTAGTCATTCACAAACGTTTACAAAACCAGCAATAATTGATCGATTGAATTTTTTAGCGATGATAAACTTTTCGAAATGTAAATTTATAGAAATTTTCATTTCTTTCTTTTCTCCGCTCATCGACTCGCATTTTGCCAAATTCTCTGAATACCTGGCACGTTTATATCACGTGCGACAGAAAATTGAGTTTTGCTCGTTAAAAACGTGCACACGACCAGCAAATTTTCTCCAACTCGCATTGGAGAAATATTATTTTATTGCCAAGAGTTTTCACTCGAGCATCCCGAGTTTATCACGGTTTTTGTCATTTTGCCCGAAAATCGTTGGCGTATTTCATGTACGACAACACAATAACAATGATGAGCGATGCTGCACGTTGCGAAAAAACTGCATCCAGTGGCCGTGGGCATAAGCTTGCGGAAATGCGATATTTGCGTTGGTCAATGTTAAGATTTCCTTGGAGGCGATGAGCAGATCAGAACTGCAGGCTTGATCAAATAGTTCTTCGAAATCCTTATCGTTTTTTTTTTATTTTACGATGATTCGATCGAATTGATCGATAGTCTAAAGACTTTGTTTCGATTGCACTCTGCAGCTGTAAAAATTGGTATTCTGGAGGGTTGAAAGTGTATAAATGTTTGTTGGGACAAGGGACGAATGGGAATACACCTTGGCAAAGAAATTCTGGTCAGAGATAAATCTGAAAATTGGCACCGTCTGAAAGTCACTGCCTGCTCGTATTATAGAGATGTATAGAGATCTTTTAACGAGGCTTTTACGACATGATATTCCACGCAGCGGAAAGTTGTAAATTCCACTCAATAGCATTAGGCATAATCGTTTTTCGAGAATTCTTTGGAAAATGTGCCATAAAAGTAGGCCGATTAAGAGTCAAATTTATCGACGTGTACGAAATGCACGAATTCTCAGTTATAACCAGAATCGACGTCACATTTTCACAATCGATTTCAACCATTTTTGTTCATTCATTTTTGAAGCTTTTGAGAAAACGTCAATTTTCGTTAATCTCTTCAACAACGTACTTCGCAGACAGTAGATTACATATCGAACAGTGACGATTTTTTCGCAGACGTTTCGGACGAGGATACAGTGAGAATCGCGGGTGGCCGAATTGTTTTGATCGATCAGTATCAGATTTTGTTATTGTAAAACGCAAGACGCCCACGCATTGTGAAAAAAGTTTCTTTCATTCGGATGAGATTATTCTCGTACGTGCATTTTTCATTTTTCACAGCTGGTGCAAAGTTTAAATCGACAGTATAGCGAGCCTCTTCAAACACCCAGCAAATAATACCATAGCTCTACGTCTTACTGTCGTTTACACTGAGCATGGGATTTTGTTTCTCTATTTCTGTACCATGAGCAAATGAGTGAACCCGCCCAAGTGTTGGTGTGAAAGCTCGTGTCTGCGTGCGATTCTCGAAAGAGGTACGACGTCGATATGCGCTCGAAACTCACATCGAACGATTTAAGAATGGAAATACGAAAGCCGTTCCAGATATACGAGTCCGGTTAATAAAAATAATAGAAATAACAATAATAGATGAGAGGAAGATTTTAAAAATAACTTGCAACTGTATAGACAAGTTTCTAAACATCTGGAATCTATTTTTACCTACCAGCTAATAATATTCCATAAAATGACATAGAATTTTTATCGTATTATTGAAAAAACGAATCAATTGACCAAAATCTCCAAAAACATTGCTTAAAATAAAGTCAGAGCAAAGAGCAGAGGAGAAGGAGACTCGGAGGTCTGAAATTTGAGAAGAAATGATGAAGAAAGTTGGAGTGTGCTGTGGGAAACGTGAGACGAAGGTCAAAAATATCGAAAAATGGAGCGGACCTGGAGAAAAATATAATTTGTGCTCGGAAGGCTCTACGATTGCCATTTCTTACTGCTTGATGTTTCGCTTCGATCTTTTCTATGCGGGAACGTGTCATATCAGGTTTGACACGAAGATATCGAATAGTATATTCGGTCATCCAAGGGCGTTGCGACGAGTATAAGGAAATGTAATTATATTTCCTTGGTAATTAATAAAAATCAATCGATCCTCCCGAAGGATGGACAGGATCGAGAAATCATTTCTCAACTCATCTCACAATTCGGACTTTTTTTCATCAACATACGCGACGACATCGCACGTCTCAGAGTTTTCAGTTTCCGGTAAGTAAAAAATAAAAAAAAAATTTTAAGTATACTAGTCGCGGTTGTAGCTCCCCTGTAGAGATTTTTTTTTTCTTCGCTCGCCCTCTTCTCTCTATATCCGAGAATAGCGCAAGCAAAATCTCTCTCTCTCTCTCTCTCGATCTTTCTCTGTCGTTAAATTCAAACTACCGTTTTCAACTCGAGGCTTGGGGATTGGCTGGAGTTTGTACGAGAGAGGGATGGGCGGCGGTTGCAATATGCCGTTTAGTCTCGAACTATAGACTGCACGAAAGAGCTTTTCGAGGGCGGGATGAAGAACGGGGAAGGGACGAAGGTACGTACGCAACCGCTATATCGTCACGGGGAGAATATTACCGAGGGCACGTCGCCGCGCACCGCCAGTATCCAAAACACTCTAGTCCATCCTCGGCCCCCTTAACGACACCACAAAAACGTATTAAGACTCGGAAAAATCCACTCTCCATCAACATTACACATTGTTTTTTTACTCGTAGGATATCAAGTTATAAATTTTCATCAATCAGTGTTATCTTGTTGTAATACGTGAACACCGCCAAGATGGTATGTTCCATTGATGATGATCTTGTAAGTCGTCGCCCTGGTAAACACACACGTTACCTATATACATATTTATCTCTTTCCTTATTTATTTATTATTATTCTTCTTCCTCTCCCTCACTTCATCTTTCTCTGATAACAAAACTCAACGCACTTTGTCACTATGTGGCAAATATTTCCCACAACAATCTTCTCTATCAATGTTTAACTCTTTTTTCTATTTTTTTTTCAATTAAATTTTTCTTCTCATTAACTCTTTCGATGTCTCGATGTTCTACGATTATTTCATTGACATGTTTTCAACTCGTAGTGCCACGCTCAAAAGTGATCAAAGCTTATCGGTGTTCTCTTCGCAGGACTCTCCTCGCTCTCGTCCTTTCAGGAGTTTTCAGTACTTTCCTGAGAATATGTATGAGAAAAACAGTTATGACGATTGTACACACAGTGCGCGTTTACCAAGATCATGACGACTGTAGAAATGTAGAAAACAAAATGTATATTCCAATTTCACATGCTATGACGGTGAAATGTTTGACTCGTTCCTGGCTTCACTACTGCCGTGGACACCAAATGCTCTTCTCGCGTTTCCAAATTTCTTTAAATTCAAATTCTGTGCATTGAGAAATCGTTGCCCCTTGTATGGTTTTTAAGGACAGAGTTCATTTCGTTAGAAGTGATCGAAAACTTTACTTCCTTTTTCTCATCTTTGCACCTACAATTCTGTCTCTTTGGAAAAATTAACCAATTGGCAATAAAATTATTCGGCCTTTCGGTGTTTGTTGCTTTTGTCAACTTTTTTTTTTTCGTTAGTTGGAAATTAGTTCCGATCTAAAATATCAAACTTGGATTTATTCTCAGGCCGACGAGCTGCCCGCGGAGCAAATTGCTGGTAAGTCCTAATTCTCATTCGATCTTGCCATTTAATCGAGAAGAACCATTTTGCAAACGTTTGAGCTCGAATTTTTTTCAGTATCTCTCGTGATACTCTCGTGATGATTCTTTCGAGCTCTACGTTTAATTATACAAATACAGATCTATATCGTGCTGCAAAGAGTCACTCAACTCTGGCTGTACTATCTTTAGTTCTTTCTTGTGCCAATTAACAAACGTGTGTCTGTCGACGGAAGATGAAAAAAAATAAATACTTTACAAGCATCGGGAGCCAGAACTTTCAAAACTGTTAAAAAATGATTGCGCAGAAAATCCCTTATTTCTGTCGACCTCATTGCCGTTGAGTCGTTCAAACTTTGGACAAAACTTGGGAAATCCATAGGCATTCGTGTCACAGATAACGGAATGTCAAAATTTTTCAAATTTTCATTTCGAAACGATTGAAGTTGGAGTAAGAATGTTCAATCTCTCGAAATCTTGGATCGTCTGCTCTCGCTTGTTTACATACGATGCGGACTTATTGTTTTATATTTATTCGATGCTTTTTCGCATCAGAGTCGCTCCGAGCGGAGCTTGGAGAGAGAGAGGGAGAGAGGGAACCCGTTTGATGGGGTCTCGCCTATAAAAAGTATCACGTGAGGATTAATACGATCGTGCCTGTGGATAAAAATAGCGGATCGGATTACCCTGAAATTCGTTTTTTAATAAACTTTCTAGATTTGTTTACATTTTTTCGATCGATTGTTATTCCTCGTTGTCGAGGGTGTGGAGGGACGTTTTTTTTTTACGTGTAAATGAAAACGTAATAGCGTCTCGTAAGCGTGAAACTATATGTACGGGGCTGTTCGAGGGGATGCTGAATAAATCAAGTGAATCGGTTCGAAAGAGATCGTCGAGCCGAGCCAAATAAGCTTAGCGCCAGAATCTCGCGCGAGAGGGAATGGAAGAAGGGCATTAACATCCGATCTAAATCCGAACGCATTGGCGTCGACAATCTTTAGCTCTCTCACTATCTCTCTCCTTCCCTCACTTTTGAGCCACGATAAACTCTGCCTCCCGGAAGGAACTAACGCGTTAACCTGCGGGATTTCCCGCCTCTGAAGATTCGAACCCTTTAAATTTATCTCACACGCGCAGTCTTCGTGAACCATGTTTTTTTAAACATAATTTTCACGTTTTTTCAAATTATTTTCAATTTTCCATTCGTTTAGTCTTGCGCAAAGCATTCGACAGTTTCGACAGGGAAAAGAGCGGAAGTATCCCGACCGATATGGTAGCCGACATTCTCAGACTTATGGGACAACCGTTCAACAAAAAGATTCTTGATGAACTGATCGACGAGGTCGATGCCGACAGTAAGTCAATACTTTCGCTTTTCGCGACAGAATGTAAAAACGTTTTTTAAACGTTTTTTTATTCACCAGAATCCGGAAGATTGGAATTTGACGAATTCGTGACGCTCGCTGCCAAATTCATCGTTGAGGAGGACGCGGAAGCTCTTGAGAAGGAATTGCGAGAGGCATTCAGGCTCTACGACAAAGAAGGTGAGAATCATTATTTTTCAGGATTCATTGTAAACTTTCCCGACAGTCATGACGTTTCGAGAAATTTTCTGCAATTTCCAGACTCCGATAATCATAAAACAATTATGGGGGACGTAGCCAAGTGCTATGCTTTAAGTTTTCATAGTCCTCGTCGTTTTATTCGAAGTCGTTACGATGCTAAAATACGTCAAGCCCAGATTTTAGTTGATCGTTGTATAGTCGCTTATGTCAGGACGATTAAAGATCTGAACGATGTAAATGGTGCTACGGAGGCTTAGGATGATGCTCGCGCGTATATGACCAGAGTTAGCTCAGCTCGGCACGATTTCTTTTTTCTTTTCTCGTCCGATTGGATCGCGGCCAATGCGAGGTAAAAAGAGGCTCTGCGTGTGTAGCGAAGAGAAAAGACGAAGCTCTCAACAAAACGGTGAAAGACTGCCTCCGGCAAGATCAACGAGCTTGAGGAGCTGGAAAGCCAAGTTGTGCGTGTATATTAAACTCGCACACACAGTCGTGCACGAATCGAGAGAAAAGAGGAGAACACTGGCAGGGACGGGAATAGCCAAAAGCTCCAGGAATATTCACGCTTGAACCATCGTCTCTGCTGGTCGAGAACGTGTTCATATTTTTCGATGACGATGCGAAACTCGGGGAGATATAAAACAGAAATCAAAAGATAAAAGTTATTTCGTGAAAAGTGAATTTTGCTGCTACTGGTCCCCATAAAAATGCGTGGGAAACTGCCAAAGTCTCGAATACGGAGCGGTGAATCTTTCGGAAAATTTGAAGATAATTGCATAACAATGTCCTTAATGTTTTAAAGAAATTTTAAAAAATTCTGTGGAAAACACGTTGGCACGATTATTACGTGTACAAGTTACGTGCAGTAGGAAAAAAAATGCTACTGTTCCATCGAGCCAGCACTTTACGATGATCCAAATAAATTTATGGGCAAAGGAAGATTTCATTTAGCCATAAATACACTTGGGTCGAGAGAGCTGTGCATGTAACTGTTATTTATTAATCATGCACTCGGGCGAGAAATTTATGCCGAGTCGTTTTTGCTTGTGGCTTTCTTCTGATGCAATCGGAATATTTGGGCCAATGAAATATTGCGATAAATCATTTCGGAAAGAGTATATATCCGATAAATTTGACGATGAAACAGAAATGTTGTCACAAAGCTTAATCAGCCATGAGGAATGTTGACTTTTGCTAATTCTCGAGAGAATAATGAGAGTTTTGGGCTTTTTTGGATTTGTCTCAAGATTCTCGTCACTTTGCAACTCTGACCGATTTGCGTAAGAACGTGAGGAATTCGCGAGAGCACTAATTTTACGAAGAAACAAATCGATCGTCGATTCAGTTGCGCAATCGTCCTAAAAGTCTGTGCGACAGGATGCGAGACTTTCGAGTGTCATCGATTCGTCTCTGCGGCTCGGAACCCAACAATTTCGTTTGCCAGAGCCAAATATGACGGGGTCCACCTGTCCATGTATACGATGGACACTTTTGCGCAATGTATTTTTCGAGAGCAGTTGTTTTCCTCGGGAAGTGTCGCTCATCATAACTCGAACAGCTTCTTATGACACTTCCAAAAACTGCCTGACGCACGTAAACCGATTTATTTCCCTTTTTTTTACATCCCCTCACGTGAAAGATGTTTTGGCTTTCTCGGCGGTTCGAGAGAGACAAAGAGGCAGAGGAAATCTTCCGGAAAACCATTTCCACACGCAACCAATCGGTCCGCATAATTTTTGAAGACTCGAAAACACTTTTGGCCTCGAGCTCAAAGCAACAGAGCGAAGCGTCTGGCCAATACAGACCGTTTCTACTGATCCCCTTATTCGTCTCTGTGGCTCGTCGCTACGCACAACTCTCCTAACTACTTGTGCCGATAGAGCACGTCTGACTTTAATAGACTCGTACTACTACCTTGGTTTTCGGACTTGCCAAAAAATAAATTAACCGAGCGAATATCGAGCCAAACAAAAGACAATGAACCCAATTTCGTAGGATTCTCTCGAAAGAATTAACCCAAGAGAATGCGTTCGAGGAATTTTTAAAACTTTTTCGAAACTCGTTGACAGGGAAATTTTCATATTTGCATTATTTCAAATTTCAACAGGCAACGGATACATCCCTACCACGTGTTTGCGAGAAATCCTTAGAGAACTCGACGACCAACTCACGGACGAGGAACTCGACATAATGATCGAGGAAATCGATTCCGATGGATCGGGAACCGTCGATTTTGATGGTAAGTTTAGCCACATTTATTTCAACGTCCAGCTAAACAAACAGTTTCAACGTCTACACCGACGTTGAGGTTCTTTCGGGAATAAAGATTCGGGAGGTCCAAGGGCGATCGCAATAATTAATGTGCAGCATCGTTATCAACGTAAAAATAAAGAGCAACTCGGCTCATTTTTGTTTCAATCCAAAAGTTATAGAAACTCATCAGCTTTTGGTCGTGCACATAAATAATAAAAAAAAAAACACCTTTTTTTAACTTTCAAAACGTTCGAGTCCGCCCCCTCGAAAAGTAAAAGCTTTATTTATACGTCACGAGAGAAGTTTAAAAAGAGAGCGAGAACTGGAGCGAACACCACGTACGCTCTGACTGTCTATTTTTGAGCGTGCCTCGAGAAAAAAAAAGAAATTATCTTCCTCTATATTAATACTGTAACAACATTTCAAACTCGAGATCGAATTTCGAATGAGTTGAGTTACGAAATTTTTCGTATGTTCAAATCATTTTTTAAATTTACTCTCTGTCGATGACGTCGTTTATGTCGAGTGACGAAAATCGCACGAAACTACGTAACACGATGAACAGAGACGGACTTATGAATTGACTAATTTCTTTTTTATTTATTTTCTTAAGAATTCGTCGATTCTTATTTTTTCGAAAATGCAGTAACATGACGGAAACGTCGACAGCTCGGAATATATTTTTAAACGAATGATTCGCTGTGAGAGCAATTTTTTTATGTGGCCAGAGATATGAATTTATTATGTGTATGTAGTGGAGTTTTACATGCATACCCTTGGCGGGTTTGTACATGGTGTGCTTCCCGTACCCCTTCTTTCATCCCGTTCCACCTTTTTTCTCTCATCCCTTTTCCACCATTCACACTTCCCCATTCGTCTCCTTCTCCACTACGCACACATGGACCTACTATTTTACGTGGGTTCCGAACCACAGAGAGTACAGCTTGGGACACTTAGAAAAATCCATTGGTGTCGGCGGGAATCGAACCCGGGTCTCCTGGTTGGGAGCCGGGCTCGTTACCACTGAGCCACTGCCTCTCCTTGATATGAATTTATTATTAATCCCGATAAAATCACGCGAAACATGAAAATCCAGTTGAATCTATTTTCATGTGCAGTGAATGGATAATCGTCTGGTGTTTGCGCCAGATATTTGCATAAATATTGTCATCACGATCTGCGTAATAGCAAAATTTCGATGTAATATTTTCTCCTCGCTCTCTCTCTCTCGTTCTTTCCCCAAGTTCGGAATCAAAAATTTGGCATTGGTATTTGGAAGCAAAAAAAAATTTCGGTAGCAATCTTGGAGGTTGGTTTCGTCCAAGAGCTCCCCGAACGACGTGAATAATTATAACGACTTTGGAATGGCGTCTAAAAACGGTTTCATATTTTCAGAATTCATGGAGATGATGACCGGAGAATAAGAGGATACTCGAGCCAAACTAAATATCGTGTCAATTAAAAGGAAAAAAAAAACAACCATCCGTGCCAAAGTTACGTCAACCGAATAATTTGGATATATCGAAGCAACTGATCGAGTGACTACGAAAGAAAAAAATACGAAATCACGACGAGTCGTTTTCAAGAGCAATATTCTTAGTCGATCACACGTTACGGTTGACGATAATTATTATTTTTCTTTCTTCTGGCTGCTATAATGTAAACAAAACAAACACAATATCTTTTCGTACGCACATAATTTTTTTGTTATCACATAGGACACACTGAACTATCACGCAAATGGTGCCTGCGATATTTCCAGGGACAGTATTTATTGTTGTTAATAAAACTCATAGAAAAAACAATTCTCTGCGAGTCCAATGATTTATTCCTGCTCTTTTATTTTCATTAAAAATGTCTCATGCTTTCAACCGCTTTACCGAACTCACAATAGTCCTATCGATTTATATTTCTCTCAATAATTGACATAATCGCAAACATAACGGTGCATTACGATAACTAGCGATACAAGGATCAATCCTTCTTTTTTCCCTCGCTCATCTCTCCGAATAGGTGAGTGCTGTTTTTAATATTTCTCACGTATACATTCTTGCTCAGAATTTCGAAAAACCACAAATTCAATTAACCCTCTACGGATGCCATGATTGTTCGAGGCTCCCCGGATCATAAGGATCCTTTTCGTCCTGCCACATGTGTCTCAAGTATTTGGAGAGAAAAAAATCTGAAAGAATTCTGAAATACTCTTCATTGCTCCTACTTCAAGATTTTATATTTTTTATAATCGTTGCATTTTTTCGTTTTCCAATGAACCGTTTCAAAAACGAGATCATCGAAAAATTTGTCGTTTGAGTGGAAAAAGACTCGTATGATCCGCAGAGGGTTAATAGCGTTTCGTCTAATTTATCGAAATGAAAAGAAATATCGAACGAAAATTGGGAGAATTCAAATAATTTGAAAAACCGGAATTCTCTAGACTCTTTTTTTTTCTATTCCTCGAGGCTATGGATCTGTCGGTTTCCCGGTGAATTTCTAAAGCCAAATCAAGTGCTGTGTAATGCTCGTGACGACAATTTCAAATTTTTTATCAATTGAAAGGAAAAATCAGATCTGCAACTGATTATATCCTCGAATAAAGAATGTATACGCAATTTTTATCATAAATTTACTATTCGTCGAGCCGAAGAAGTGAATTTTCTTGTTTATTTACTATTATTTGTTGGCTCATCTTATCAACGCGACGAGTCTGAATGGCACACGGATACCTGGTTGTGTATCAGAGTCCAGAATTGTCCAGTGAACGAATTCACCAAAATTCTACATTTATATAACTTCGTGATTTTTATAGAATTTAAAAGTTCGATTATAATGTGACTTAGAACACTTTGCGTGTTTAAACGATAATTATCGACTAGAGAAAAGTTTTGCGCACGTACTCGCCGTGGCAGAGTTTTTATGGGGCGTGAAGAAGCGTCCGGGTTGTACGTCGCACAGTTAATCAGCGAGGCGAGACGGGAGATTTGTACGATACTCGATTTTTCGCGATAGTTTTGTTATTTTTTTTTTTCCCACTCACTTGAAAAAGTGATTCGCGTATTTACTACGGAACGTGGAATGCAAATGTCTTTCGAGATTCTAGACGCGCTGATATTTACATCGGCGAATTTGTTACAAATTAATATCACTGCCTTGACCTTGAAAGGGCAAAAAATGGCATAGAAAAGAAAATGGAACAACGAAAATAATGTCACTACCATTTCGTGCTAAAAGTGCACAGCGTCGAGAGAGATTCTCGAAAAAAAACGTTCCTGTACTTTTCGAGTTGAATAAATGATGAAAAATATCACATTAAATAAGGCGCGAAAAAAGTGGAATAAAAATATAATACTTAGCGCTACGGGCGCCTCGTCCCAAAGGTTTCTGTGGCTGCGTGGGTTGTGCGTACTTTTCATACGAGCGTCTGCAAATCATCGTCTTCGTAGTCGAGCTCCCCGGGCAGAGAGTCCGAAAGTAAATGTCACATTTTGAAGAGATTCGGAAATTCGTTGCTGATTTCACGCACGAGATGCTGGTCCCCTTTACTCTCCGGGGTTTCTTCGCAGAATATCCTGAATGACGAAAGCAACATTTCCATTAGAATTCATCAAATTTGATGGAAACAATCACGAGAAACTTCAACAACCTCGTAAAGCATTTCAATAAATCTTCCGATCGATGCCTGTGTTCGTCGTATCCGGGAGTCCGCAGAACTCGACGACAGAGTTCCAGGTAATGTCTCCTCTGGGAAAAAAAAATATTAACTGCATTTTTCAATCGACAAACAACAATGAGAGTCTGGATATCGGGAGAGAGAACTTTGATCTTCGTCAAACCTTGTCTCCGGGCGGGATGTCGAAAAGTTGACGAAGAACGATGTCGATAAGGACCTTAATGTCGTTCGTGTAAAACATCGAAGCTGTGAAATCATTGCCAAATAGATCCACAAAGAGTTTCAACACGGAATGTGGTGGTGCTGGCTCGTGATCGAATATTCGCACAGGATCTTCTGTAAATATTTTACGAGGCTAAATTCATTGGATTTCACAGGACAACACTGTCAAGAGCCAGAAAATTTCGTGCCATGCCTTATACACGAAAAACGAATGGTTAACCAACGAAATCTCACCCTCTCTGTTCAGAAGAAACAAAATTTTCTGCGTGAACGTTTTTGCTGATGTTGTTTCTCTCAGGGCTTTGAGAACTATGTTTTCCGAGGTAGTAAACTGTAAATTGTAGGATAAAATGAGATTCAAAAACAAATCAGGAATCTGCTCTTCAAGATCGGTGTCTGGTGGATTCTCTATGAGCTCGAGGAGAAACGATATGAAGTCTGGACCCAGTTGTTCTGAAAAATACAAACAGACGGATATTTTTGGTGGAATTGGCAGAAAAATCAAATTTAAACATCGAGGGAGAAACTTCAACGCATAATTCTCTTGTTCTTGAATCGAATTCCATTATTTAACCCTCTGCGGATCATATCGGTCTTTTTCGACCCAAGCCACAACGTTTTTTCGAAAATCTCGTTTTTCAAAACGGTTCATTTTGAAATTAAACAAAAGCAACGACCATGAAAACTGGAAAACTTCCTGGACTTTTGGAACTGGAGACTTTTTTCTCTCCAAATAATAAACAAAAAAACCAGATACGCGGAGGGTTAAATTTTGTAACCAGAATGTGAAGCACAATAATTTAAATTATATTGATGAAAAAAAATTTGACGGATTCCAAGGTCATCGATTCTAAAATTATTGTAGATCCGGACTCACCCAAGTGCGTCACGGGCATAGGTTCACCCATGGAAAAAATCATTGTTAGCAACAGCGACGAATAATTGAGTTTGGGAACGTTTCTTGGATTACTTCTCATGTCCCTGTGACAATAAAAAATTATCCTCAACAGTATTTTCAGAGAAACGAGAACTCGGTAAAAATTGGCTTGATTGCAATTTCTTTGGCGTAATGAAACTAAATGGATTTCATGTACCTCGCCAACTCCATCGGCAAAATACTGTTTAGCATTATGGTCAGAGCAACTGGATCTAAACTGCACATAACGCCAAAAGATTGAAGTAACAATTGTCTAATGGTCCACCTCGCCTCCATCTGATAATACTGTACAAGCGTTGTTATTCCATTGTATTGATCTTGACGTAGCGCGTGCCTCGTTACATTCGCATCAGCATTCGTCTGTTGAAAGAAATTTCAACGATTTTGGTGATTGACAAAAATTGCAGGTCCTGACGCAATTTCTATTTTTACGAACGGTATTTTTTGCATGAATTTGAAGATCACAATAAAAATTCAAATATCCGTGGAACATGTTTCGTTTTCGATCCGGAAAATGTTTATTATTTTCGGAATTTTTCGTTGATTGGAGAAAAAATTGTAAATAGCTGGTGAAAAAAAACTCACGAGAATGGAGGTGAGTTCTTTGATGTACTCGACGATAATAGCTTCGTCCTCGTAAAGCATCCAGCTTCGCTGTTGCGCGTCTTCCTTGCAAGAAGTTAATTCGGTGAAAATAATTTTCAATCTATTGGCATCATAAGTCTCTTCGATCCTCAATTTTGATGAGGGCATGGGTGTTTGGAGTTGTTGGAGTACAGCATCGAAATACTGGCTCATGCCATTGGGGAATAATTGTTGGAGTCCCGAAACAACGACTTCAACAGCGATTTTCGACATTTCGTAACTCAGCTGTGTGTTTCTTCGTACTTCGTCGAGAAGGTGATAAGCAGCTCTGGAATCGATCTCGCACGAGCTCGAGGAGTTGCTTTTGACCGGAGAATTATTGGGACTTTGTCGAACGTTCGAGTGCGACGGGCTCTTGTGGATTTCCTCCGGAGCGGGTTCCATGCGTTGCGCCATCTCGGAAGAAGTTTGACGCGGCACCTGCCTCGAGCGAGTCTCGTTGTTGGAACCGCGTCTCGAATTCGAGATTTGCAGCTGCTGCTGCTGCTGCAATTTGGGTTCTATCGGATCGTCCTCGTAATTCAAAGTCGTTTTAGCTGTTGCGTAACTCGCGTTACTCGGCGATGATCTCAAGTCAACTTCCTGACGATCCAATGTCGAGGCATTGCCTTTGACCGGGGATATCGTCCCGAAATTCGGCGGCATTGGTGCTTGCTTTTTTGGCTTTCTACTCAGTTCCGCTTGCCGTCTCTTCTCCACGAGCCTCTGCAAAAGTTCCTGTCGATCCGCGCTCAAAACCATCCCTGTCTTGTCTTCGTCGCTGTCCACTTTGCTTATACATTCGTCCAGAAAGTCAATCAAGAACTGTGGCTGTACCTGTCGTCAGATTTCGAAAAAATTATCATTTTGGAGTTTGTGTCGCGTGTGAAAAATATATCGATAAAAAAGTCGGTAAAAAACATGCTGAAATATCGCGAATGTTCTTCATGGCCCTGGAAGACGCGGTGGTGTTGCCAGCGAGTTTATTTATGTAGAGGAAATGGAAAGAAAAACAATGGGTTGACGTACCTTGACGGTGGCGACGTAGTTTGACGGAATGTATCCAAGTTGGCCATTGGAATTGATGACTTGCCACCAATTCCTCTGCTTTGTATTGGTCTGGTGAAGAATAAAGTGATCATTTTCGTGGAAGCTCAAGGTCTTTGCAAAAGTCGCCTTAAAGTTGTAAAGAGCTTTCAGCATCTCGAAATTTTCTGCAGACAAACGAGACAGCTGGTAGGATCATTTTTTCGCATTTTCCTTATTTTTCCTCTCGCCATTTAAATATTGTAGTGGAAATAATGATTCACGAAAAATGGAGGGATGTTTTTTTTTGTTTTGGTTTTTTCAATTTCGACTTACCTAACCTTATGTAGTTGTCACCCATCGTGAGAATTTGCGCGTGCAATAATAATTGTCAACTCTCGAAAGTGAAAAGGCAACGCCCCGATGAAAACTAGTTTTTTACCTCCGAATCACTTTCATTAATCCACAACATTTTTCATTTTTTTGTACTCTTGGTTATTCTCTTTCATTTCCAATTCGAGCGAACGAGATCTTACACACGTCTTGGCGCGGCAGTAGCAACCGACCCACTTGGGAGTGGGAGGAACGCGCTCGATTGACGCAGCTGTACACAAATATTTGATCCTGTTTTTACTATACCAACTGCTACGAACGTACACAACCGTTCATTGCGTTTGACATTACGCAATCAATCCTGTACAGGCCACGCATGTTATGACAGCTAAATAGAGAGGACAGGAAAATCGCGTGACATTGTATGTAGTTAGAACGTAGATCTAAAGTGTTCACAGATGAGGATCATCGATCTCACCGCGACGGGTGTGGGTTCCAAAGAGCCGGGGGAATCCTAATTCGCACAATTCTTAACGATTTCATTAATTTCGGCATCTACTCAAAATTGAACCTCCTTAAAAAGCATAGGAAAATTCAAAATGATTTGAATTTGGTGAGTATCCTCTTTGGTATTAAATATAAATATACAAATTTTTAAACATTTTTCTTCTTCATAGTTTTCGAGTAATTGAAAACTAGAGTTTACATGCCTAAGCATAGGAATCAGGTATATATATAGGTATATCTTTTGCATATTGTAAACTCCAATTATTCGACAACTCTGTAGACGAAAAATTTGAAAAAAATTGAGTCTTCGTATTTGACGCTGAAGAATTTTATCACCAAATTTTATTAAATTCTTATCACATGGTCGTACGTAGCCAACCACCTGAATGTTGGGTGTGCAGCAGTGAAACTTTTTCTGCTTTTTTTCGTTTTAGCGGAAATGAAAAATACAAAGCGCTCGTTTATCCTCATGAAGGTGATTCTATTCGGGTTTAGATTTTTTTCAATGATAGTCGTCTTGTACTAAAAATGTTTTCATTTTTGTATATATAATATACACGAATAAATGGTACAAATTTGTATTAGCTTAATAAACGTTGACAATGATTTTCGAGGCAAATAATAGTTTTTCTCTTCGAAATGTCTCTTTCGTTCTTCACGCCGAATCGAACATACCAACAGCGAGCAAGAGATTTCTTCGAGAAAAATGCAGAGCCAAAATGGGCGAATTTTTAGTAGGAAATGATCGAAGCAAATAAGATTCGGTGGAAGTCTTAACGTCTGGATTGTGAGAGACATTGACATCTTCTAGGCTCATCTCATCAGCGAGTTTTGTAAAGTCCCACAATTTAATGGAACAATCCAACGATGCTGAAAATATAATGAAAATTAAATCAAATTTTCGAATTTTCTGTTGAATCGTCGTGTACGAAGATCGATTTAACTTACCAGAGACTAGAATATTGCCGTCTCTACTGAACGAGAGACAATGCACGGTGCTCTCGTGGCTGGACAACGCAGCGACGAGATGTCCATGTGCCAAATCCCAAACTAGAACCCGATTGTCAGCACCAGCTGATGCGAGGAAACGACCCTCGACCGAAAACGCCAATGAGTATATCGGAGCTTTGTGACCAGTCATTAATCTCACTTGATTGCCGGTTACACAGTCCCATAATCGCACAGTCATATCGCTCGAACCGGAAGCTATGTAGTTCGAATTGGGGTGAAACTGTACAACCTGAAAAAAGAGACGTCGCTTAACATGAATGAATTTTTCGCATGTTTCTTGCGGAATAAACACGTCGGAGGATTTTCATGAGAAAATCAACTTTTCTGAACTGGACTACGCAATAATAAGTGCAAAAAAATCTTACATCGACGTCTGAATAGTGACCGGCGAATATCCTCAAAGGTTGATGTGAATCCGTGACCCAGAGTCTCGCTGTTTTGTCATGTGAACCCGTAGCGAAATAATAACCGTGCGGTGAAAACCTCACTGACCAAACGGGATACAAATGACCTTTGTAACAAACTACACAGGTCCACGTGTGAAGAGACCACAACCGAACTGAAAGTTACATCGTGTTAGTTGACGTGTTAATTTTCTTTTATTTTTTTTTCCAGTTTTTTCGTTTTTTTATTAATTTTGACTCACGCGTCGTATCTTCCGAGGACGAAAGTAATAAATTTCGATCCGGGCTGAACGAGAGACTGTATATCGGCCCGTTGTGGCCGTAGAGAGTTCGTGACGTTTCTGCCGTTCGGTCGTCCATCATTCTGACGAGAACATCGTCTACGCAAAAATCACAGAATTTATTAGTTCATTGAGTGTGTGATTTTCGCTCGTTCCAGAGTCCGCAGATCTCTCAATATACCGAATGTTTGGCGGAGGGAAAGATAAAGACTCACCGGCTTCCCTATCGATGTCCTGCAGCTGTTCGCCCGTTTTCATGAGTCTCAATTTTTGTGGTACCAAGCTCCACACTTTGAGTGTAGAGTCGGCAAAACCGACCGCTAACAAGCTCGAATCTTCTGCGACTTCCGACGCAGTAACGCTGAAATTTCAAAATCCCAATGAATCAGAAGTTTTTCTTGTGAAATAAAAAACATTCAATTCGTGTAATCGTAAAATTGGACTCACGTGTGTGCCGAATTGAGGAGAGTGTAGAAACAAATTGATGGAAGGACTTCGGGACCCACAACCACTCTTTTTGAAGCTTCCCTCAGAGCTTTCACTTTCTCCAGCTTGTCAGCATCTTTCCTGTTGTCGTTTACATCGCAATAATTATAAAGACACTGACATTATTATCTCAGCTTTTACGATCGTTTTACAAAATTCTTAGATTATCGTTTCAAGGGAGAAATACTAACAAGTTCGGTAGAGGCATTCTCCCTACAGGAGGTGCATTGGGATCCGATTTCGTTTTTTTCGAGAATAGCGGATCTTTTTTGGCTTTTTTCTTCTTGGGTTTGTCGCCACCTTCGCCTCCGCCAGTATCATCCTCTTCCTCCTCCGCTGGTGCGACACACTGGATATCAGGTTCTTTCAGTAATCCGTAATATACTTTAGTCTTGTTGTCTGGAACAGAAGAAATCATGAAATTGATCGTTCGATGAAATTGAGGCCGTCAATTCCCTGTTGCATCGTTTTGTACCTTGTCTAGTTGCTTCTCCTACCGTTGCTCCTGAAGTTGCTTCAATCTGTTGCTTGTTTCTTGCCACTCCTTCGTACATATCGAAATACAAATGTTCCTGTATAATGTTCAACAGAACACTGTGTTTCTTCTCTTGCAAATGTCGCTTCAGTATGGAGAGTGTGTCTCTTGATATTCTGATGATAAACTGATTGGACCTGCAAACGATGTTTCATCTCGTTTATTAAGGAGGGTCGCTACATACAACAATGTTGCCGTGTCAAAAGCATAAGAAAATTCTAAATGATTGGAATTTAATGAAATCTCGTGAGTATATTCTTTATTATTAAATATGAATATACAATTTTTCTAAGATTTTTCTTCTACATAGTTTCCGAGTAATTTGACACTAGAGTTTACATGCATAAGCACAGGAATCAGATATATATAGGTACATCTTTTGCATGTTGTAAACTCGAATTATTCAACAACTATGTAAACAAAAAAATTGAAAAAAATTGTGTCATCGTATTTGATTCTAAAGAATGTTATCACCAAATTTTATTAATTCTTATCATATGTCCGTACGTAGCCAACCTCTTTAAACGTGTTGATGGATTAACTTCAAATATACATTTGATTCTCACAATCTTCGAGATAAATTGTTGGTTGGTAAAGTTTCTTGATACGTTATTATTGGAAATGAATTGGAAGAAGTTGAGGAAGTTTAAAATACGAAATTAAATGATTTTTTTTTCCATCGTACTTGAAAGTGTCGGTGAGCTCGTTGCCTGCCATTTGTTCGCGCGTCGTCACGTTTGATAATCTTTTCAAATCCCCCTGACAATACTGTTCCAAATTGCCACTGAATTTCTCAACTAGTTGAGCCGCTTCTCTCGAATGATTATTGTACACCAATTCCAGGTACATGTGGACCAGAACCGGGTAAAGAATCGTTCCCAATTCATGCTGAAGTTACAGAGCAAACGTTTCACTAAGAATATTTATCAATATGATGGATCGATGTATCGTGAGTGTTTCTTTGTCTTGCGTTTTTTATCGGAACGCTTTGATAAAAGTAGTTAATCGAGTGAGTTTCCATTGGGTTCAGAGAGGATAAAGTTTCGAGTAATAAACAAAAGAATGTTGCAAAAAACCTTGTAAATATCCAGCGAACTCTCGACGAATTTCTTAAGCTCACTGTACGCTTTTTCGTACAGAGCTGGATCACCTTCGCTCTTGTAAGCAGAAAGAACGCTACTAACTTCCGAATCTGTTTGAGCATTTTCGTCAATGGGTACGTCAACCAAGTTGGCTTCTTTCCTGAATATTTCTTCAGTTCCCTGTGAAAAAATTCGTCACAGGATTGTAGAGCTTTTTCCCAACGCTATGAGCGACTAATTTTCATTAATTCGCTGTTCATCGATGCCCAGTTCGTTGATGAGAAAGATGACTTTTGAGGTTATGATGCAATTTTTCGTTAAAATCTTATTTAAACCCACCTTGAAGTTATATTTACGCAGTAACTGCAAAACCGCCAACATTGTACTTTTGTCAGCCTCCATGATTACGGCTTTTCGTGTCACTAAACTAACTACATTTAATAAATTATAAGAATTTGACAAATGCCCGCGAACTGAGATGTGACATGAAGCTTCGTTGCATGAGCACTATAACGGACGAAGGTACCAGCGTTACTAGCTACAAACTGAGCTGAGGTTGAGGTACAGTTGGTCGAGAGGGGAGAGCCAGGCGCCGGCGACAGAATTTCTGGGGAGAGGGGGTCCGTCGTAATAGAGCTCTCGCGCAGCAGTCAATCGTTATAATAATCGAGAAATTCCGAAACATATACGTGTCGCTTTTGTAATCGGATTTTTTTCGAATTTTTACCTCAATAGAGCTACGATTAAAGATGCAAAAGCACTAAACTAATCCAAAGAAACCTACAAACAAAATGCACGTGAAAAAAATATACTAGAAAATCCACAGACATAAAAAAGGGATCGGTATTGAAAAACAGTCGAAAAAGGAAGAAGAGGACGAGGTCGTTGTGCGAAGTCTTGGGACTTTGTTGATCTCGATCATATTAGTAGAAAATTATAGAACATGAGTCAATTTGATTTCACTGGACGAGTATATTAATGTTGTTGATCATATACATTTTTTGAACATATAATTGCTTACAAAGAATTTTCCATTGAGTTGGTTGTGGTTCGAGTAAATACATATATCATTCATTTTTAAAGCGTCGGACGATCTGTGTTCTTATTGGCCTTTTTCGAGTGCATAAAATAATGTGTATCAAAGCTACGTTGGCTGCATTTCGAGCGCATATATCAACAATAGAGATTCTTCAAAAATATATATTTTATGCGTTGTATAGAGAATATTTATGAAACTTATAATCAACAAAACGCTTGAACCGCGTCATAAAAATAGTCGTTTCTTCATGGACACCACCCAGCAGGAACTTTCCATTGAACCGTCGTATTGGTCATATTTGTTAATACATAAAATTTAGCGAATGAGAAATAATGCCACATAGAGAGCAGCATTGCCAATTAAGTTGGCACAGCGATATTCCGAAAATTTTAGGCTGATTCACACCTCAGTAAATTAGAAGACTCTTTTGTAAATGCGATTTACCAAACCTGCATACGAGCATCTTAGGGTTCGAGTGCATTTCCGACACTTACGAAGCAAGGGCCAAGAGACATTTTTTGTAGTGTCCCGAACAATCACTCTGTAAAATAATACGTTTTTCATTAATTGTCTCGATTTTCGAAACTTTTCGTCATCGAATGTTTACCAAATGCAACTTTACTGTTGCAGGGTCTACGTTCGAAATAATTGGGGGGGAAATAGTTGGGGCTTCGGATTCAGTGTCATTGATTGTTTTACTTACGCTGATGAAGCTCTCCAAGCTTTCGTTGTAATCACGAACAAAAGCTCCCTTTATTTCCCCGAGATCGATTTCCGATCGAGTCACAACCAATCTTATCAAACGCGCATCATCAGTGCCGAAACCTCGCATGCTTTTGTACAACTGCTCAGCGAAGAATGCCGGTCGATATTTCACGCATTTTACTATAATTCAAACAATAAGAGTCATTTACGTAAAATTCTTGAAAAATAACGTTATTTGCTTGATATTGATGAATTCTCGTGATGGAGAGAAAATTATGTCAAAAATTATTGTGTCGTCGTGGTTCCCTGGTTCCACATCATCCTTCTGAGAGATTTTAGCAATTACATTGTCATTTTTCATCTGGAATTAGGCGAAAAATGTTTTTGACGTTTTCACGTTGTTTTTGCTAAAATCACGCAGAGGGGCGAGGGGAAAGAGGCAGGAAACTATGTCATGGAAATTTTTGATACTGTCTTCTCTCCGTGCTCGAGAGAAACGAGCACACTGCAATTTTCTAGCGATGCAATGGGTATCTTACCAATAGCCAACAGTCCTTTCCTGATGTCGCCAGAGAATTCATTCTCAATCGCCGTTTCGAAACTGTGGCCAGTCCCCTGTTCATATTCCATGAAAACCTGTTGCAAATGTGGTATGTTCCGTTGTACGAGAACTGCGTTAAAGACAGACTCGTCAGTTCCGAAGCGCAATTCACCTGAGAAAAGAGAAAACAATATTTCTGTATTTGTCGACAATTTATCACTCTGCGGTGGAGTAAAAACTACGTCGATTTATTTTCTTGGGTCTTTTAGACCCTGAGTATACTTGGAGGGTGAAATATGACGAACCAGCTTGTAAAAGGTTCCTGACGTCTGTTGAAACCGCCCCCGGATCAACTTCAAAAGATTCGTCACGATTGGCACAACACAAGGACACCATCAGTCGCTTGAAATTTCCAGATGTATCTTCCATCAAATCATCCTCTAAAGATTTCCCGTACACTGAAATTACGGTTGAATGATACAGTTTTTATGATAAAACGCAAACCCGCAAGGTCAGACGATAAGATGCCATTTTCCTTTGTATTGAATCACTCTTTTTTTTTTTTTTTTTTTTTTTTTTTNTTTATTTTCATTATAGCGATAAAGCTGGACTTTACAAAACAAGATTTTGGAGCTTGAATAATTGTGATTCCATTTTTTGCTTGAGTCGTCAACTACTTAAATATTCTCTATTACTTACTGGCCTCGTAAGTTTGTTTTATGACGCGAATTTCGTGATTCGACAGAGTGCATAGTACTTCGATGAGAACGTTTTCGTCAGTACCAATGCCGACCATTGCTTCGTGCAATTCTTTCGCGTAATATTGCGGCAACGGTGTCATCATCGCTACCAGCAACTTTTCGAAATTTCCACTGGTCTCGGATTTCAAATCCTTGATCAAATCCTGAAAAATTCATTGCATCGTGTCTGAATTCTTAAACAATTGTAACGTGATGAAGATACTGAAGGAATGAGATTCATTAATCAATGTGCACTCCAGAGAATGTGACTACGACGTTTGATTGAAAAATCGTTTTCGTTAATTGAAACATTACATAAAATGAAAATTCCGTACTTTTCCATAAAGAGTCTTGAATTGAGTAGCAATCTCTTGTCGTTGCAAGTTGGTACGATTGGCGAGAACTTCGATAAGGGCTTTCTCGTCAGTGCCGAATCCTTTCATTGCTTTGCGCAATATTTCGGCATCGACGCGTGGATCAAAGTTCGGGTTGGCCACGACAGTAGGAGACAGCTGAAAAAATACAAAGAATTCATTAAATTTCCTACTTATCATTGGGCATTGGTCCGAGAGCCAAGTTTTTCATTGACCGTAATATTGAGTCAATTCTTGGTTGACCATCGAATTTCCACAAAATTATGGTTTTAAAGCAGAAAATTTAATATCGGATGATACGGTGGCACAGTTTGTGCTCCCCTCAGCTTTTATGGAGTTGTAGTACTCGTGAGTCTCAAAAATCTCACCTGTGGCTTGAGCTGTGGACCGCGGGGGGCTGGGGAAGGTTTTTGTGGCTGCCCATAACGCAGTGATCCAGTGTTTGAAGAGAAGGGTCTCCCTCCTGTCCCCTGCCCCCCAGGGTACACTGCACCAGGACTGTGAGAACTGTTAGCGGATGGAAAATTGCTATTTGCGGAATAGGGAGAAGAGTGTACGCCACCGGGGTACGGAGCGGTGTGCGGTCTGGATGTAGGATTCGGATGAGCTTGAGGATTCTGAGGAGCGTAGTACGGATTAGTAGGAGAAGACTGGGCGCCAGGGTAGGGTTGTTGTGTCGGTGCAAAATTGGAAGGTTGATGGGGATACGGAGAAGTTCTTGTTTCGTTTTGGGCAGGATAGGGCGATGTTTGCGAGGGATACGGAGACGGTTGAGAGCCGTACGGGTTTGCTTGATGGGGATTTTGTGGATACGGAGAATGCTGACCCGGATACGCGAGAGGTTGCTGAGCAAACGGGGAGGGATGTGCACCAGCGGAATTTGGATAAGGACACGGGTTTGAAGCAGCAGGATTCGGATATGGACTCTGGCCAGGCATGCCTGGATAAGGAGCTGGATTCGGACAGGAAGGATTGCTGTACGGAGATGGATGAGAGCCCTGAGGCTGCGAGGGATAAGGAGCGCCCCCAAAGCCCCCGTAAGGTTGTGGCATTCCGAAAGAAGTGGCTGGATAACCAAAGCCTACGTTACTGGTATTGGGATAAGGCAAAGCCCCCGGGGCAGAGGGTGTACCAGGGGGAGCCCCGAAAGAAGTTGCCGGTTTCTGATTTCCTTGGAACGGCCTCACCGGCGGTCCCTTTTCGAATTCATGAATAAAAAACAAACAAAAACATTCACTACTAGATCTCCACGGGTTACACTATACGACGAAATCTTTTGTTGCTCACAACAAAAGTCTTTTGTTATTATTTGTTACTTAAAAAACCCAGATAGCAAAGTCCAGTCAATACATGCAAAAGAAAATTAAAATCGATTGAAAATATCACAAGCGTGCAGCCTGACAACGTGAAAAAATTGAATTGATGTGAAAAAGCTTTTATAGAGTCTCGTTCCTTATCATCATTAATCATCCATCTCGGAATGCTTGATTTATCTTTCTGTATCGCACATCATTAATCCTATCAAAAACGACTCTCTATTTTATTCTCGCAGAAGCACTGACAAAATCGCTTTTTACGTGATTTATCAATTTACCTGATATCCGTAGCTCATGTTGATGCGTTGCGATGTAATTGGGTCGTAAACACCTAAAATGATAACGGGAAGAAGGTTGTTTTACAATTGGGAGCTGTTTTAAACAATCGAACGTATGTGTGCGTTTCTCGAACTTATTGTCGAATGCGGGAATGTTTCAAAGTGACGCACACCCAAAGAAACGTAAAGAGCGAGCATATAACAATAATGTAACGGTCTCGTGACGCAGGAAGTAGATTGCAGCAACAGAAATAAAAATAGCGAACAAATCAGATTCTCGAATGTTCGTTTAGAATGATTTATTATTGTCAGAGGGAATTTTAACCAGATGAAAACGAATATGCAAGACAAAATGTCGATGAAAAGAATCAAAACAACGATTCCCGTTTGTTTTCATTGTTATTGAAACGTGGACGCACGTACCGAATTTCCTCACAAAATATTTCTAGTTCGCGTTGACACGTCGCACACTTGTGGCTCCACGAAATAATTCGCGCTAGCGGAAGTTAGGTGAGATGAAAAAAGCAACGACGACAATATTATGCGTGCGATCACCTGCCGGAGCAAGACTACGTGTTAGATTTCGGGACGCTGCGGTTATAAACCCGGAAAAATCGATCTGAGAGCTGACGATAGAATGAGACGGAGATAAATTACTCATTCAGCATTGAAATACGTCACAACAGAATCAAGATTCCCCAGCACCAAAGCGTTTTCATTTCAGGGAATTGGGCCCATCGGTTACGTTGGTGGGAGAACACGATCGTTTTCTCAAAAATGATACCCCCAGGTATATATCTAAAAAAGTTGGCTTCGATTCCAAATCAAAACAGTTTTCGAGGAATTGACGATCGACCCGAGTAACTTTATTGGTGGTAGGAGCGTTTCATTATCCCTACATTTCATTCCCCGTTCTCGTGAGCATTTTTCCGAGTATACTCGGAGATAAATAATTGATTTTGATATAGTTAATAAGTTGATCGGAGCATTTTGATCTTTCTCATTTCTCAGAAGACGCGATCAGATTATCAGCGCCTCAACTTTTCTAGCCCTGTCGGAAAACAGTGCGGCGTACCTGGCGTGAGAAGCGCTCATAGTTGCACGATTTCGTAGGGAAACATTTTCTAAATTATTTTTATTATTCTGTTTTTCTTATTCAAATCGTTTTGGGGTTGTTCGGTCGTGTACGGTATAATAATTTTATAGTTTAGTAGTATCACACTTTTTGTCTAGTTCTATTGTAAGAGCAGTGCCGTGCATGACTCGCGGCGAGCGGTAGCCAATGAGCGTTCTACTTTACCAAACCGTGTACGTAGTCACGACTTCCCTCTCATACTCGACGAATTCAACGGCTGATTCGAGTTTTAAAATATAGTTTGGTAGCCATGTAGCCATCGACCAGCGTTGCCACACATTGATCCTGAGAACGATGCGCGGAATATATAATTTCATAAATAGAGCTCATAATATCGGTACGTTTATTAAAAAATTCGAGAAATAACAGGAATTATATCCACCAAATTGATAAAGGCGTTCCAGCGGAGTTCTCGAAAACAGAGATTCTCGTCAGTCTTTTGCCACAACGACCACTAGAGAAGGAAATTCAATGACATTCGCGAATCGTTATTTTTTTTTTACAATAGTTTATTCATTGGTGCCTTTAGTACAAACATGATTTTACTTTGCTAGAACACGAGACGAAATACAATGTTTTTTGTTTTTCACCTTTTATATAACTATTCGACAAAAATTAGCGATTCCCCGTGATGACGATTTTCACTCAAATTTTGTTTCTCGCTCGATAACATGATTCCTTAACTTTTTTAAATATTATGCTCCAGGCTTTTTCTCCCATTGCGTGTATTTTTTATTCGTTTATTATGAGAACATGCATTCGCACACACTGTTGTTAATTTTGTTTGCTCGCGAATCTCTTCTCACGTTTACCCTCCTTCATAGAAAATTACATTAATTGAAAAAGTGTTTTTTACCACCTATTTTTTAATTGATCGATAATATCGATATTTTAATATCGCTACCAAAAACCGTATGCACGAACCTCGTATTTTCTCCGAGCTGAAAATTCCGTTTTCTCTGCGTCTTCGTTACAATGTTTTTTAAAATGGCATGCAGCTATAAGCTGACATTGCCGCATTCACGATTTTATTTCGTCAGATATGTCGTTCGCGATCATCATGCGTCGAGTCGTTGATACTGCATGAATTTTCTTTTTCTTTAAATATGAAGTGACGGTTTTATCAAGCGCTATAACTAACGTTCCGATTCTTTGACATGGGAACGCATTGTTGGGAGAGGGAGACTGATATTTTCACGGCTGATTATATTAAATTAATTAACACTAGAGAATATTTAAGAAGATATTTTTCTTCATGATCTTCGGACCAAGTTCGTTCGAAAACTGTAGAGAATGTAGAAAATGTGTAAGGAGGTTGGCTACATACGACCATATGATAAGAATTTAATAAAATTTTGCGATAACATTTCTTTAGAATGAAATACGATGACACAATCTTTTTCTAATTTTTCGTCTACACAGCTGTCGAATAATTGGAGTTTATAATATGCAAAAGATATACCCTGATTCCTATGCTTATGCATGTAAACTCTAGTTTTCAATTACTCGAAAACTATGCAGAAGAAAAATATTTAAAAATTTACACTCACCAAATTTTATTAAATTCTAACCATTTCGAATTTTCCTATGCTTTTGACATGGAAACATGATTGTGTGTAGCCACCCTCACGATGGACGAGCGATGAAACAAGATTCGCTTGTTGCCTTCAAATCGATTGCGACCTGAGGGTTGGAAATGGTAAAAATTTTGAACGATTTGGTAAAAATAACGAAGATAGAAAAAATAAGCAATAGTTAATGGCAAATTTATTAAACCGATTAACAAACAATGATTTTCGTACTCGTATAAAGGTTGCAGAAACGATTTTCAAAAATCTGTCGAACGTCCTTGGATACATCAGCTACAAACATAATACATTAGAGTATAAGTGGAAAAAAACATTTCTTAAAAAAAATATATATTTGTATGGTTATGTTATGGGCCTTGAATCATTTTTTCTCCGTTTTATTTTTACGGGCCAGAGGTGATATTTTTCGTCGCACACGATTTCACCGAGACCATTCAAATTAAAAATGTAACAATTTTTCCCTCATATGTACGAATGGAAATACGTTGTCAAACCGTTGCTGACAACAACGTAATCAAGCACAACACCAAATCAACAGCAAATACTATGAAAATCGTTAATTCCACATTACTACACTGTTACACCATTTTTATTTAAGTGCGAATTCGTTTATTTACGTTCCTAAGCAAATTAACGTCTAAAGCACATAAAAAAATAGTGTCCAACTACGAAAGTATATAAACTGCAAGATCAATCAAGGAATACGGAATATTAAAAATATTTCACTTAACGTTATCAGTAATAATAATAATAATAATAATGATAAACATAGTAATAATATCACTTTTACTTTACCAAGTGTATCGGTCGCAATTCTCAAGTTTTCAGTGGAGTTTCTAGAAATTTCGCCAATTCAATTATTTTTAAGTATTTTTCATTAAACAGCGATTAATGAAAAGAAAGTCGAGCAGCTAATTCTCATTGACATTCAAAACAACGAGATTTATCAAAACATCGTCAACTTGCTGTAAATCAGTAAAAACGGTTCACTATTATTTATAACAATTAATTCATAATTATTTCAAGAATCAGTTACAACTTTTGTGGATTCTTGATGTTTTTTTTTCTTTTTTTTCACCGTTGATGAATCGATTTATGGAATTATTTCTATTCACCCAAGCTTTTTGATGTTTTCTCTTTATTCGCTGGACGATTTTTTGCAAATACGTTCAGCTTCGAGTATGAATGAATTTGAGATAAATAAATAGAACGTTTATTCGAAAAATGAAACTCAACGAAAATCCATAAAACTTTAATCGTTTCTCTTCATTCGTCAACGTCTCGATCTACTTATCGATACAAATACGAGTCAGCAGTTCATGCAATTATATTACGATCGAATGGTGGTTTTAAAATTTAATGAAGATCCAAAATAATTCATTGTCGCAACTGGAAAAGCTTTTATGACAAGTGTTCAGTGAAGAGTGTTGCGTTATGCTCGTTGAATTTGTCAATTCGAACCTTTATTCGCTCTTTATTCCTTCATTTTTTTGGTTTGGATCCTTCGTACGAAGTAAACGATTTTTACCGGATCCACGTAGGCCTCGATACGAACAACTATGGGTGTGTGTCTGTGTGTGTGGATGTGTGAGTGTGTGTGTGTGCGTGTCAATCCAGAACCGACATATTTATCAGAATCGTGAGATCGTGTCACTTGGATTCTTTCAATTTTCTTCCCTTTCGAAATTTTCTTGCATTTTTTCCAACTTGAGTTTTCAACTCAAATTCGAACTTGAAATTGGAATTTCGTTCAAACTTGTGAGTTCGCAGTTGTAACTACACGTTCAGGCCTTAGACTCGATTGGCAGCAATCCTCCAACGAGGCAATTTTTTTTTTTTTAATTGAAATTTATATCGCTTTACAACGTGGGAACTTGGTGGGAAAAAATGTCTAATCAACAGTGACACGTCGCACTTTGAATCGCAGATTCCATCCAGTGAATTTACAAACACTTCAGGGATCGAGATCGCCACTAACGATCGAAACTCTCTAATCAACCAAACACTCTCGTCAAGATCGTATCCTTGTCAACTCGGTAATCAGCTATGAATTCCTGTTAGAACGTTCTTATTCAAATTCAGGATTTAATTAAGCCACATCGACTGGTCTTCACAGGTTTACGGTCAGTCTTGTAATTATATTTTCTAGAATATTTAACTTTTATGGAATGCAAATGTTAAGCTTGACACGCCCTTCGCTTGCCATTTCGATCCCTTCAGTTTTTTTTGTTTCATCATTTCACTTCCCACATGTTCGAGGAGCTGATGGCACTCGGACAACTCGTGCTTTTATTTTATTTTTTCCGACACGATGAAAAAAATATTCAACTTTTTGAACGAATCGAAAAAAAGGAAAACTTAATAAATTTGATGCTTTTTTTTCGATAAAATAGATTCATATTTCGGACTTTCTCATTGATTGACTGGAGTGTGATTCTAATAAATGTGTCAGTTGTCTTTGACTCATTGCATACGGATTCTCATTCGCACATAAACATTCATTAACATCCGTTGTAATTATTCGACTTAACATTTTTCTTTTGTTTTTGTTTCATGCGCTCTGTCTCTCTTTCTCTTATCAAAGTACAATGTCGCGTTGCAAAAGATTTGTTAATTAATGTTGTTGTTGTTGTTGTTGTTGTGTTTATTCGTTGAACTGCTTAAGACATTTTGCTGTTTTCTTTTTTTTTAACGTGTATATAATAATATATCACTCCACCGCTTAATATACGAAAAGCAAACACCCAGGCAGCCAGTGATTGGTCAAGTGTGAGCTCTTTTACGATAAACCTTTTGAATGAAGTAATCTCGATTATTATTTTTCGCATTGTCCTTCTTTGCTTCACTTTGTCTTTTTTCGTCTCCTTAATCGTACGTTATCGTCAGGGTTAATAATACGTGTTTATTTTTTTGTTGTGTAATTTTGTTTTCTTTCTTCTTCTTTTAACTTGATTTATATTTTGTTCGTTTAATAAAATGGAATTACGATATGAGTTTTGAGATTCGATTGCGAACGGGCAGGGGGCAGAAATGTCGTAGCATTTCCCTTCGGAAAATGGCTAATGTTGGATTCGAATGAATATCCAAATTCAATGCGAATTCGTTCTCAAGTTTTCTCCGGTGAAACTCTCATTTTTCCTTCATTGCCTTGCTTTCTCCTTCGTGCTTCTCAACGTCCCGGATTCGAAAATTTGACCATTACGAACGCTCTCTTCTGCTGCTCTGCCCTCGTCACATTGCGACAAAATTTGTTGCCACAAATCAGCCCTCAATGGAGAACAACTCGATCACTCGTGATCGTCGTGGAGGGAAATAAGTGTCAAAGGCGCCTAAAGCACCTGGCGAGTTTCTTTATCTTGTGTTTTCATTTTTTTGTTTTTTGTTTTTTGTTTTTTTTTTTGTATTTTGCGTCAATTGTCTAAGATTTTTGTCACGAGTTTGTCGAAATTCTAGTATTATAATAAATGTATGCAAACGTCTTCGATCGATGTACGCATTTGGAGCTAAAAAAAAACTGTCCCGACGAATGCACTCGTCGAGATTATTACGTTAAAATCTGATTGGAGATATCCTACACGATTCGTGAATCGACTTTATTCCTAAATTTATTCAAAATTGCCTCTAGGTAATCCACCTCTGCTCCTCGATTCATTCAGTTTTAATCGATCACTGCGGGCTCGTTTAATTCTCTAATTATATTTCTTCAACGTTTCCTTTCTCCCTCATTGAACGATCTGAGATTCACACTGGTCACCATATTCTATGGTTTTCTTGATTTATCGATCGAGCACTTTGCGGAGGGATGAGAAGAAACAGCTATCGAAAAGCACTCCTAGTAAATCTTCCGAGACTCCTCGCTCTGACTTTGTCCTTTAATGTTCTTTTCAGTCTTTGATCATGTCTTCTTCCTTCTTTTCAAATTCTCGAGATTCCGCTCGTCTCTTAATTTTTCCTTCGAAGCAACGGAAAGTTTGTCAAGGCCGATTGGATTTCTTGCTCTTCTCGCTTCTTTGTCTCTAACCGTTCGACCGCTTCTACCTTTCTTTCATTTTCATTCATGTGTTTTTCTTCAAATTTTCTTTTCCAACGTGTTTTTGACTTTAATCACTTGAAATTATTGTCTGAATGTTGGTTGTTGGCCCGGTTAGCGGAGCGATCTTAATTTCAATCTAAGAACAAAGTACGCGACTATTCTGACGACGATGACGAATCCAACGAGAGCCACCGCGTCGATCCAATAAACCGCGTTCTCCATTGACATCTGTTCGAGAATCTTCATCGGTGGCTTGTAGTGGCAGTAATCCTTCCGACATTGTAACTTTGGCCGGTTGTAACCGTAAACCGTAATCATTGCTCCCTCGAAAGCATAACGGATGTAACTGACGTATGACAGGAACCTCAAGTATATCGGCATTGCATCGAAATTCACGAAGAAACCACCGAAAAGTACTAACGGTACGGAGGACACGGGACCGATAAAAACACCGCTCTGTAATCATAAACAAAATCATGATTATCGATCGCGAAACTATGAATAAAATACTAGAAATCTGCCAGAATTGAGATTGCTGGCGACACAGAATACAAGTTTTTAAAATCAAAGTCTCGCCGAAGCTTCAAGATTAGAAAAAAATCCGGTTTTTTCTAAAATCTCGTTTTTTAAAACGTTCTATTTTGAAATAAATCAAATGTAAGGCTAGAAAAATTACGAAACCTCGAAGTAGATCGATAGAACATATTCCAGATTTTTTTGTTTTTTTTTTTTTCTCCAAATACGTGAAAGTGGCTGGATTAAAAGGAACCACGTGATTCCGGGTGCGCCATGAAAAATTACATGATCCGTAGAGGGTTAAGAGCCATTTACGAGACAAAAATTAATGCTATGGGAGCAGTACGTGATTTATGAGGAAAAATACCTCAACGTTCATCGCTGCACCAATCAACAAACCGATCGACTGTGCCACCAACGACATAAGTACGCAGATGTTGAGATACATGAGAAATCTTTCTGTCTCTAATGGTTGTGACGTCATGAAGTAGACAATCATGACGTAAGCCGTTGAGTACAATATCTGAAAATATAAAAAAGCGTCCAATGAATTATTAATGAAATTTATTTCCTACGAAATGATGATGAAAATAATGTTTCGTTGTTCTTACTTGGAATGGCAAATCAGCCAATGTTCTAGCAAAGTAAAAGGCCTTTAAGGAGTACCAATAGTTTAGATGTTCTCTCACAAATACCGCCATGTCCATGGGAACTATGAATTAAAAAAAAACCATAAATTTTGAAGTGCTTGAAAAACATTTTCCTCGGGATCTCTGTTGGATCTTTCATTCTTTATACTCACATGTCAGAATCGTCGGCATCATTGCCGTGAAATTGAGAAACATTACGGTGAAAAAAACGCATCCAGCGTTGCTGAATACCTCGGCGGCGTTGTTACCGATATCGTAATAAATTGCGCCAGTTAGAAAACCAACGATTATGTGAGAAATCAGCCTTACTCTTGTCAAAGTCTGAAAAGAATCGAATTTCCGTCTTTAAATCGTAGTTTTGTAAAATTTGGAAAATAATCATTCCTTCAACTTGAATAATTTCGATTAATTGTCAATAGAAAATGCTGTGCCTTTAAAAATTGGTTTTATGGACTCGGGATTTAGTTTTCAACGAAAATTTATAATATTGACGTTTTTTTTGTCGTTATTTTGAGTCGGTCCTCGAATAATTTCCTTACCATATCTCTAATTTGCGATAAGAAAGTTCTCTTGAGTAAAATCCAAAACTGGATCCATCCGTTGGTCGGAAAGCCAACTTTTTGCTCTATACTCTCGGAACTGTTGAGCAACGATGTTGTACAAGAAACAGGCATATTAAGGACAGTATTGCCCGGCCCTTTGGCAACCCCATTCGGCACCATTACCGTAGTTTCCGGTTTCGTTTGCTCATTCGCCGTGGCCGGTGAACGTTTCGCTATGTCGTTTGCTATCGCCTGCGCCATTGTTATCGCCTGATAATGCTGATAATTGTTGCACTTGCCATTGTTGACTGCTGTCACGAGTTTCTCGACGCATTCGCCGTGCTCGCCACTCGCCACTTCCATTACTGTTTCCAGGAAAGAGCAACATGTTTTTTTTTTGTTCTAAACCTCAAATAACAAAATCGTTGTTGTGTATAGGAAAATTCGTGCTCACCATAGTCCGCAGGATTGTGATAACTCGGACATTCCAAGCCCATGGAGGACAAAAATGGCACAAGTCCTCCGACGTTTCCTTGGTAAATACATTGCCCCTCAGCCAGAAGGTAAAGCGTATCGAACATTTCGAAAAGTCTGGCACTTGGCTGATGGATCGTGCAGATTATTGTTCTTCCTTGAATGAAATAAATTTCCAGGTTGATTGGACATTCACCACAGAAGGAATTGTGAGTACGGAGAAATTTTCGTACTTACCTCCTCGGCTGAGTGATTTGAGTAAGCTCAGACACTGGAAGCACGTCGAGCTGTCGAGACCGGAAGTAGGTTCGTCAAAAAACATAACCGGTGGATTATTAACGAGCTCGAGAGCAATGGACAATCTTTTTCGTTGTCCACCGCTGAGACTCTGAGTCTGCGTGTTGCTCGCATCGCTCAGACCAAGATTCTCTATTATTTCCTCGACGACGACTTTTTTTGCATCTGCACTGATGCCTTTTCCGAGCTTCAAATTGGCAGACACGGTCATCGCTTCTTTCACCGTCAGATGAGGCAATAAACGATCGTCCTGCATTATGTAGCACGACATTTTACGGAAAATCCGAAGATTACGATCCTTCCCGTTTACCAATACGGAACCGTTCAAATTTGACGTTCTGTAAATCGAAATAAATAACGTTAGCACTGATGATAATTATCGGCCACCAATTGGTCCGGGTCTGCATGACCCAGTGTCTCAAGAGAGCGTTCAAATGGGATAATTGAGAAATTATTACTTGTATCCTGCTAGTACATTCATCAATGTACTTTTTCCTGCTCCCGATGGACCCATGATAGCAGTTAGTTCGCCAGATTTGAATCTTCCGGTCACGCATTTCAATATCGTTTTGTATCCTGAAATAATCGATCCTTCATACATAAATCAGTATAATCCTTACAATTCTCGGTCTTGCCTGTCGCATAGATATAGACTTTTTTTCTATCTTCCCCGAAAGTTAGTGAAGCTTAATGTGAGAATTTTAAGGGCCGGTTAGCGTAGAATTGAAAATTTCGAATCCGAATTTCTCGGCCTTGCCCGTCACATGGACACGAAGATTTTTTTTTCTATTTTCCCCAAAACTAGCGAAGCGTAATGTGAGAATTTTAAGGGCCGGTTAGCGTAGAATTGAAAATCTCGAATCTGCTCGGTCTTGCCCGTCGCGTAGACACGGAGTTTTTTTTTCTATTTTTTCCAGAAATTCTTAAAGTTCAATGAGAGAAGAGTTTGAGAAGGCTCAGAGTAAAATCGAAAATATCATGTGGAATGGAGAAAAATAAATATAATTCGTAATCGGGAAAATGAGAATGAATTTGTTCTGCAAGGAACGGACTGTACGTGCGGAGGAGTGCAAGTGCACTCGGAGGGTGGCTCGCACGCTTGGCCCGCTTTCTCAACATCCCCATACATTCCCCGGCCGTTTCGTGTCATGTCTACTCGGACGGCTGTTCGCGAACATGGCTATCGATTTTTTTGCACCGACGGGGGTCATTCACACGTATAGCTCAAAGTAGTCGTCTTACCCAGCCCACGACCTTTAATCTGAAAAGCCCTCGTTGCATCGGAGAACAATGTATCGATGAAACGCAACGAAATGCAGAACAATGGGTTCTCGAAAAATGGTATAAAGCCGAAGAGAGGCTGCATGCCTTTTTTATCGATTTATTTTACTCATTTTTGGCCCCACGGTTTACCGAATATTGGAAAAAAAAAAGAAAACTCGTTCGCTTTCTATCGAATCTTGCAATTGAACGACAAAATAAATTTCACAATTCGAGGCATTCGCGAAAGCCTAACGCGGAAGCTTTGAATTATTACTGCGATTGAATTTGATGGTCGCAATTGTAAGTGAAAGCTCACCTCTTTTTCTGCCTTCGGAAACGCTGTAGGCCAAATTTTTGAAATCGATATCGACCGGTGGCCTTTTGGGAAGATGAGTTAGTGCCACAGCTGGCCTTTTGTTCACCTGTCCGGGGCTAGCGCCGGTGTGATTTTGTATTTTTCTCGCCAAAACACCGCTGCAGGCGCCGGTCGCGTTGCCATTGGTCGTTGCACCGCCATTGCAACTGCAGTGCAAATTGTTTTGTGAGCCGCTGAAAAGAACATAAAAAAAATTACTGAGGCTCAAATTTGGGTGAAAAATTCATTTGTCCTCACAATTTAATTTGGGGAGTTAATTTTTCTCTATGAGCAAATTTTGGCGAGCTAAGTTTCGATGGCTCTGTGAAGATCGATGCCAAAAAGTCTGGCGACGACGCTAGACTTGGCTCCACGTTTCGCACTGCGAGAAACCCGACCGAGTCTCTCTGCGCACATACGCGTTTTTCTTGAGCAATTTCGCTAAATTCGTTAGTTCAAAGATTCCTTTGAATCGAGCGATGAAAAAGAAGAAACAATAATCGCGGTAGAGACAACATCAGCGGAGAACTCTAAAGAAATGCGCCCGGGATGTGCAAAAGCATGAAAAATCTTTATTTTATTCAATGGCGAGTGTAGAAAGGTGAATTCCTAAAAAGGAATGAAGAACAGTAAAAAAAAAGAAGGCTCCGATAAAGCCAAGACGAAAAACGGGATAAAATACAGGCAGGAAGAATTTTTCACTCCGAAGAGTCGGAAAACAAGAGCACGCGCGGAAGAAAAAGGAATTGGCTGCTTGTGTATGGTAAGAGCATGAGATACGGGAAGAAGAAACATTTATTACATCTTCGAAAGGGAAAAATTTGCGAGCTCGGTCCTGGATAATCTTGCCAGCAACGAAATAGCTTTTCCCTTCGCAGAGGCCAAGAAAATTGATACCAATAAAGCGAGTATTCTCTTTCTTCCCTTTAACTCGAGAAAATCGAATAAAGGACTTTGCAGTGTTCAATTTTGTAGCCGGAAATGATTCAATAAGATAATAATAAAGTAATCGCAATGACAGTTAAAAAAAATTGATTCACATTTACGAGATTATTTTTTGAACTCAATTATCTGCGAGATAAAGATAAAATTTTGGGTTCCCCGTGGCATGCATTTTACCACATCAAGTTTGACCTTAATTAGCCATCGATTGTCTTTCCCGTCCGTATTTAATCAGCTCCCCGTGCTCTCGAATGCATGAGAAGAGAAACAAAAGAATGAGTGCATCTGTGACATTGGCAGAATGGCTGAGTCCTGGTGCACTCACGATTAGACTATATACTACATCATTGTGGTATTTGCGGCTTAAACATTTGGCACGTTTTACATTGAGGCATCGATCTCTTTGGCTCTCGGTCTATCTGTACGGCTTGGGCTGCAATAAACTCACAGAAATGTCGTATTCGACGACGCGCATTCACTTGTATACGTAATAAACGTACATTCGAAATACCATGACCCCAGGATCGATACGAGTCCATATCGATCTTCTGAATAATGAATCAGGAATTGCATTTCTTTTCCCATTATTTTCGACTCATCTGGATTGGTTAACAATTATTTCTCGACCTCTCAAGTCATTCCCGATACTAATGCACTTTTTTTACGAATCTTCCATGCACATTGATCAATAATCTTGAGAGAAGGATTTGAGTTCAAAAAATGGATTGTAAGGACGAGAGAAAATTTCTTCGTTTTTTTATTGCGATTTATTCGTCTTTAGTGACGTGTTTTCGCGTCGATTAACGGGGCAATCTATGGCAAACAGGATAGAAGGATTTCAGCGTAAAAAGGAACAGATAATGTAGCAGGGAGGAGGCTATCGATTTTTATGAAGAGCCCTTGGGCTCATTTAGTTCTGTATAGTGTGTTTTATGAAGGGTGGGTGTGGGTGATAAAGTAGTTTGTATACCAAGCCCGACAAATCATCAGGATATTTTCGTCGACGCTTTTTTTCTTTTTATCGTTACGAGTCTGATGTCATTAGTCTGGAGAAAAAAATCAAAGCGAACCACAAATATTACCCGATCGATCCGACGAGAAACATCGTTCGGACTGTATAAGCTCGAAGGCTGAGGGAATGAAATTTGTGCTCACGAGACTTTGTCACTAACGATGAGAAGCAATATTGGTAATTGACCTTTTTTTACGCCTCCGCCAAGTTAACTGTTCTACTTATTATCACGATGTGATAAAGTTCTCAACAATTTTGCCCGAGGATCTAGCCGCAGTTGGATAACAACTCGTCAACAGTTTCAAATTCATTTCATGGCGAAATTCATCCGCGGAAATACAATCCTTAACAACCATAGACTCTTGGGAAGAAAAATAGGGGATGGAAAGATGAAAAATAGTATAATGCGATAGTGGTGCAAGTGCACCGAGAGCAGCAAGCTCCAAATGGAATTCGGGTCAAACGACAACCTTGCTGGTCGATAAGAGACTGCCTGGTTATGTGGCACCACTTTCCGCGTATATGTGTGAGTGGATATCTCTTTATTCAACAAAGGGAGGAGCTCGAGTCGAAACTTTGCACAAGAAAGAAAAAAAAATTCGAAAGCATTTGCACATCGACGTAGTTGCTGCTTTTTTTTTCTTTCTGGCCTTTCTGTTCTAGAACAATGTTTTTGCTTCCTGAGATGCGATGGAATAGAAACAGATTCTCAGGAAAATACGACTCGTCGAAAAACATATCGAATATTTATTCATTCGGATCCATTTTTCGAATTTTTCATCCAATTAAAAAAAAAAACATTTCCTGTTTGTTAAAAACTCACTTTTGCTGAAAAAAATTCAGAAAACGATTTGAAAATCAGTTTTTTGACTTACCCAAGCACGGCATTGTTCAGATTCTCGAGATTCAAAGTAGGAACAGCTGGTGGTGGCGATCTTATGGTAACTTGGTGACTTCCGTCTGCGACGAACTGCACTTGCTCGTCACCGTTGTACCTCGAGCCTCCGCTTACAAACGCGAGATTCTTAACGTCACCCATTCTCTAGGTAACCCAGCCACTTTACACCCTGCAACGAGAACATTTACAACCTCGAGATATTTGTTCAACAAAATAGACGAATTAGGACATTAACATGAATTATTATACAGAGAAAAATTCTAGGTTTATGACAGAGTTCTGGTGAGAGACACTCTTGAGTTAATTGCAGCCCTCGAGCAATGCTCGAACGAGGCAACAGCTATATATAGACGTAAATTGAATGCTTAAAAGCAAAAAGTCATGACTCCTCCAAATTATAACGAACAAATTGATGTTCCTCTGGCTTTTATCAGCATTAGATAAACGCCCAAGGTTTCTCCGTGTCCAAAGGATGTCGGTGGAGGACGAGGCGAAAGTACTTTCCGAAAATTGGATAGCAGAAGAACTCGAGGGGAAAGATGTGACGTCTTATTATACAAGACTGAGGTCTCGAGACCCTTGGGAGTTTTTCATTTCGATCCAAGTCTCTGCCACGTACTCGTCAACAAAAGAGTCTAGACGAACGACATTTTCTCGTACGCTTTGGTCAATAACAAGAACATATACGATTCACGTTCTCCCTTCATTCAATCAAAACGTTCTAATTAGTTATTGATCCTCAATCAAAATAATTATTTTGTTCAGTTTCAAATTGTCATTGTTTCAGTTGATTGAATTTTCCTGCTCTGGAGTTCGTGGGTTTTTCGTTATATGTTTGTCGATGGTTGGCCACGTTGAAAAGTCGTTTCCTTAACTCTGTTTTCTCAATGGAATTGATAAAATATTTCTCAACACTGTATACCGTCGTGTGTGTCACGCAGAATTAACTTCAAGGCTAACCCCGAGCTGCAAGCGATGCACTATCGACATGGCGAGTAAATTTCTACAGCGAATTCGTATGAATCACGCAACCGGTGAGTGAAACAAAAAAAACCTTCGATGATGGCAACGTCATCGTTCCTCTTCCGGACGTTTGGAGGTAAAACCGAGAAAATTTTACAGATCGAAGGAGCAGCAAAACGTTCTTGGAAATTTGTAAATTGAAAATCGTTTTTTTCTGCGTCATTTCCTTCGTGAAAAACTATCGATACGATCTTCTAAGAATTTCGAGAAACCATAATTCTTCCTGGATTTCATAATAGAAAAATATTCATTATTCGGTATGAAGGATTTTCGCAATATTTTACAACTTCCGTATTCGAGAAATTCTGGCTGCTGGATTGAGGCCGTTTCGTTATTTTTTCCATGGAATGTTTTTCAAACTCTGCTATTTTTGTTCCAACTCCACAGACTTGTTTAACGTTCTTTTTAAACCATCAACGCATTTTTTAACAAACGTAAAAAAAAAATCTAGAAAGTTGTATTTCTATCAATTTTTTATAGATTTTACGATTTGCTTTGAAATATTCAAGGGCTCACAGTCTTTGCAAGATTTAGTTTTCTGAAACATTCGTTTTTGAGTAACGGGCTTGGAACAATGAAAAAAAAATGCAATGCTCATTAAATATTGAGAATTTCGTGCGATCAACTCGTTCTGCATGTGACGCGCTCGAGTATTCGCTTCACTGCACAGTCCGAGCTCTGTTATACATTAGGTTATTATATCTCTTACGATTTTATATATAATTATACGATCAAAGTTGGCACGCTACATTGAGAGCTGGTTAATATATATTCATCCATATCTAATTAATCTCAGGAGTGGTAAAAGTGTACGCTGCATCGATCGGTCGATGGTCGTGTGGCAAAACGCATTATGAGCTTCAAAGTGTCCATGAGCTCGAATTACCTTGCTGTGCAGCAATGAGCGACGGGGGAAACAGGAGACATGCAGATATAAATGTCCACAGAGTGCTTTGACTCGGAGTTCGACAAAGGTTTAACAAGCACCAATTTCAAGCGAGATCTATGAGTCATGGAAGTTGCATTGGAATACCCCACGCATTTCGTTGCTATATACTCGACATTCTCGTCCTTGTCTCGCAAGAGCAATGTCCTCATCAACTGTACATTGGACGCGAATTGCCAGTGCGAAGTGTCAATACACCGATCTCCTTATATAAGGTGATGGACCAGTCATCTTAAATGATCGAAATTGAAATTGACGACGTGCTGATTTGTCAGCTGGCAAAGGCTTTTCGTGATGGAGGAAACCATTTCAAAAAATGTTCAATTTCAAAATCGCTCTCTTGCATGCACTCACGGTGGCGAGGTACGAATCCTTCGACTTAAAATCAAGAATACAATGAATAAAAATCTAAAATTATCTAAAAAGGATCTAAAATTATTGAAATCATTTTCGCAAAAATATAAAAATGAAAGCAAAGTTGAAATTATGCATCGATATTGTTGGCCAGCATCCAAGGAGCATTTTTTGTGCCTGTATCTCCCGGAAACTCTGGATAATTTTTTTTTTTTCTACAGACAACGCGCAATTTCTCGTTGTCACGTCTAATCGAAATTTTTGTCGATACGTCTGAAAAGAGGATTGTTGCATCACAACAGAGTTTCATGCCACACACACACATGTGTATATCAACAAATGAAGGATCGATTTTTGAGAGCACGCGCAAATGTCTGACTTGCTTGAAGGAAGAACAAAAATCAACGTAAGCATTTGCTCTAAAAATACTTTCTCCGTAATAACGGAATCGAATCGATCGATCGGAGAATTATTGTCAGACCGATTGAATAATAATGAGAGAGCGAACAACGTTTCGGGAAAGCTTCTTTATTTAAAGAATTATCACGTTTCGATGAATAAAATGGATTCGCATGCAAGGCTGACGTTGTTTTATTTTTTGTTTATCAAGTTCACAGATTGTATCGAATACTGAATCCTGTATCCATGTGTTTACCATCTTCTTATCTATCTCTGAATCCGAAGCATGCAATTCAGCAAAAAGTTTTAAAGTTTTGTCTCAGGAGCCTCTCAAGACTGATGCGATGTAAATCTTTCCATCAGTCACTTCGACGTGCCAAATAACACTCGAATCTTGAGGGCGTGACAGACAGATTTATTTATCTTCATATTTTATGAATTCATCGTGTATTTGGATTCGTTTATTTTGCATTCTGGTTGCTTTGTCTTGTTCAAAAATTTCGATTTTCCGACGACAATTCCGCTGCGATATTTTGCCTTCAGAAATAAAACATTTCGCATCAAAATTCATGAAGCAACGAATTTCTTTGCCCAGCAATCAATCAACGTCAATCGAATAATAATGGAATGATTGCGCGGCGAGTTGTGTCGTTATTTATGTCATAGAAAATTTATGTAGACCCCGAATGATATTGTAAGGGGAACGAATTTTGTTAGGGCGTGCGTAGGGAGAAAAAAATTGAGGCGGGTCACGGACGACCTCATGGCAATGTCAAAGAATTCGTGTTATAGATCTCGTTCCTCGTCACCCTAGGAAATGGGACCGCGTGCCAGAACCTGCTCGGCACCAGGTCTGGCGTTTCGGCACCGTCGTTTTTCCTATCATTATTTTTTTTTATCTTACAGACTCCGCGCGGAGCGTCATTAAAATGTGCGTGACGCACGAAACATCGGGATTTCGTTCGCTAAGATTCGAATCAGCAAGCACCGCCACGTTGTTGCCATCGAAAATTATGGAAAAAAATTAAGTGTCCAATATTACTGATTCGATCGAGCCACTTCCTTGGCTTTCCTGAGCTCGCATTCATTATTTATCAAAATAATAATAAAAGTAACAAAAATAATTTGAATAAAAATTGGGAGTTATTAATTTAATAATTAATAAAATTTGATAATTCCATTGCGAAAAGTAAATGTTGATCAACGCGATTACCGTCACCGACGAGTAAGTATTTTTCTCATTTTTCCTGCCACTCTCGGTGACGCGTTTTTTTTTAGCATCGAGTGTGTAATAAACTTTTTGCTGTCTCATGCATTCCCGTCGGTTCAAAAGTGTCAGAGTTATCGATCTTGCGAATCTGGCTCCATATATATTGACGTGCGAAAAGGAATAACGAACGATTGCGAATTGAAGACGAATGGAGACGAAATCATTTGCCAAACGCTTTATTGCCAATCATTACTGCGATTGGACCTTTGACATCGCTGTGCTGAATCAATTTCGATCGTAATCGATTTCGCGACTGATTAATTATCCCCGAATGAAATAAAAATTACTTTCCAAGCGCATAAGTCAATCCCACACTTTATTGCAAGAACTTCACGGCGGGATAACGATTCAATCGCTTCCTCATAAGAAACGAAAAAAAGCAAAGTGCCATCGCGTCGAAATTCCATTGAAATTGCTTCCGACATAATTTTGTGCGCAAAGAAAATCAACGTCAAATTTAACGACACATGTGGCCCGGATACCTAATCCGCTTACCGCCCCGTGTTGGTGACTGAACGCGCACGAGCACGTGGAACTCTAATTTCGTCCAATCGCTCGATTCCTGACGAATCATCAAATTACCTGCAATTTTTGCTTCGCTTTCAAATTGGATGCGACGAATTACTGGAAATTCGAATAATCTGAGAATTAAAATTCCGCACAGGTTCCCGCTGAGGCGTTCGCGAAAAAAAAATAAACAAAATGTCGTTTTTAGAGAAAAAATCTGCAATTAATAAAACACTCACAACACCTTGATCGTTTTCTCAATTCTATAAATAACGAAGAACCTGAAAAAGTTTGAAAATCCACGATAAACATTTTATCCTCGAGTAGAGTTTTGTTTCTAATCAAAAAAAATTACAGTCTTTTTATTTGGTAAAAAGATTCGAAAAAATAGTACAAAGAGTAATAACGCTGACAGCGAACCGGTCATTAAACCGATAGTTGCAACGTAAGGAGTCTCGGATATTTTATAGAAAACAGCGCGAGATCTGAGCTCTGCTGGGAAAGATCTTTCGCGCGCATTCAAATAAAACCTTGAAGGTAATGGGAGCTCTCATAAACCGACGCGGGGAACGATAATTTCGCAGTGCTACAAGAATAAAAAGTATTATTCTTTCGGACGAAAATAAAAACTCGAAAGAGAGCGAGAGTGCAAAAAAGAAAATTATACCGCGGCAGCAATTTGACGAATACAATTTTTTATGCTTCGCTCTTTTTTATTCGACTTCCGTGCTCGAAAGTAGGGGCAAAAGCTGCAATTTCGAGTCACCGCGGAGATGACTATATGACGTTGTGAGAATCGAAGATTACGAGGATACGTGACAGAGCTATTTCTGAACTAAAGCAAATTATTCATGGAGACTTGATCAGATAGTGAAAAAAAGAAATCTGGAAAACGTTCACAAAAGCTCGCGAGATACGAATCAGACTATCGATATCGATACCGAGCTCCCGAAATACACATTTACATCTATTAATCCTAGATATACGAATAGCCGTCCCCGAGGCTTCACTCGTGAGCAAAAATATTATTCAATTTTCTCCCGAAGCACTTGAAAAATTATCCTCGATAAAACATTCGAAATGAGGAGCTTATTCCGACGAAAATAGTCACCGCTTGATTCCTGCGTTTTCGAAAAAGCTCCTCAAAGTTCGAGAGCTGGATATTCCGTAAGGAATAATTTTTTCTACAGCCGACAGCGAATTGTGAATCACGAGCTTTACTTCGGTGAAATAATCATCGACTTTGGTTCAAACAAATTTTTGCAGTTGTTCGTTTCGTAATGTATAGCGATGAGAAACAGAAAAAAATATGCGCCTGCCCCTCCAGGAAATGATGAACTTTGGTGCGCCACAAAAGAGAATTCGCTGGTGAACTTATTTCGGGAATTCACATGGTTTATTCCACTCTATTAACTTCTGTTGGCCTATCCCACTCTGAGCTCACTCGAAGTAAATCCATGTCGTTGCTACTTTTCAAAGTTGCAGCAGCTCAAAAAAGTAAAACTTTCTGAGCTTCCCATTCATTTTTTTCTGTCTCGGAGATTCATCGTCATTTCACACTCTCGAATTTTTAATAAACAAAAAAACATCCGGGCTCCAGCACGACCGACACCATTTTGGACCCTTCGCAGGGTGAGGCAGAACGGTAGAGAGAAAATCTTCGTTTTTATACACACTGAATTTTGATGCAGGCTCATGAAATTTGCATCATTTCGTACTCGTCGATGGTGACAGCGATTATTCGGAATCTTGCGATACGTTAATTTAATTTTTGCACTTCCCGGCTCTCATTCTTGCGAAAGATTGTCAAGAGAAAAAAATAATATGTGTCGATAGGTCGAATTATTGGAGAAATTGCGCCAGAAATTGATCTTTCACTAATTAAGGTCAATCGCGATGAATTAACTTCCATTAAAGTAATAATTAAACTTAATAACGTAAAACGACAACGTCGATTCTGAGAAGATGGTGGAATCCACCCTAATTAGTGCACCGAACTGTCAAGTTAATTCAGCAAAAAGTAAATTGTCACGCAGCGATGGATAGGCGTTTGTAAATTACGAAAACTCGCCTCGATTCCCAAACATGCAAGTCCAGCGGAAAACCATTGTTCCGTGTGGAATAAATTAACTAAAAATTTTGGAGACTCGTAGAAAATGTTTTGGGAATAAAAAACTCACCGCACTTGGATGAATTATTGAGCAGAATTAATCCAGGAGTAACACAATTCATAACCCGTTGGTTCGACTCTTAACGACGATCGAAGAAAAAAACAACATTTTTTTGTCCGCTATACTTGTCAGATACGAATGACGATTTTTCAGACGAGAGAAAAAAAGCGCGAGGGATCTGCTCGTAAACTCGGAATATAAACACAACGAAGACGACACTTGGCGATTTTTGAGCGCGAAAAACTCGTTCTACTTGGGAAATAAAAAGCGCGAGTGAGAAAGAGACAGTGAAACAATTGGTCAACACATAACGAAAGGAGAATCGAGCGTGTCGAGCCTCTCGCGTACGATTCGCTTCTGTTTGCTCGCTTATGTGTGCTCGCTGCTCTTTGGCAACTGACGCTTTTTTGCCTCTTTCTCCTGACTCGCGCTCAATCGTTACGGAGCGACTCGGATAGGTTCACAACGAGCGAGGCTTACGTTCAACCCTGAATAGCGCCAGGAGCGTTTGAATCATCTCGTCGCTCGCTTCGCTCTCTCCCTCTCTGCTTTTTTCTTATTGCAGGATTTAGATAAAGCAGCTGATAATATTGTTTTAATCGAAAATAGCACTAACGCGTGTGGACTGGATGCTCTCGAGGAAGGTCAAGAAAGATATCGAAAAAGTGCCTCTCAAAAGAAACAAAGATTTTTCACTCCCTACACTTCTTCCCCTCGCCCACACAAAGAAAACATAGTTTCATTCGTCTCTCTGACTCACAGATTAGAAGTAATTGACTCACTTGCCAACTATTCTTTGTCCTCGATTCGCAACACTTTCATTTTTCTTTCCTCGCTCTTATCAAAGCTTCCGACTCATCCGACACAAAACCAAGTTTCTTTCAAATCATGACATCGTTCTCTGTTTCTTATTCAACACGGATCTTTCACAATGCACAAAAAGAAGCCACCAGCACGCCACGACGTCGCGACGTCAAAATCAGCTGTGCTCTTCGCGATGCGTGCGCTCTCACCATTACCTCGCTCTCTCTCTCTCTTTCTCTCGGGCAATCGCCAGCATCATTGTCGGTGCGCCAGGGCCGTAACTCCCTTAAAACCACTAAACAAAATCTTCACCTGCATCGTATTCTCAAGAAAAACGAGAATCCATTCGCTGGGATCGACAGCCTCCGAAGACATAAAATGTTCCGAATTCCCATTTTATCAAAATGCAACAAGTTTTTCCACGCTCTTCAAAATTCGTTCAAGTAATCAAGAAAAATAAACATTTTGCCAATTGCACATTTTCGCACTGCAAACTCTGCACAACTATTAAATTCACAAACTCGAGCGTTTACAGAAATAATAATAATAATAGTTGAGCTAAACCGGAAATGAGCGGTTCAAAGTTAATCATTGACGCGATAACAATGACACTGCTAGTTGTTCAACAACTCACGGAAGATAACGACTCGAGTATTTATCAATTTAACTGTTATGTACTCGAGAAACGGTTAGTTGAAAACTCGAGACAATCGCCTGCGAGAGAACGATGTGATTTTCAACAATTTTGTGATAAATTTCGATCCTGAACTTGGTTGGGAACTGCCAAGTTTTTCGTGCCTGCAGCAGAGCAGAAGAAAAATCAAAAAAAGAGTTTTATCGAGTCGAAGTTTTTATCCGATCGCTGCACTAATTGATAACGTATCTCGAGGCCAATGTTTTCCTCAGGAATCTCTGTTGACATTTGCGACTGCAAAATCATGCAAATTGTCAATCTACACGGAAATGAATGTTTGGAAATGTCTGAATCTTCGATAAAACGTACAGCTCGAAATTTCAAATTGAAAATATAATTTAAAGTCTTGGATACTTTTCGCACGATGATTTCCGACTCAAGAAACTTCTCAGTTTTTTTCCGCTGGGAGAGAAATGAAAATTGTAAAATTAATTTTTTTCCGCCAAGTATTAGAAAAATAGATTCTTCTTCGAGCAACGCAACGGGAAGTTCGTGATGACATTGATCCTTGAATGAGTATGGCCTGTTAAGGACAAGGATATACGGGATTGGTCCTATAGAATCGAACGCCCACGCATCGAAAAAGCGAAGGATCGCATGCCCTAAACTGATGTACTATGAAAATACGTAGCGCTAGAATTTCTACTACGTGCGAATGGGTTGTTACGAGAGTGCGAGTGTACTAGATCGTACAAAACAGAGTAACGCATGCGCAAGTTATCTACGGCCCTTGCGAGAAGTGCACTCATTCAAGAGAAAGGTTTCTCTAGCCTCGAAGAGCTTAAGCGTATGCAGAAAGAAGGAAAGGCGCAAAGATCGGTGGCTGGAGCGAGCGTTGAGCGGAAAATTCTAGGAAAGCAATTATTTATCTACGATCGGAAAAATATAATTGTTGGTTCGTTCAAGCGCGAACTAGTCATCGTCCTCGAGGAATTTTCTCATCCCGGGAGAGTTCTCGACGTCAGTTTTATGCCATTCAGCGATGATCCACTGGCAGCTCCCTTCCTTTTCAGCTTCAATGGAAACCTTTGCATAGTTATTCCAAAGGAACCAAAAGCGATTTTGAATTCTTTTCCAACTTTTGTTAATCGAGTTTGATTTCTGATGATAATAATAAATTGCGAGCAATGGATCGATGCAATTATTTGATGGTCGATCGTTGACAACGACGATTCTACGAAAAGTACGAATGGATCGGGGCTCCGAAGGTGCTCGGGTCGTCGTTGCTTGTTGGGACTTGCGCATGCACCACAAAGAGAAGGTTCGACGTTAGGTCGACAATGCTGGCAACGTTCCGACCATTTTCGACCTTTCGGACTGTCGGGGAAGAGTTTCGCGGTGCGGAAGAGCAGAAGCGGGGCAGGAGGCGCGCGAAACCGTGGTAGAGGGAAGAACCGATCATTGGCAAGAGGGAAGGGGTGTCGAATGGAGAAAGATAGACGGCGAGGGAGCAGGACAACCTCCTAGGTAATTTGCAACAACGAGGGAGACAATGGTAGAGAAATAGAGAGAGAAGGAAGCGAGAAGACTCGGAGCTAATAGTAGTGCGACGGACTGCTACGAGTATGCTCGGTGGTGGGGGGACCCAGCGAAAGGGAATCGAGGGGAGGAGAGGAAGCAGAATGGACTACCGCATGTCACGGGTCGATACTCTAGCAGCGAACTGAACGAACCTCGGTGCAAGTGTACGCAGCCCAAGTGCGCGTGCACCCAAAACTAGTACCAGAGTTTACGGAAGTTCGTTGTTCCTGCTCATGTTTTCATGCGAGAGACAAAGAGAGCGGGGGAGAGAGATGGGAAAGCAAGAAAAAACGGCCTAGTGACATCAGCCGAAATGATGTAGCGCCAAAACGACATCCAACCCAATTCTATTTTCTAGAACGATCTCTTTTTTCTCCCTCAGTTCCTACTGCTCTAAATAAATTCATAACAAGATCCAATTGCCTCGTTCTTTCGACTCGAAAGACCGAAGAATCGTTTTTTCACGTTTTGTTGGGCTCGTGTCACCGCAAAAGATTTTTCAAGGATCCAAACACGTTTCTTTGTCGTTCTCGTCTTTTTTTCACGAGATTTTTCTTCTGCGGACTGATCCTTTTCGCTCCCTTCTAGTCGACGATCTTGCACAAGGCCCCAACATTTCTCGATACATTTTCTTCTATTCTCATCGCTTGTTTTTCCATCTCCCGAAACCTGAGGCAGACGCGATTTTATTTTCACTCTGACAGATGTCGAAACACTCGAAGAAACGATTTCAACTTTCGTGCCTCCGTCCTCTATCCAACATTTACGCATCCTCCCACCCTCCTATCGCGGTTGCCATCGCAACAGCGAAATCCTTTGTGCCTGCTTTCCTTCTCTCTGATTCCCCAAGCAGGTTCTTCGTTTGTAGCGAACGTTTTAACGTGACTTCTTATTGTCAACCTTCGAGTCAATTAACCCTTTGAGTGCACACCTCCTAAGCATACTGGGTCAATCTGACCCGAGGCGTTTTTCAACTCGCTGCATTCCAGTAAATATTTTGTTTGTTTTTTTTTCAAAGACGTTTTTTGTCGGAAAATTTCCATACTGGTCCTAAATTTATTTTTTGACGAAAACGAAAATTAAATGGCAAAACTTTCGTTGCCTAAATGCCAAACAATGGGTGAAAGAAAATTGTTCGGGTCAAAACGACCCAGTGTGTACTTCAAGGGATTTGAAGGTAGACTATGGGAACTTTATGGGAAATTATACTCATTCCCGGCTTTGTTCCTTTGTGTCGAGGTAATTGGGTGTTGCGTATTTTGCAGCTGGAGCGAAAAGCATTTCTTAAAATTGAATTTATTTAGAAAAACTTGGTCCGATGAAAATTGCAGATAATCTCGGTAATGAAAAGATTCGCGTGAGGTACAAAAATTGTTTGATTTGCAAGGCATCGTTAGCGCGATCCTTCCACTGAGTTACCCGATTACTAACTCTTGTTCTCGATGACCCGCGGTCTCATGAGTGCTAATGAGAAACGAAAACTGAACGAAAAGCGAAATATTCGACGCTTGGAGCTGCCACAAAGGAAATACGAACGCGATGGACAGAAAAAATTCGTTCGTCTGTACGTACGAACGAATACGGAAAAACGTTATGACGCATTTTTTGATTGTTGTGATTATAGGAGACGACGACAATGTTATTCATCAGTTTGCTATTCATCTGAAAAAAGAGATTGATCGTTCGAGCTATAGATACGAACGAGCTAGGAAAGTGGCGTCACTTTTACTGGATTGTAATTAATGGAAAAGAAAATTGTGCGACTCCAAGATCTGGGAAAATTGCCCATTGACCTCGACTTCGAAGTTGAACACTCACTCGATCATTTCACTCGATCCACGTTTCCAGGCACTCTGTGAATTCGAACAAACCGAGTTTTTCAGGAGGACGAATTTTCTGTTCTTATCTCTTTCTGTTTCAAGCGAGGTCAGTAGTCGGATGGGTGACCGTTCGGCCATGCTCGGCTTGGGTAGAAATCGCCGAGTAGGACGCCGAGATTTTCTGAATTCTTGATTGTTTGGAACACAGGACGGAGAGGCCGTTTGCATTTCGTGGGCTTTTCACAGATTTCCTTAAGACCTGCAAGAATACATGCAGAAAAAATGAAAAATAGTCAATTTGTTTGGATTTTTAAAAATCTTCATTTACGAGGTCACGTAGGTGCGGCGTTATTTATTTTTTTATGGCATAATTATTATGATGATCGCGTTGTTGTTATTGACGATCTGTTGGGGGAGAACAAAAAGACGTGAAAAAAATCGAGTGGGATGATCGAGTGCTAATGCACTCGGCTCTTCAGTTGAGTTCCGCGATGAAAATATCAGAAACAGGCTCGGAAATACCTTCTCGGCAAGAGCATACGCGCGCGCCGAGTACAAGTGAAACACATGCGATATAATTACACGTGTGCACTTTAGCAAATTGCGTCATCGTCGTCATCGTCGTGTCCCCTGGTCCGTGCCCTGTAATCTTGAACTATTTTCAGAAGAAGACTTGATTTCGGAAACTCCCATTTCTCGTGAATATACACGGGTGTGCATAATTATATACACGAATGCTCAAACTTGGACGACCCAACGATATTATTTTTTCGTTTTTCTAACCTCAACCGTACACACGTTCGACATGAATCGCGATTGGATTTTTCAATGCTATTTTTAACCTCCAAATTAAATGCGTCATTTTCCGCCGATTAATATTTACTCTTAGTTGTTTTTTTTATTACAATTTTCAGCAAATGTTTGTTGCAAACTGTGTCTACAACTGTGATTTATTTTCTCGACCAGATGTTCTGAATTATTTACTTGCATGAAACGTTATTCACGTTTTTCCTATTTTTATCATAAATTTTGTCCGTTCTTGTTTGATTAAAAACACGATAAAAGCAGTAATCTCACTCATTTTTATCAAATGCACTTGAAAATACAATCCCGAGCTCCTTTATCGCCAGCACGTGCAACAAAAACAGCATCCGGTCTCAAGACGCCTGCATATACTTATGGACAATACTTCGTCTGTTATCATCAAACTTTGTACTCTGACAGAGACAAAACGCTGTGATCCAGCGGAACTGCTCTACGATGTAGAGGTGTGACTATTTTAAATGTGATTCATAAAAAACGTAGATTACATTCGGCTTGTGCAGCCGAAACACAAAATCGTATCGTCGGAGTGTGTAAACAGCGGTCGAACGTCGAAATTCATAATGATAATGACGTCATTTTGTACCGGTATGTCGCATCTGATGCGCGATGGTCTTCGGCGCAGTCATAAACTTTCTAGCACTTTTTAGGACTATTGAATTGCTGTGTCAAATTTTGAAAAATGTCGACTGTCGATGATGCGGACGATTCGTGTGTTCACGAAATATTGACTGAGCTCCTAGCTTTGTAAGAGCTGCTAAGGGTGGAGTGACCTTGAGATTGGTTTACATGCCCTTGAAAGAAGCAAAGCGCTCTCGTTGGCGTCTTCATAACATAATAAACAGTTCAGTAGTGAGCTGAGCTCTCCGATGACTCACACGTGATGACTATTAGCACAGGGAAAACATTTTCAATACCTATATGCGGGGAAAAACAGGGTTATACGTATTTACGCGAGTTTTTGATGGTTCTTTGCGCCCGAACGCTCTTTCATTAGTCGTTGACACAGAAATATGAATGTTTCGATTCATCGCAAAAAAATAAGAAGCTTCGGAGAGATTACAGAATCGCAATCCCCAAAGATATTTTGACAAACGCTAAAACAAGTAACTATGTGGCCTATCCTTTAATTTCCATACGCTAACGATTTTTCCCGTACAATCGATGAGCCGGGTTCGAGTGATTCCTACAGAGCGTCGATTTTTCGAAGCGGCCAACTAGTGAAGCTGCCGTAGATGTTTTCTTGCTCGGTCGGTCGCGCTTGCAGATCAGTCCGATCCGCTCGACAGGGAACTGATACATCAACCATGCGGCTGAGCAACGTGTGAATGTTATACCTTTGGACACCAATGGATAAAACAGAGCATGCTGCAAAACATCTCCCGTGATATTTTGAACGGGATAATCGGAACCACAGGCTAGATCTACGATTGACACGTGCTCCAGCCAAAATTTGTTCGGAAACATTTTCTCGTTTTCTCTAAGAACACGTCATAAAGAAATAAACTATCGTCCACGGAATTTCAACAATACGTTCATCGTGAAGTGTTGAAAAGATCTCGTGAGTCTCATGTGGTGAACGAGACCGACGTACCTAACCTCTTTGCGAAAGAAAAAAAACAGTGCCGCGCCGTAATGAACTAGTAACATTCATCGCGACATTTCAACGCTTTCTCGAAAAACTGACAAACGTCTGAATGTGAAACAAGGAAAATTGGCCGTGCGGATTATTAATTAAGCGGTTAAAAAATGAGTGATTCCGAGTCTGAAACGACAGGAACGAAAACTGGGCCGGTGGACGATGCGTGGTCGTTAAAAATCCCTGATTTTAAACCAGAGGACAATCCTCATCGTTTGTTGGAAGAAAGTTCCTTCGCTACGCTGTTCCCAAAGTACAGAGAGCAATATTTGCGACAATGTTGGCCGTTGGTTCAAAAAGCTCTGGGGAAGCACGCGTTGAAAGGAGAGCTCGATTTGATAGAGGGAAGTATGACCGTGAAAACGACACGCAAAACGTGGGATCCTTACATCATAATAAAAGGTCGTGATATGTTGAAACTGATGTCTCGTTCCGTGCCGTTTGAACAAGCCGTCCGAGTTCTCCAGGACGACATAGGCGCGGACATAATAAAAATATCTTCCTTGGTCAGGAATAAAGAGAAGTTTGTGAAGAGACGTCAGCGTTTGATCGGACCCAACGGCTGCACGCTAAAGTCGATAGAGCTGTTGACAGACTGCTATGTACTTGTTCAAGGTCAAACGGTAGCGGCACTGGGCCCTTACAAAGGTTTGCAGCAGGTGCGAAAGATTGCGGAAGAAACGATGAAAAACATTCATCCGATTTACAACATTAAAGCGTTGATGATAAAGCGAGAATTGGCCAAGGATCCTAAACTCAAGAACGTCAATTGGGAGAGATTCATGCCCAAGTTCTCGAGCAAAAATATTGCCAAGAGGAAACAGCCGAAGAATAAGAAACTGAAGAAACCGTACACGCCCTTCCCGCCGCCTCAGCAAGAAAGCAAACTTGACAAAGAGATGGCTTCTGGAGAATACTTCCTCAAGGACGAGCAGAAGAGAGCCAGAAGGAAGAAGGAACAGGACGAGAGACACCAGGAGGCTGCTAAGAAGAGGGAAGAACAGAGAGCCCAGGCTTTCGTTCCACCCACCGAAGAAAAATCTTCGGGCACTGCTGCCAAAAGAAAGAGCGACGTCGATGTGCAGGAGTTGAAAGAAAAAGTTAAAAAAGGTTTAAAAAAACGTAGCAGAAAAGCGTAGATGATGTGGAGGAGTAATGGAAACATTTTGTACAAAGAACTTGCATTGATAATAAAATTCAACTTTTTGGAAATATCCATTTATTTTATTTAAAAAAACGAACGCAAACATTTTTTGCTGCTTTGCTTTTCCTATCTTTAATATTATGGTATACGGCTGCACGTACATACAATTATTTTTTATTATACAATCGCAAAATATGGAATAGCGCAGAATTCGTCGCGGCTGTTTCTTTTTCTCGCTCCTTCTTTTCCTCGTTGCATTACAATTCCCCATGGTACAACACAATCGCGATTTCAAATCGTACCTGCGAGAGGAAACAAAAATTACAGTGACTCGAAAAGCGGTCGGACGATGGATAAAAAATCTTCGATTATGAGTTATATTTATATACGAAGTTATGATGAATTCATTCGATCAGCATGCTCATTCTTAATCGATTTTATTCCATTTTGCTTCTTAACTTACATTCGTAATTTTTTTTACAGACGATCAATCAGTGATTGAGAACTTCACGAGTATAATTACACTTTGCTCCTTAAATTTTTGCGGTACGAACTCGTATCACACTATTTTATCGTTTTTTTTTTCTTTCAATAAACGGCATTGCCATCTTTTCCATCGAGTTCCATCCTTCGATTAAAACCCAAAAAACTTTAAAAATATATTGTATTCGCACATTTCGTTGAGCAACATAAAAGGAAACTTACATTTTGCTTATTTCTGATCGAAATGCAACTTTTTTATTTCACCTCTCGGAGGTAAATGACTCTCGGCCAAAAATTCGATCGGATCAGAATTAAAAAAATTCACTCGTAAACAAAGATCTGGAAAAGATGAAACCATCTTCGGAAAGTTTAAGAATTCCACCTCCAATTTCAACATTAATCATCCAAATATTAGTATTTGACTCGCGTTCTCATTCCATTCTCCTCATTAAAAGAAATCAACTCGGTTCTTACGTTCGCTCTAATATTTTACAGCTTATTTATCATCTTGGAAGTACGACTTTGCCATGACTTACAATTTAATATTTATATTTATATATATATGTGTATGTATAACGTATGTAAATTTTTATCTAATATTTACAATGATGCGATTACAATCTGTCAAGTTTGCTCGTTGCTCCGATGATGAATGCAAACCTTCGTCATATCAGGGGAAACAAAATATATATATTTATATATTTAGCTGTTATGCAAGATAACGTGACTAAAAATAGCAAAGACAGTCACGGCAGGATAAAAATAATCACAGAAGACAGCATATTAGTCATTTTTTTCGAATTGATCATTTTTGACCGAAAGAATTTCGTATCTTCTCATTTTCTGACATTGAAGTTACAAGGAACTTGTGCTGCATTTGGACTGAGATTATGCAACGAAAAGATATTCGTTGCCAATGGTTCTAATTAAATTTCCACATAGAGAATTATGGCATGATTCCTATGATTCAGAAGTTTGCATCGTTGGTTTTTTTGTTCCCTTTAGCAAAGCGATTTCTCATTTGGACTATGATAATTGGACGAACGGTTTTCTGCAACGTGAAAACTCAATCGACGAGAAAAATTGTGACAATTTCAAAAATCCAACAAACAATGAGGAAAACATATTTCCATCGGGTTCCAACGATGCAAACTTCAGTAGCATTGTTTTTGAGGGACGTTTAAAAAAATTCTCTCGGTCAAGAATTTCCGTAATTACGAGAAAAATCTAACAGACGCGACATTGTTTTCGTACGGGAGCATGAATCGCACAATATCGTCTTTTATGGTTCAATGCCTCATTGATCAATTGCCACATCATGATTGTTCAAACATTTTCCATGTATTTATGCTAGATTTCGTTATTTCATTAACCATTTTGAAAATCTTATAAAACAGAAAAAGTAGTATATAAAATTTGCTTAATTTCGATCCTCATTTCATTTGGAAATCATGTTTTCACTAAAATCCAGAACGGGTTGAAATAAACTGGTGACTGTGTCACTTGGAAAAAATCGAGTCCACGTCGGGACGATGAGAAGTTGTAAAAATAAATCAAATCTTCGGAGATTTTGAACGTAAAATTTTGAGCAAGTATTTCATGATTCTGGATACTTATGAACGTCGAATGAACAACATCCCGTTTATCTGAAGTTCATTCACAAATTAAACGAAAACTGGCAATCACTAATTTTAATTATGACTCAGAACTGAATTATGGATTTGGAAGGGCGATTAGAAATTTGACGTCAACGTATATGACGTGAATTTAAATCAATACGCAAGATTCCTTCACGGACAGGATTTGCCTGGCCGTAATATGCCTGATAAATAACCTCGTCTCATCTACGTATAAGATTTTTATCATACAAAAGCTCATAACCGCTATAATTTTGTCAATCGAGCAACATCATTGTCTGATGATTTCACATGCAGATTTTTGTCGTCGTCAACAGCAATTTTGATGCTACGCTTTCATCATAAAACGCAATTGGCTCATGGCCAACTCGTGCTTGAAACTTTTCTAGAAAGTCGAGACGCGTACCGAGGATTGTTGGATTTTGGGTCAAACTTTGAAACGTAAGCTCGTCGTCTCGGCGACCGTCTCGCAAATTCGCACAAATGGTCGAGAGAAGGAATAAAAATTGAGGAAACCGTGGCAATGATATTCTAGGAAAATAAAGTCTTTATACGCGAGGCTCATCTCGACGTCCGAATGTATAAATTGCCAAATTTCACCCCCACGAAAAATCAGCTTCGAATTTCGATCGAAAATCAATTTTACATTTTTTTTTTGGGTTCATTATGAGAAACTGCATTTTTGTGCTAAAGACAAAGTTTTGGCACAAAAAAATGCTTTCGTCGTAGGGGCGTTGATGAAAAATTACAGAGTCACGAAATAAAAACTAAAAAGTACGCTCTCCTAACTCAAAGTATCATCCGTCGTCGTTGTCGATTTTATCGCATTTTCCTTTAAAATCAATATTACAATAGCGACCCAGTTGCGATATATTTACATGTAAAAAAAGGCAACTGCAGTCATAGTCGAAGAACGAGGTGCGACGATATTTCATTTCCTTCCAAAGTTGTTTACACATCCACTCAATTAAAAAGATGAAACTGGAATTCATATTCGAGGAATTTCCCATCTTACGCTTTAGTTATTTGACTCAATACTTTGTTCATTCACATCGAAGGAAATAACTGACTATAATATTGAATCGAATAAATATAATAATCAATTACCTCACTCCAGGCTTTTAAGGGGATCCATCGGTCGCGTGCATGCAAGAAATATTACTAAAGAGCAGATTCACGTTTTCCATGGATAACTTTTATGTTTCGAGGAAAATAAAACTCGCTCTTGTTTGCCTGACCAACGGAAATTAACCTGCAACTTATAGGTTTCTTGAAATATCGAACCTCCCGCACTAAATGTACAGTAGGATTCTTACCGACCGAACGATCCCCTTAAAACGGGATCTCGAACCTTAGCAGCTTCAATTTAGTCCCGATGAAGTGCACAAAACGTGTGAATCGTTCAAACTGCTTGATATATCACGGAATGCTAAAAAAATCTTCACCATTTACAAATGCTTCTCTGGCAGATAGGAAGAGAGAGAGAGAGAGAGAGAGAGAGAGAAAGAGAGAGGGAGAGAGAGAGCGAGAGAGAGAGAGAGAAAGGAAGATGGATCGACACATCGAATGATAAGAAAACTTTTAGATTTTTCCTCGCAATTGAAAACATTTCAAGAACGTACGAAAGGTGTGTGTAAAATGTATAATACACGATTTTTGATATCATTTTGTCACTAATAATTGAAATTCTAATTCCAAATAGTCTCATGATTTTTGATATCGCGATGATTTCCTTTACATTACGACTCCTTTGCAAGGTTTCGTTTTGGACAATCAATCGAGCAATTATTTTGGTGTGTTGATGGAAGATTTGAAATAGTGAATCGCACGTAATTTGAATGTCAGTCGCGACGTGAGTGAGGATCGGAATCCATGAAAATTAGGCTTCTAGATTTGATCGTTAATTATTGGCGTTAGGACAAACCTTTTCCTCACATTTCCTCACAACGTCGTATAGACCTTTTAGACCGTTAACATGGGTTTGTTTTCCTTTGATCTCTCTTTGATTTCGTTAGTACATTGAAAAATTATAAACAATTGTCAATGGACGTAATTTTTCTCTCTTTTCTTCTCAAGTGTTTTTCATTCAAGAATATTTCGTTTGTTTTCTCGTATATTCTCCGTAGGCTTCTGGGCGTTTTATACGCAGTAATCAATAAAACGATTTAAACTAATGACTGTTATTGTAGAGATGCCACCGTTGAGTCTCGGCGCTAGAATCACATTTTTCTGCGGTTATTCCACGCTGAGCGTGGAATCTCGAATCAACGCAAACTGGTACCCGCGAATGTCGAATCAGACCACCTTCCAGATGTCTCCATTTTTGATTCTCACTACCGTCGCATATCTGCATCAAGAGGGTCGTACTTTTCGCATATACCGGAAGAGTAAGACACAGATCGTGATGCTTTATCAGCCCATCTTTAGTTAAACCCCATTCCTGTGAAAAAATCACCAAATTAATAATTATCAAACATTTTCAAAACTTGGAGAGAACAAAACAAACTGTCGACTCGAATAAAAAGTAAAGAAACTTAACCGAGTCGGAAATTCCGACACGTACGCTCACGCAATCGATCGCACGATGAGGCACTTTCTCAAATTTAAACGCTTAGGGCTTTTAGTGCTTAATGCGATAAATGGAAACTCGAGAATAGTTTTGCCACAGATTTGTGGCTGAGTATTTCCATTAGTTCAAAACCGGAAATAAAATGTTATTCGATACTAAAACACGATTTATGTTAAAGAAAAAAAACTAAATTTCAAGTAATCAACTTTGTAATACTGTGAGAAAAATTTCCATTGCGCGCAGCAAGCCAGCTTCGTGAATGACTTTTTAGAAAAACACCACCGCCTTGACGAAGGCATTTTCGTTATGGTTCAGTGGGAATTCTGTACCTGGTTACCCCCGGTATCGTGGCAAGGATATAGTCCAACGTTTCCATCGAGAAGGTGACCCATGCTGTCTAAACACGCAGATCCTTGTTTCAGGGATCCTCCAGGACCACCTTCGCTCGTTGGAATTACTAATTCTGGATAAACGTTTTTCAAGTACCAACTGAACGGTTTGCAGTGCAACTTTCTCTTCAATTCCATTCTATCTTGAATGCTGAAAAGTACAAATTGGTCGAAAAATCACAATTAGTCGTTATGATGAAACGAAGTGTTTGAATCCTTGACAGAAAACAGCATCGGCATTGCATGTTCGAAAAAGTTTATTAACATGAATAAATAATGAGTGTTGGACACGAAAGTTCGGGATAAAAAAAAAAGCTTGAAATTGAACGAAAACGAATCCCAAACCATCGGAATAAAAACTCGAGTTCAATTTTTCAATATTCGAAAATCTAAAAGAGAAATCGTCGAAATGTTGAAAAATTGACGTTCTTCGAAAAATACAAATATTCACATGGCTTTGAATGAAATTTGTAACAACGAATAATTGAGAGGAGGTGAACTTACTTTCCGAATGGTATGTTTCGGGCAAGAGGAACTGCCGAGTAGTAAAAGTGTTTGTAGTCGTCCATCCAGACTTCGGCAGCCCGACGAGTGTTCCGAGCAAATACATTTCCGCTGCCTCCCGGAAATGAGTAGGGATGACGTTTACGAAAAACGTGACCCACCCTCGAGCATGGTATTATCTCGAGACTTCCTCCACATTGCCATACTCGGAAGGATATTTCTGTAGGCAGTAAACTGGCGTTAAGCATATTGACGCAAACATTTTTGGAACGTTTTCAAACTTAAGTACAAAATTCATGTTTTATTCGTCATTTCTGTTAAAAATAAAATGGTTCATTTTTAAGAATTATCGAAATTCCCATAGAAATGGGAAAATTGTTTTGTTTCGTGGCTTACCAAGATTCTCACCACCCCAAACGTCCATTTGCGTATCATATTTCCCAAGCCTCTCAAAATACGCTTTATTAATAACGAATAATCCTCCAGCGATCATCGGCGTCCTGATCGCTTGGGTTGGATCTTTCTGACGGGATTGTCGTTCCACTTGACTCAAATATTCCCACTTGAATACGAGACTCCAATCGAAACCACCCCTGAGATCGGCCGACGCACCTGTTATTAAGTTTTCATTCCAAAAATGAGCGAACCATTGTCATCGAAATTCACAAATTCAAACTTTTCTTGATCTCCAAATTTGAAAAATATTTTCTTCAGTTTTGACGAATCGTTAATTCATTGGAAACTCATAAATTTATGTTCAACCGGAAGTATCAATTTTTCTCTGTCGAATAAACAATTTTACGCGACTTTTCTGAAAGTTTTATTTTTTATTTTTTTTTAATCAATTTTTTTTCTTTCTTTGGTATAAAAAAAAAAATGGTTTACCTATATATTGAAAGGTGTCCATGCTAATGACATCAATAACAGGACACACGACCCTCGACGGGTCCTCGGCAACTCTCTCGAGAAGGGGTTCCAGCCAATCGGCGTTGCATTCGCAATGAGAATCGAGAAAGGTGAGCACACTCGCTGTCGCTGCATCTGCGCCTCGCACCCTCGATCTCATTAGACCTTCTCGTTTCTCATTTCGTATTACTCGAACTTTATGTATTCTCGATAATTCCTCGCCATCCTCGGCTAAACATACGAAACATGTGATAATTGGGTCTCCTTTAAAATATCAGTGAGGGTCACAATGACCCAAGTGTGTGTCAACCATGGGTTTTTCTTCTGAACCCATGGCTTCTGCAACTCCTTTGATGCAATTGCAATATTTTCGACTAAATTGTTTACGTAATAAAAAATAAATGTCAACTTGACCGTGACAATGATTGCAAAGTTCAATAGATCGATCGATTCTTGGGGAAAATTGCAAGACACACAGCAATTCTAAAAAAATGTTAATTCCAGTTTTTTTGTTACTCACGATGGTCACTAAAGTCGTCGACTAGAATGATCTCCTTAATTAGATGTTCCGGACTTCTATTGAGAACACTGAAAAGAGAGAATTTCATTGTAAGAAAAAGCATTTCAAGTTGAAAGTCTACAGACGTCGATTTCGTTTTCGGAATTGGCAGCAGACTCCGCCATTTAAGTTTTTTTCCAATTTCCTCTAATCGGGATTGACGACAATATAATTCAACGGGAAAAATGAAGAAACCGAATTAAAAAAAAAAGTTAAAATGGAAAAATAGAGTATTTTCGGTGAGTAAGTTCAAGCACTGCCTTGACTTCGAACGACTTTTATATAAACTGCATCTTCGATTTATTTATATGAAATAAATATAAATGGACCTCCGAAGCGGATATGGTTCCCGTTGGTCGAGGAATGGGCGTCGGTAAGCGGAGAACGATGGAATGACGATTACAAAATTCCATTGGTTTCGCTTTCTCTCTCGCTCTCTCTTTCTCTCGTCCCTCTGTCTAGGACTCTCTCTCTCTCGCTCGCTCTCGATCCCGAACTTCCGTTCGGAGGATCCGGTACTCGAGAAGTACTTTTATCGAACGAGATAGGAAAAAAGAGAGAAAAAAGGAGATTTCAAAGCTCCACCAGCAGAAAATTCTCCTCCCCAGACATCTCTTCGCGTCCCTCGCAGAGAAATTTATCCGAGATACTATTTCCTCATTCACTGAATAATCCTCGTGACCGGACAGTCTCTTTCGAGTGTCCCTTGCCATGAAGGGGGTTAACTTCTATTTCGAAATACAATTGCATTCCCCAGTCTATTAAAAACTTGGCAGGCATCAATTTCATACTTTCCCCAGCAATTTTGAATACTCCACCGCGTAACGAGACATTTCTGAATGTCAATGACCCACCCAAATTCAAGTAGATGAGTGAAAATTTTGAATGAATTCAACGAGATACAAACTTTCGTTTTTCGTTAACTTTTTCAATGAATTTTCGACGTTTTCGAATGAAAACCAAGTCTCAACTCACCTCACTACAGTTCGCAACAGAGTCGATCGAGCCTCGTTGTGGAAAGTTATAATTACTGACGTGGGCGGAAGATCTCGTCTCCACTGTTTCATTCGGCACCTGAAACAAACACGCATGAATATTAATGAAAATAATGGCCATAATCATGAACTAGAATTCAGAGAAACTCAGAAATTCATTTTTTTTTTTAATTGTTATTTGATTAATAGCCCTGAACCGTATATTTTGTTAAAGCGTCGAGTAATTCTGAAATATCGATGAAAAAGCGGAAGGCTGATTCGCAAAAAATCGTTTGGTGTCAACAAGGAGCTCAAATGCATTAATCGGCTTTTATTCTAAATAAATAGACGATGAAACCGATTGGCTGAAAAAATGAAGCAAGTTTCGTCGTCGTAAAAAATAATGATACCGATCACGTGGAAATTGCGCCGCACGAAATTGGTTGCAAACGGGAGACACGGTGTAGAAATAACACGAGAGTTTGTGTAATCGAAACTGCAAAACGCAGTAACGAGCCGGACGGTAACATGGTACGGTTTGGGTGATAGGAGGGTCCTCCATATATACGTTTATTGGATAGCTCGGATATCTCGCTATTTGTACAAATGCTACCTGTCACGATATCCCCACAGGTAACTCGTATAACGCGCTTATCGACTCATTCCTGTGGGAATATCGTTTTCTCTCTTTCTTTCCTTCTCTCCTTTCTTTCGTCTCTTTTCCACGTTCTCGTAACAGTTCTCATCCCTGTTCGGTCGCGTCTCCTCTCTTTGCTTTAGGTCAGCAGCAAGAGAGGCAAAAGCCTCAAGCGCATTGCGACTGAACCGACTGAACTTCTCCACTAGCATTGCCACACACCTCTATGTATATTAGCGACGATTAAACGTCGATTGTTCGCTCATCTATATAACTACAAAACGGTCGAGAGGAACAGCAGGGAGGAAGAGAGATGAACGTACGGGCGAATAGAATGCTCTCAATGACACAAGAGAAACCCCCCAAGCAATGTTAATCGATTTGCCTTTCTCGCCGAGCGAGAGAAAACAAGTATACGAAGCTAAATTCATCCAACGAAAGACAATTCGAGCGCGAAATGCTATCTCCGAGTATCAATTAACTAGAATGACCTCGTGTCATCGAGATACGATTAATTATTCAATATATATTGGTTTATCGATATGAATTAGCATCCCAACCAACAGGCTACTCTCAACGTACACAGCGAATGAAATTTTATTAAAAATCGTCGATATTTTGTTAAACACGGTAAACTAAATATTTTTTGATAATTTCAATTTTATTTTTTATTTTTGGCAGTATAATTGGTTTCTAATGGAATTTTCAGCGAAATTTACGATTGACACGACAAAAATTTGCTTTCAAAGAGACTTTATACAAGATTTCTTGCTGCGAGACACAATTTTTGGGATTATTCAAAAAAACGTTTAGTCGATCGTATTGAACAAAATATCGATCTTTTCCAACAAAATTTTGTTTTCAATTCAAACAATTTGTTTGAATGAAAATTAATTGTGAATAATGTCCAAAGTTATGATTTCGATCAGCCCGCGTATTCGGTCAAATCCTCGCATCGTAATTTCATTCACATTTTAGGGGCGAAAGGAAACAAAAAAACAACGACAAGGTCGAAACTAAATTTCCTCCAGACTCGCCGATGATAAGAATGGCAAAGTGCGCAATATCTGCTGTTGCCGAGGCGATTTTATAGAGCTTTGAGCCCATTGTTGGGCTGCCACTTCGCTCGTATTTCAAAAACCATGGAACTCCGATATAATACGAAGTGACGACACCTCCGAAGTGCCTATGAGAGAGGACGGCACAAGTGGCTTTTCTTTTCTTCTGTGGCGCTATCTTCTCCCGTCCTCTCCGTACACGTATACCGAAAATTGCATTCAAACACTGTTTCATGCGCGAGGGTCTCATAAAGAAGGATTGACCCGAAGGAAGCAGTAAAATGCTACAGAGAGGAGAGAAGAAAAAAGGGAGGAACGCAGAGGGAGAGAAGGAGATGAGCGAGTAAGACGGAAAGTACAACAGGAGACGCATGCTGGGAGGCGTAAGCTTAGGAGGCACGGTACATAAATGCGGCTAGACGCTGAAACGATCCCAATATGTCAGCCACCAACGAGTTGGGTATCTTTCCTTCCTTTTCTCCGCTCTCCTAAGCTTTTTTCCTAACTCCCTCGTCCTGCTCGCCCTCTTTCGAGATAAACTTGCAGGACGTGTGCAGAATTTACCTTCGAACAAGTTCAACCTTTTCTCTGAGCATGTAAACGGAAAAACAACAGATGCGTATCTTTCCAGTGGCAGTAGAAACGTCAAGCGAGCATGACAACTGAGTTTCCTAACACATCTCTCGAAAGATAAGAACCAGATGGGGCCCTCGAACGCTCTCCATCATTCTTGATACCGAACGCAATTTTTTGGGCGTTCAAGCAGACATCATCATTATCCTTTACTTGCCACACCTCTGTAGAATTACGTACTTGCCACCATGGCGTTAGATTTTTACCCCAGTGACAAAAATTGTTATAAAAAATCAATTTCTGAATATTTCAACTTGAAAATTATTGTAGAACATATTGACATACTAAAAAGCAAAGCTAAGACTAACAAAAGTGGAAAAGTAACTGTTATCCTAGGCCTGGGGTAGTTTGTATCCCAAGGTGGCAAGTAAAAATTAATTGCACTTTCCCATTATTTGATTAGGTAACTGTGTGCATAGAAAAAACTGTCGAGGACACTCTCGTTTCCCAAGCCACTCTTCGCACCCCCTTAAATATTAATTAGCTCCAAAATTCGACAATCAAAATTAAGAATCGTTGCCATTGCGAGCCTTTTTTAAATTCATGCCTCGTCCGAGGGCAATGAATACGGAGTCGTGATGTAACAAGGTGGTTCGATCATCATTGTGCGATCGGTTGAGTGCATTTTCATGTGAGTTGGAAACGCATCGGATTTGGGTGAATTAAATCGACAACGGTTTTCGTTTCATGCGTGCGTCTGCACACATTTTTCTGCGGTACGAAAGGCCGCGATATCCGGTCGATTAAACCCGGTGAACGAATCGAGTTACGCCATTTTGTTTCGCGCGATCGGAACCTTCGTGAACCTCGATTCATTCGATTGTTCTATTTGTACACGAGATGGGATTTTGGGACTCGCGTACACTTCGTACAAGGTGGAGGCAGTAGTTCACCCACAACACCTTTAACTTTAACACAGTGTTGGCGCGTTTCGTCTAGATATCTACGTATGTATATAAGTAGACAAGGACAGAGGGTCGCTTGTTGAATCCAAACTCCTCTCACGTTATCCACTTTGCTTCTGTACCGAAATCGAATTCAAGTTTCGAATTAAACTAGTCAGATGATCCGTCTAATTCGCTTGAATCGACAATCCTATCAGCTTCCTCCTTTTGCCTCGCAATACGATCCGGATTTCAGCCCTAAAACTCATGGCTGCGGCGAGTGATTCTGACTCAAACACTAGTCGTTCGAACTAACAAAAAGATCGTAGAGTTCGGATCAACTCGGTAAATAAAAAGGATATTAAAGAAAAAGTCTAAACGTCCCGAAATGATTTCGATACTCGGAAAAATTTGATTCACTTCCCATAACGTCATCTCTTCGATCGAAATGGAAATCGTTGAAAAAAAAAAACGTAATAACTTTTATTTGAAACGTCATGAAAATTCGGTTGAAAATCAGTGGAAAATGTTTGCATTCTTTCCACTAGTCCTTTCCAAGTGCACTTACACTGCCATTTTTCACTCTCGCACTCCGCACTTCTACGTATTTATCTGTTTAGTTGACCAGGGGAAGAGACCGCCGCGCGCAACTCGTGTCTCTATGTGGTGAAAACACGACTCGCAAAAACTAACTGCCAAAGTGTACTTAAGTGCAAAAGTGCCAGTGCACTTCGTATACGCTCTGCTGGACAGTGTAACATGTACAGAGAGATATAGATATATGTATGTATATATTGGAACACTCGACAGTTCACCCTCATCCCTTTCTTCACTCTGGCTCTACCCCTGCTGGAGAGCAGCTCGTAAATTCCGTCGATTTTATCGGTAAAATTTAGAGTCTACGGTATAAATTGCTACGAAGCCGCACACTCCGATACGTAATCCGAAATGGTAGCTGAGCACTTTGCCACACTCGGCTGGCAAAACATGCATACGTTCTTGTTTCTCACCAGCATAAATCCATTACACGCTTGTAAGATATTTGTGTGTGTATATGTGTTATGTACGTTTTGGCGCGATGTCGTTTTTGCGCCAACGATTCGATAAAACAAGCAACTTTATTCGATTTACATCGACCCACCAATTTTCTTGATTATCCATGCGGATGAAGCACGAAAATTAAGGTGCGGTAGCGAGGGACGAAAATATCGAGGAACTGGATTATTTTCGTTTTCGGTATAAATTGGAAAAATATTATTTTGTGATGTGGAACATCAGGAAGTACTGAAATTTTTATTTGCTCGGTACAAATTGCACAAAAGTTCGTGAGCCACTTTTGATGCTCTTTTTTTTCTGATAGTCTATACACGGAGACCGCTTTAGTAGGCGACACTTGAGAGGGTTGGATTTCACCTTCGACTTGTTTTTTTTTTTTTTTTTTTTTTTTTGCAATTTTCGACGAAAAAATAGGATGAACGGATGTTTTTTGGGAGATTTTGACGACAAAGTTGTTTCGTCTCGCGGACCATATCGAGTTTTTGTATGGCTAACTGAACTCTGTGAGATCCTTTGACAGTTTCCGTAGAAGCGAACGGAGAAACGTCAAAGAGGAAGCGGCGAGGAATGTCACTGATGGAATTACGAATTAATTAACACGAGGGTTGAATGAGAGGATTGGGGTTAGTCTCGGGAAGCGGGGAAGGAAACGAGCTTGTGGCATCGGTTTTCGAACCTTGTGGTTCGTCTAGATCCCACTCTCCCTCTTGCTTCCTCTTACGTATCGAAAATCGCACGTTTCGTGCCAGCGACTTCTGATTCGTCAAGGTAGAAGAAAAACGTTCGAAAAATATAATGCCAAGTGCTTGAAATTATTGTTTTAAATAATTTTCGTATTGCCTGCAATTTGCGGGTCACTGTGATTCGAATCCAACGGAGAGGAGCAAAAGAAATTGATGAAAAGATTTTTCTGAATGCGGGCGGCGGCTAATTTCTCGTTTGCACGAAAAGAATGAGACGTTCGAATAAAAAGCGGCATTGAAAATTGGAAAGCGTGAAAATTTCGGGGAATTTCTCATTCACCTAAATAAGGGATAAACTCGCTTCGTTCTCCCTCTTTCTTTCGCTCCCCGATTTAATGCATGGGACAAGCTCCCAAGCCAGAGAGCCTTGTGCGCGGTTCCCGTCGATCCACCGCATTATTCAATCTCCACGTTGAACGTTCTCGTTCCACATCGAAGCGGTATAGAGGAACAAGAGTTTGCGGCACACTCTCTATACTCGGAGCCTTTTAGCCTATACCTCCCTTGCGCTCTTCCCTCCACCGCGAGCTCGACCAAAGTGTATTAATCATCGATCCCACCGCTCTATTGTCCTTATTAATGTCACATTCGATTGCTGCCACAGATCGAGGAGTCTATCTCAAACAAAACCGCGCTCACCTTCACCTAAAAAAAATCACTCGAATTTCTGCTCAGCGATATATACGCAATTGGCTCTAAGCATTCGTCTATCGACCTTTTCCGAGGCCGCTAATTGTGAAGCACATGAAATAAATGAAGTTGAAAGAAAATTACAGATATTTTTCAAGGATGAAAATGATTGAAACCGTACTTTGTGTCAAGGATGTGTAAAATGAATACCAACGGCCTTTTGACCTCTTGGTACCGTAAACGGAGTCGGAATTTATCGCCGAGAGAGAAAGCGACAGTGAGAGGAAGCGAAAGAGAGAGAAGGAAGAGAAAAGGAGTGCTTTACTGGTTGCGAGCTCGGTTTGCCCCCCAGAATTTGTGGTATTTGTTTATGTGCATGTATATACTAAAGTGTTAAGACCCTGCGACGAAGTTATACGACGATAGTTACCTATTCTGCCGACTACCTCGATAAATCCTTCCCCAAAATTGTCCAGCAAGTCTTGTGTGTAACAAAGTCATTAACGGTCCAAAGGACATTCAACCACCCGGGCAAATGGCCACCGCTCTAACGAGAACTAATTGGGTCTCAATTCCTAAGGGACTAGCGATGAGCTGATTCTCGCCGCCATACAAATTCTTCTTTAATGCTTTTTTAGCCTCTGCGTCCACATCCTGATTCCATGTGCGAGGTAATACTTAATTTTTCTCCGTTGGGTAATTCTCCGTTTATCTCTAACGGACTCTGTTCCGCGTAAAGATTTTTCCAACTCGTTTTAGGCGTGTCTAGCAGATTCTACCGTGGCTTAATGTGCGATCCCGTGAAGAGTTAAAAAACGATAAAGGGAACAATCGATGCGAGAGTGCTGCGAGCCATGGAAATGGAAATATCATCGGGATGGGTAAAAAAATAATGTGGGCTGAACAAAAAGCTCGAGTAAGAAAAAAAAACAATAACCGATCGATGCTGAAAGGAAGAAAAAGATAAACGAGTCGTACAGAAAGTGAGAGAAAGAGAAAAAGAAGAAAACGAGTGAAAAGGAAAGAGAGGAAAATTAAGAGAATGAAAAAGAGAGCAAATGATGTATAAAGTGAAAAAGAATATAATATGACGATCGAGAAGGCAAGAGTAACGAGAGTTGGAAAAAGTCCGAGCTTGCCGATCATCGAACACTCAACATTCCCAACCATCTCCACGAGGAGCTCCGCCTTCCCCTTTTTTTTTCACCTGATGGATTATGAATCTCCACTCGGTGAGAAATTATGGCCCTCGAAGCCACACGACCGCTATCACGATTTATGACGCCCTCACTTCTCTTACCTCGCGCTCCCGTACCCACTAATCGAACTAAATAGGAAAAATAATATTGAGACCGAAAATAAAGGAATAAATAAAGAAAAAATAAAAAAAAAACGAGTGCGAAAAGCATCGAAAAGCTTCTTCAATGAAACCCTCAAGTTTCTCAATTCGTACAGTTTCGAAATTTTGTAATAATCATTATTATTATCACCGGAATCAATAATTCATATGAAAAATAGTTTTTTTATTTCCTGCATTTGTTTAAAATCCTCAGCGACTTTCTCGAAACGATATTTCGAAAACTGAAACCCCCAATTGGCCACTTTCAGGACTAGTGAAATTGGGGCCTCGGAGAAGCAAGATTTTCTATGCGCGATCATCTTAAAATATCGCGAATTTCTCGAAGCAAGAGAATCTGCATCCATTCCACTTGTAGGTAAGAGCTATCGAAGATGGAAAAATGTGTTTCGATTGTTCTCGACAAGTTTCTCAACTCGTGGGTGCATAAATATATGCATATATTTATATATGCACAACTTCGAGAGTAGTGCATTTGAACATTGCGGTACACAATGAGACGACGATATATGATGCACATATATTCTCTAAACTCTAGAATCGTACGTTCTCCTGAAGTCCTAGAGATTTATCTGTTTCTCGCGTGCATTACCTCTCGTATACTCATTCGAGCTGTGCGAGGGTGTCTCAGTGTGTGAATCTTTCCGAAGGATGGATGCTAGACTCTCTATATTCTTCTATGTATCTTCTTCTGTTCACCATGTTGATGAGTTCAGCTCGTGGTATTCGCGAGAATCCAGGATTCATATTCCCCTGACAATGCTATATACTTGGCACTTGGCAAAGTTCAAGTTCCCCGCAGCGTCATCTACGAAAGATACATATCGTACTAGACGCCAAACTTGGTGAAATATTTCCGTGTGAAATGGAAACTTTCTATGAGACACGCATCGATCATAATATTCAACGATGCTAAATTGAGACTAGTGCGCAAAGCACTCGAAAGACATCTCGCAATTTTGAGACATTAGTTGAGCCAAAGTGTTTTTCTCTAGAATTTCCGAAATTGTCACGACGACGTTCAGAGTATTGTTACAAAATTATAAACTTAATTTCTATAATCGCTGATTGCATAGTTGTTACGAAGCCAGTAGAACAAGTTTTCAAAATAATGGAAAAAGTGAACTTTTGAACGTGCGACTGTAAAGAGATCGATAGCTGAAAATTTACGGGTGTGAATTTATTAGGTCTACGAGATGCTTCCGGAAAGTTATCATGGAATTGTCATTAATCATTTCTCCTTCATTGGCAATGTGTTCCATCGATTTTTCACGAACGACGATTCATCTCGTGATCAACGAGATTCTTAAATCTGGGTAAACATTATATACATGTATATTTTTCGGTACATTATTGGCACTTTCCGAAAATTTTCACGTTTTCTTTGCACTTTCGGTTTCTATGCATGTCCCGGATATAATGCGCCTATAACTCACGGTTCAGTTGGCATCTTTCCGTATTCAAGACACGAGCCATGCCAACGGGAAATCGCTTTCCTCATCATGTTATATAGCACTCGCCTCTTCCCAAGCTGTCGATCGTCCTCGTCAGCTTTACACGTATCTCCGTCATCTTCGTCTATACATGATGTCAAATGTAAGGACGAGGGTTGATAAAACGCTCAATTGCTCCTGCTTCGATGTTGTTCTACACAAATTGGTCACGGACGTGTCTCGTATGGCTACCGGATTGAGGTATCGTGATTAATATCCAGGAAAAATCATTACAATGATTTTTCGTTTCTAGTTCATTCGATTAATCGATTTAGACAGATCCTTCAAAGATTTCCATGTCTAATATAATTCGCAATCGCACGAAACTGATATTTCGGGAATCACCACGCATTCTTGAATTTCCGGATCAAGGGTTTCCGAGATTAATTCTCTCGCATGTTGTAACAGCGTTGCTCAGCTTATTCAGCAGACAGACAACCGTGTCGTGAAATCTGACGCGGATACACTGTCGCTCAAAAGTTTGGATACAGTATCCAATATTTTTTGCCGCACTAAAAGTTCGATAACTTTTTGAAAAATAAAGATTTCCCAATTTTCCGAACGGTGTTTTGAAGGGGACAAATGAAGCTTCAGTTCGCCCCATTTAAATATTTTTTATGATTTTTTTTCGACCCAGTACGGACTTTGGTTCGTCACTGTTTTTATGCCTTTTTTCGACCATGGCGAATCAGGCGCACAACTCAAAAAAATTCTTCTATTTTTTTTTAATGATGGAGAACTTGAAAGTGAATGTAAAACCTCCATGTTCTTTTTTNTGCCTTCGCGGGCTTCGCCTCATTCGTGAAACAATTCATCCAGTCGGTCTAAATCAATGCCATGATCGATGGGCTACATTCGTATCAATGATCGAAATTGATGCAGCGTTAACGACGGTACCTGCAATACTGGCTCGAGGGGATGAAAGCAGCAGATATTAAGCCAGCCAAAAAGAGGGTGCGGGAGAGAAATACATATAGACGCGGAATATCCATTCTCGCAGAGGCAAACGTGCGGGACGGAATCGTGCACACACGCTGACACAGGCACGTGATATGAAATGGAATTCATCGTGGAACAGAGAACGGACGATATATATCGAGGAACAGGCGGAGGGAAGGATTTTGACAGAGGCATACAGTGGATTTGATCCTCAATAGAGCATGGAGGGAAGAGGGCTGGCGAGCTGGACCGGAGGAGTGCTGTACACTTTGCGAAAATAGAGGATGATCGGAGGTTTCGGGGGCGCACTATGATATCCGATTCAGTCTCGCTCTCCCCATCTATTTCACTGCCCCTTCCACCACCAGCTCTTATCCCCCGTAAATATTTGAGTTGGCCCAAGACTAGCGCACAAAACCCACAAGGAATTCTTTGCCGTTCTATCGTTCCAGAGGTATGAAGAGATGCGGGTCAAGAGCTTTCGTTTAATTGGAACAATGAGCTCGAGTGTTCCATCGTACATATTGAATAGCGATCTTGATCGTCGCTCCACGTGTCATTTTTCTTTCAGCCATAACTCTACGAGAATAGAAATTCGTAACCAACGCAGAGATGTTGATAATCTCAATCAATCCATAGAGTTTCAAAAAAAAAAACCATTTGAAAAATACAAATTGAAAAAAAAAATTCATTATTTAATTAAAAGTGAAGTTTTAATTGAAATAAAATTTTAGATAAATTATACGATTCAAATAATAAAATTTTCGCATCGAAATAATTTCATAAAATTATTGAATTATAAGATGATAAATTTTTATAGAATTTTTTTTTTTTGTCAATTTTTTACGACAATATTTTTTCCTTAAATGCAAATTATATAAAAAAATGTATTTATTTATTAAATAATTTCAATCAATATAATGTTGAAAAGTTATAATTCAATTGAAATTAAATTTTTCATTAAGATTGTATTTTTAATTTAATAAATTAATTCTATAAATCTATGGACGATCGAATTTTCTTTACATACAATAATTAAGAACTCTCTCGCCGAATTGTACAATATCAAAAATTCTTTATTCAAAGATTTCGATGGAATATAAACAGTAAACTTTTTGCTTTGTAATTTAATCTCTTGTTTGGTCTTTGTGTAGTTAAGGAAAATCAATGTTTCATCCTTATTCAGTTCTCGTCGTCGCGAAACTTTCCATGTCTTAGTAATTAAGTGTCTCCGTTTTCAGAGGCTTTATAATATATGCAGAACTCACTAACGTTGTCAAATGACGGCTTTGAAGAGACAGCAACTGCTAAAACAAGCTGGAAACCCAACTGACTCATTCATGTAAAGTCACAAAAGACCAAAAGACATAACGAGCATTTCTTGCGAGGTTCTGTCTCATTCTCCTCGAACAAGCAGCAATATCAATGCCCACTCGATCTGTCTGTCGTCGTTGGGATAGTTGCGACGATACAAAAGTCGTTTTTCTCGGTTTCTACGAGCCTCAATGTTATGAAACGAGTCGGAAGGTATGCATTGTATTGTGGTTGAAAAAGCTCGAGGACCTACTCGAATATGTATGTTTCCCCACGATAACTCACCCAGGGCGTGAATGTTGAAATTGAAAAAAAAAGAGAAACAGATCGCGTGTAAAGATGGAGAGAAATCCTGAGGTTTCCTATCGAGGACAAAACCGTGAAGACTCTCGATACTATCGACTTCAGTTTGTTCTCATTACAAAAACCAATTTGTCTTACTGTTCGTAATCTGAATAGCAAATAATTTGATGTATTCGACGTTTTGGAAGTGAGATTTAAATATTCGCTGGAAAAACAGGAATTCGTTCTTCCCGAACTTGAATTTAATGAAGATTTTTCTATCGTTATTCCAAATTTGATGGATTCGAGTTTTTAATGACTTTGGAAAAGCTCGTGCAAGTAGGATTTTGCAGCTTTGCTTTCGTTGTCGACCACTCGACGATGTGCGTACGATGTGTCAGTATTTTAGAGAGCATCGAGTGCGAATGAATAAACGAGCCTTTTCCAGTGACAACGAATGCCTGTGAGGTGGACAAACACATAACGTTTGTAAAATACATCACGGGTCACAAGAATTATCGAGGTTTGGAGGGTCACACACGATATATCGGAAATTGCTACCTTCCCTCCGCGGCTTTGCCACACAAATAAATCTATGCTCTCCGTACACACTGTACTAAAACATACGAAAAGGCCAATTTCCAGGGGTGGGTGTTAAATTCAACGAAAAGCCAGGGATCTCCGGTCACCCACGCATATAATGCTCATAAATTTGCTTACCACTCTTCTCTCGGGGATGTAACAACGAGTGGCTTTGTAAACCTCTACCGAATCGACCAATTTTCATTTTATCTTTTTTCTCATTAATGAATTAAACATTTCGTAAGTAAAGTAGAAGAGAACAATTAACCGAGCGAGTGGGGATTAAAAATCGATGGTGTCCACGCATTGTGTTGTTTTTGCTTCTTGCCACAAAATTGCGAATAAAAATGAATGTATATACGTTAAGATTTGAAATGCCTTTATTATCAATCTCGAAATCGTTCACGTTGTCTCGAAGTTGAGTTCTCGGTGATAGGGAAATAGGACCCAACATTTCCGGCGGGGACTCGGAATCGATGCGAAACCTTAAAATATGACGACGGCGCGAGGAAAATATTTCACGCAACGATTCACTCGCCATCACGTATTTCCCATTGTTATTTCAATACACATCAGTGACTGCCTACGCTTCTGCAAAGGATGGTGTGAAAAAAAAATTCTTGTTGCAAAATCGCAAACGAGAGCCGTACAATTTGATTTTTCGCTCGCTGCCTCATCATTTTTCAAAAAATATATTCCCTTCGAGCTTCGTTGGCTCGCTCTACCGCGTTTCGTATAGTTTTCAGAGCTGGAGTTATTATCGTTGTCAACGTCGGTGAAATTTTTTTTGTTCCCTCAATGACGAATGACGAGTCTGATTCAATACGTCTGTTTTCACTTCCACTGTCATGCTTCCGCGTGTTTCCACTCGACGCGACGAGCACCAAGAGTATTTAGTGCCCTGCTCGCACAACATTTGCCCTCACTCAAAGCCGGAAAGTCGACTCGCGATTCTTCGCAAATAAACATCGCAGTTTAGTACATTGATTAGCAAAATATGGAATATTTTCCAGAAGCAATAATTTCTCCGATTTTGTAGAAATACTTATTCCCACGTGGCTCAACGTTATGAAATTTTTTGAAACGTTGAAACAAATGGTATTCGAGTGGAGATGAATTGAAACTTTCATGATTTCGGATGAAACGCTTTCGCTAAAATACTGACAACTACTTCTTGAGAAGAAAAACATCGTAAATAATATTTCTTACTTATGGGTTAAGTAGTTGCTTCACTAGGATACCACTAACCGAGAATTTATCGAGCTGAGATGTGTGTTATGCTGCATTTTAGAGTGTAATACACTGCATCATCTCGGTTCACTTTCAATTGCCTTGCCGACGATGAAACGTTGCCGTAATAGCGCCATCTCGTATCTGGAGCACTACCGTCTTGAATACACATTGGTGTATGTGCGTGCGTGTGTGTTTAGAGAGGGTGCAAGGAGTAAAAGTGAGAGAAACGCTAGAGGCGGCGTTCTCTTGCCGTTTATGCTGTTTTCGAGCAGTCTCGGGCCAATTGCGTCGAAATTGCGTTTCGGGTTAAACCGTACGTCTCGTTGCATTCTCTCAAGCATTTATTCAGCAGAGAGTGGGCTCTTTTGTTTTTATTTCTTGGACTAATCGAGGTGGAGAATCGCGCGTATGAGAAATCATGGCAAGAAACTATGGATTATAGGGATTTATTCTGCAGTTGAAACAGACTTTTCTAACATGTTCAATTTTTATTTGAGTTTCGCTTTTCCGTTATTTTCCGTGAGTTAATAATTCAAGATGCTCGCAACCGTTAAAGAGAAACTTTTCGCGCTATATTGTGATCGTTTAACGGAATCTCTCTTATGAGGATCGCGGCGATTATTTTAAAGGAGAATCGTACGAGAGCAAATAAATTGCTGTGATCACCGCGCGGACTGCTGCAGCAGCGGCGCGTATGCTGTGGAATTATGTATATCGCATTGCCCCGTTTCGCGAGAGGTCGATTAAAGAAAGTATCACGCTCGGTCGCGGTGAGAGGATGCGATAGCGAAGACGTTATTTTCCCGCGAGCGCGCAACATCTCGCCAAGTTTCTACACAGCTCGAGTGAGAGGATGAAAAGAAAGGAAAGAACGGGAGCAGATGAGAGAATTTGAAATCGATGAAGATTCTCATCTGGATTTTCGCAGATTCCTTATTGGTGCGCAGAAAATTGAAACATTAATTTTCAATTATATAGAAATTGGCAGGCCTGACAAACAACGTAAAAACTGTCGGGAAAAAATTAGACTTTCAGATGATCCTGGCATTCTTTTAAATAGTTCTACTCGCCCGGAAAAAAAAAACAAGGAAACGTTGGTGCGGAGGTAACAGAAGGTAGAAGAAGAGCTTTGAAAATAGAATCGGACGAGCAGAAGGAAAAGAGAAAAAAATACGAGGCAAGAAGAAAAAGCGACTTTGGGGTGAGTTTTGTGAGGAATAGGAAGAGGCAGCAAAAACCACGCGAGCGCACCAGTTCGACACAGCTATGTACACACACTCACATATTGCCCAGCAGGGATAACAAAGGGCCAGTGCCGTTAAAATGCAAAAGGCAGCTGGGCGCTGCTTAAAATATTCACGTGGCCAACACCGAGGCTTATACTCAATGAGAGAAAGAGGAAAATAGCGAGTGAGTGGACAAGCTATGAAGCCAACGAGGCTACAGAAAAAAAGCGTCGTAAGTTTTTCGATTTTTTAACAAGCGGGTGAAAAAGAGAAGAAAAAGGAAAAGACTACGAAGTAACGTGAAAGAGTACACACACATGGCTTATGTATTATTCAGGAAAACCTAAGCGAGGGTGCCCACGACGTGGTGCCCAAACAGATTTTCCATGCGCCGATCTCCCTCTCTCGAGGAAAATAAATGGAGAAAATAAAAATTTAGCAACACAAAAAACTCGCGCAATATATCAGAGGCCGCCCTGATTTTCTTTCTCTATTCATTCGGCTTTCCTATTTTACTGTTTTCCTCATTATTTCGTATCCATTCTTCTGCTCCCATTGATTTGTCTTGTGGGTAGAGAATCGCCAGGGTAAATTACGAAACGGGGCAATTTGAGCGAATGAAACATAGGTTTCGGATAGTACTTCGTACCCGATCATCCGTATTCACTTCTAATGATAAACTACGAATGCGTTAGCGAACTATGACAAATCTCATAATGACCATTCAGTCAGAGATAAAAAAAGGACAGCGAATGAGATGAATTGCGAGAGGGAGAGAGAGAGAGAGAGAGAAATATCGTCATTGAACAGATCGATTCGCGGCTCGTTGCTTTGGACACGGTTCGCCGATTACTGAAAATCCCGGATTCACGTGTTCGCGTTGTATCCATCCACTCTATGATACCTCCCCTCTTATACCTCTTCCTGCAGTTCCGCTCACCGTGCTCTCTATTTTCCATGTCCGCTGATGCTTCAACGCCGATTACAAATTTTCAACCTCGTTTCCTCCTTTTCAAACAAATTGCTAGTATTCTCCTGGATATACATGCATAGATGGTACTCCAAGTTTTTTCGGCCTATACAATCGGATGGACCGCGAGTGAAAGCAAACCATCGCGGAAAGTTGTGTCATCGATGTGTATCGAACTTTTCAAAAATTTCCTAATAAATTGCGCGACGCGAATTTCGGTATCGTTGATGTTCCGCAATATTTCTGCAGAAGATGAACTGAACATTCGATGGCTGACAAAATTTTTTTTACTCTTTATTTGAAAAAAAAATCAATCTTCCGGTTAGAGTCGATTTTTCCGACGAATGTTGAACTTCAACCTCGCGTCCGTTCACTGAAGTGTCTCGCTTTTCCTGTTTTTAACGATGGGGATACGATTGTTCCACTCACTGGTGGATTTACCGCGTCTCTAGTTTTTCAATAGGAAGAATGACGTTGATTCTGAAAAGCTGAAAGCCCGTAGGCTCCATAAAATTGGAGCCAGAACAAAAAAATGAAAAAAGGGACAAACAGTTGAATATTTTTTTCATTTTATTCACCTACAATAGGAGCTGTTGACATTAACGTATGCGTTCAATGAATTATTGCACGAGAAATCGCGAAAATGTGATGAAACAGCGAACGTAAAGTGCACACTATTGTGTTGAACAGAAACGGTTGAATAACTTGTGAAAAATGCTGCTTCATCGTGCATTCTCTGTGTACGACGAGAGAATTCTTCTGATTCGCAATATATATAACGCAGTATAATTAGAGATTGCGAACAGTGAAAGGCGAGAACTATTTTGCTTGCTACATAAGTCAGACTAATTTTTAGCAAAGTGCAATGAGACGTACGGAAGCGACGAGAGAGAGAGAGAGAGAGAGAGAGATTGATTGATTGATTGATTTATTGTTTAAGCCTTGGCTCAACGCCTTAAGGCAAAATATACAAATGGTGAATAATACATAACAGAGGTTAAAACCTCATAAGAAGAAAATACAAATTAATACGAGTACAGTGTACAGTACGTCGGCGAGTACTACCTCATACGGTAATTTAATATAAATATAATATAATAATATAAAAGGAGCAATGCAACAAAGAAATTACAAGACACAGAATACACAGTAGAACAGTCCAGTAGCATGATAAGGACATCATACATATACGCAGTTAACAATAAAGTCGCAATAACAGCTTGAGCAGTGACAATGCCGCAAAAAAGAGCTAGACTGGCTGGACCGAATCATTCTCAAGTGTCAGTAAATATGCCAACAGATGCTTCTTAAAAACTGCTAGAGAAGTACAGGAAATAATATGAGTAGGGAGCGAGTGCCAAAAGTACATCGCAGACAAAACAAAAGAATTACGGTAAGAAGCAGTACGGTGAATAGGAATAAGAAAGGTATATGGCGTAACTTGGCGAGAGAGAGAGAGAGAGAAAGATAAAAAAGAACACGTGCTCGAAGCTAATTGATGCGAAGCTTCGCACGTATTTTTTTTCTCAATGAAATAGTCTCAGAGCTCTCTGTTACCTGACACGTAGCAGAACGACAGTGAAAGTTGACATCGAAAGTCACGTTCGTTACATTTCCGGATATGAAAACCGATAAAAAAAAGTTGACATAATAATATTCATATTTTTTGATGTAATTGATGATTACTGTTGTTTTGCATAATGAATAACTTTGAATTATCAAGATTGTTAATTGCATAACTATCCTTAATGATCGAGCAAGTAATTTTGGCTCAGTATCAAGAGTAATTAGGTTCGTCGTAACTGCTGACTGAATTCGTCCTTTGTATTCCGTATTTTTTGCCCGAGAGCTCAGCGAAATTCACATCAAAGGAGATCGTCAGGATCTAGCAGTTTTAATCCTCTTTATGCCAATGAGAATGAAAAAAACATCAAGGAAAGAATAGGAAGAACGATAAATATCCAAAAGGACGAAGAGAGGAGTCAGGGAAAGAAAGAATACAGCGAGAGATTTTTGTTTTTTTTTCTTTAGTGTGAAACTGGGAAGCTTCGAGTCCATAGCGATACCTCGCAAGATCGTCTTTAGTTGAAGCAGCCAATTTCACGAGACATCCGCACCAAATTCACCGTGTTAGTTCGCCAGAAACAATGGTACAACGAGCAACTAAGAAAAACGAATTCTTCCTCGCCGTCTCGTACTCGCCTCCGATGGGAAATTCAATTAAGTTACTTAACCGGTAAAGGCCAGTGCGAATGTTCGTCAAGGGTGTTCTCCGAGGGCACAAATGTTCGTAAGGTCGACGGTGGAGCTGAAAGACGTTGAACAGAGGCAGAGAGCAAGAAAGAGAGAAAAGAAGAAAGAGAAAAAGCGTAGCAATGGTAGAATGAAGTCTCCGAGGCACTTTCAGATATTCGTCAGCAAAAGAAAATCTCAAGAATAGCGTGTGCGAGTGCGACCTCTTGCCCCGACGAAGAACAAGTTTGGCCTCGGTGACAATGTAAATAGGGCTGCAAACAACTTAAATCGAAAATAAACGGATTATCTTGGTAGAACTTTGCTTATACAGTTCAGTGAGAATCAACTCGATAAAATTCGCGAAATATATTAATCGAATTAAACGAAATAACGAGGCGATAGTTTTTTCTGATAGACTTTCCTCGAGCTGTCCATCATATGAGGTCAGCTCTGCAGAACACCATATAAATAGCGGTGCCGTCACGTGGTAGTTAGAGACACTCGAGAGGTTCAATAATTGCACAGGGGACGGTAATAACGTTTAATGATCGGGCGCAACTGTTATCGCGAGCATAAATGAGAAATTCTGCCACACCTCACTTCCAACGTGTGTGACACGTGTCGAAGATCCTCTGCGTGGTTTTCCCGGCAGGGTTTGGTTAGCAATTGATTGCTTCGATCCTTAGAGACCGAGCCATAGCGTTTCGCCGAATGAAAAGCATTTGTTTACTGTTTCTTGCAAGACTACGTCACTTTAGCGAGTATTTTGAAAATGGGTTCACTTTTTCTTTCCTCGAAGAGCATCCTCGATCGAGAGGAGGAACGTTCACAACAGCTAGTTTACCAGTGAAATTGCTATTACGATTGAGGAAGAAAAGGAGAGAGATAAATGTCAGTGACAACGCGCGGGGTGGGATGCTGGAGGTTGTATGAGCTGAAGATAGTTTGTGAGAATCGCCGAGTGAGAGTGCGAGAGAATGAAAATAGAAAGAGGGAAAGAAGTCGAAACGTAACTCTTCGAGACTTTCAACGTCAGCGGGTAAGACGATAAAAAAGGTTCCGTATGCGGGGAAGAAGCTTTTCGGGGAAATGCACACTCGCGACATTTCTACCCTCCCTGTTTGTCTCAGCCTTTTTTCCGACGACGATTTTCCACCTGACGTCCATTTCGCAGGTTCCTTTCCCTCGGTGAGTTAAAGGGATCATAAACTTTATACGAGACTCTGGGGCCAGTTCACATCATATACAATTCTCTACAACGTGATAGAAATAGATTTATCCGATTCACCGAAACTGTAGCTTCGAGCAAAAATTTGAAAGATAAATCCTCCCGCGTGGGGCAACTCACAAATCCTTAATTTTTGTCTCGTCAGTTTATAAACGAAAAGTGAAAAAAAAATAAAAATAAATAAGATTCCGAACGAGCAACGATAAAAGTAACTAAATTTCTTCTTTTAAAACGTAATGGAAGGTAATTCTCAATTTCGAGGCACGCGGAACGAGATATACTTCATAGCGAATACAAGATTCTCCCTCGGATATGAAATTATTCATTAAAATATTCATTCGCAGTGTGATTTCTGTGGGAGAGCTCGGAACTCGCGTGAATGTAATTTCGCGAATCGCGACCTAGAACGAGATGTGAAGCAATGGGAAAAAAAATTTGTTATTCCATGGAGTGAGGAGGAAGAGTCGCGAAGCGAAACTTTTTGATGCGAATCTTTCGTCTGTGGTGATGGTTATATGGTTTTTCAAGGGGGTTATCCTTCAGACCAAGACGTGCTTCTCTCTGTGCTCCTCCCTCCTTTCGCGTCTACATACAGATATATAGATACTGCAATACATATTTCAGGGTGAGCTCCAACGTGATTCACCCTTCTGGTCGCCCAACCGTGTGAGAACGACGTACGTACCTCTGCTGCACGTATAATAAATATATATATACATGCAAACTGTATGTTTAATGCAACGGGGACAGATACACGCCAATCCAAGAATTTTGAATGTATATGTCTGTTTGTACATGCAGCGATATGGCGAGTTACATCCATGACATCGAAATATAGATCGCGAAAACTTGAATAAGGATGAAAAGTCGTCTGCTTGACGAGAGCGTTAAGGAATTCAACAAACTTGCGCTGATAACAAAATTCCCGAGACTCGTCTTTGATTCATAGCGTTCAAAATTTTTGACGAATTGTTAGGGAAATGTGACTGATTATCGAGATGAAAGAGGACGAGAAGATCGAGAATGTTTGCACAAGATTTATGATTTTCCATGGGACGCAAAAATGCCTTCGCGTATATACGAAAGTCGATGTTGTTTTATGGTTAATCCTCGACAACGAATCGAGGAAACGTGCAATTGTTCCTCCTGCTGGCGTATCTCGATGAAAACGCTGCTGGAGGTATGATAGGGAATATTTTTGTATGTAAAAGAGAGAGCGTCAATTTCGTGATATTCCGAGATAGCACGCAGCGAGAGGGTTCAACGATGATGGTTGAAAGTTTCGGTGTATAGATATAAGGAGGGTTAAGCATCGGAACGAGAAAGAAGCTCAAAGTGGTTGGGTCGGATAACTTGGTTTCCACAGAGCACACGCCGGAGTCGTTCAATAATTTCCGCTGGCTTTACCGCTCTTGAACTCTGCTTCCTCCCTTCGCTCTCCCTCTTTCGATCTTTTTCTTGATCGATGACGACGAGGCTCTGGGGAGTACAACCGTTAAGGCTTGAGCAAGTCAGGCGTACGCGGATGGAGAACGTGAAAGAAGAAAAAAATTTGACGGAATGATGACGGTAAGTTCAGCACTAGAAAAATAATCTTGGTTGGTCTCTCGAGACGTTTCATTCACGTATTGAATTCCTACTTCCAGTTGAATGGAGCGATATCTACGAGGTTTTCGTTCGTTCGACGATCATCTTTTCACGCGAATTAATACTCGAGCGATATTCAATACCGACGAGTATTGATGAAGAAAATAAATTGCATTCATTTTCCAAAGATTCGACGTTATCGAGTTTTTCTCAAGATTTGTCAAAACATACGCAATTGAAAAATAAGGGAAAACCAAGAGCTCTCGGCCGACTGAAAATTGCAAAAGTTATTTTACCTCCAGGAGTTTTCTCGTGTAATATTCATCCAGTGCCTGAGTTTATTCGAAGCACGATGGAATTCGCTGAGACTGGAGAAGCAGTTGTGTCTGTTGGTTCAACATTTTGTCGTTTAGAGTGTATAACACGAAGGTTAAGGTGTCATCCATCGAAAGAATCGTTTTTATCAGAGGAGGTTGTACGATCACGTGGAGGTTTCCCGAAGTAGGCAATACCATTAAGCACAGGGAAGCTCCTACCCTAAACTTTACAAACTCAATCCCATCGCTCTCCTCTACGCGTTCGACCAGTTGTTTCTCCGCGCGCGTTTTCCCGATGGAATCCTGTTCCTTACGCTCGTTTGGAAAGAGGATTCGAGAAGACTGTAGAATGGGAGCAAAAGAGGGAGCAACAGAAATGGACTTCTCCAGGGACTCCTGCGAGAGACGAAGGGATAGGAGCAGCCTTTGTACCAAGAGATCACGCGCCCTCCCCCTTCTTCTCTTGTCTGGTCTCCGCGACTCGCCCTTTAACTCTCGACCTCCTCAGACGATGAGCAAGCTTCTTTTTTCTTTCTCCTTTCTTTACCCATTCTCTCTTGATCTTCCGGTTTTCCGCAGTCTTACAGAAGCTCCGAAAACCCTGAGTCCTCGTTTGACTTTTTGGTTCTACTTTTCACTTTAAACTATATCTATAAGTGTGTTTGTGTGTGTGTGTGTGTGTGTCGATACGTACATATTTGTGTGTCTAGACCGACTCGTATCTGGCCACTAGGATTCTTCAAAGTCAGTGACTCTCTTAGAGGCTCGTGGGTGTAAAACTTGAAGTGAGCTCCTGAGAGACTGAGTGTGTAAGCAAAGGCTGAAAATTTTCAAAGTGTACGAACTACAGGACAATGAAGAAAATTCATTTTCAAATTGAAGAATAAAATTGAGAAAAAAGAACGTTATTTGGAAACATTGCAAGGATTGTTATTCGGAATAATTTATAAACGCTGAACTCGAAGAAGATTAATATCGTGTAGCCAATAAGGGCTGTGCATGAAAATTCACGCGATGGATTGTCTCTGGGCATGACATAATGCCGTTTTATGAACGAGATGAGGAAGAAGGACAGCAGTTGGCGTGATCGAATTTTCATGGCTCAATTACATCGCGCGAGACTCGTGGGCGCGGTAAAACCGAACCACAGATTTTTCAATCGCACCCGCCCGGAGCGAAACGCCAAGAATGACGAGATCGCGAGAGAGCGAGAAAACGAGGAGCGAGTGATAACCCTCAATTTTCGAGATTGAATTTTGCAGCTGACATAAAAATGTGTGGATTTTTTTCTCCAATTCTCATCGGCTGAAATCTCGTTGACTGTCATGTACAGAAAATTGGGGAACACACTGTTTACGGATTTTGATTATATTTTTACAAATGACGACGTTCACATGCTACGAATTTGATTTTTTTTTCTTTAAAAAACAGCAAAAGACAAAATAGATAACCACGCGATTTATTCGATCATTTGAGAGGGAATAAAGTTGATTTTTCGTAATGAATATTTTCATGTTTCTCCACGGGGCGACAGTGTTACGTGGAAAAACTTACGAGTCAATTGGTACGCGAGAGGGCAGCGTTTTTATGCCACTGCGATTTGTGACGAACCCAATGTTTCTTGGCTGCATCGATGTAAGGAATTTTGGCAGCGTGACTCATGGCTTCCCAACGATAAGCCGCGATTTTGGCGATCATTCTTGTCGTAAGATCCTGACCCATATTGTCACGAAGTTTCCAGTAATAGTGGATGAATGGGTTGAGCGAACGACAAACGGTTTTTGGCTTTTTCGATCTTCGCCTACGAACTGGATTCTTTACGTCCACTAAGGTTGGCACGTTTGCCGATGGTTCATCGGCGAGTTGCATTTTTATCCCGAGCGATTGGTCCCGCGCGGCAGGAAGAGGAATATTCCTCGTATAAATGTTGACGATGACGATTCGTGGCGAACTTTTTTTTATTTACTCAGAATTTTACGACGCAGGGGATTTTGGTTTGACAGGCTCTCTCGTATTTTTTCAACGTTCGCGACCGATGAAAACAATCGAATAACGCGAAACGCATCGATCGGGTGTACATGAGAAATGCAATTACTTTCTTTTCTCTTTTTTTTTTTTAGCTATCGATGGAGATTATTATGAAATTTTCTATTCGATTGTTGTCAGATCTTCAGCAAAGAAACTCAAATTGGCAGAACGGGAAATCCAACGTGAAATTTCTCTTCGCAATGCTGAAACTTTCTATCACTATTTGGAGAGTTGGTATTAAATTGTTTTAACTCACATTGCGCTTCTCGTGTCTGGAATGTCTCGATTGCTTGGCAATCCGTCGGAAGCTTCCTGATTGAATTTGTTTCTCGCATACGGATCCTCTCCGGCTCGCAATCCGCCTCTCGATACGTAGCTGAAAAATAAAAAGCGAGGATATTGCAAAAGCGCGAAAAAAGTATCGATCCCGAGCAATCTATTCAATTCGACGATGAACGACATTATTTTTTCCATTTTTATTTTTGTTATTAACAACAACATTTACCCCTGCTCGTCGAAATAATTCCAGGTGACTCGTGGATCAGAAGTTGGCAATGGCATAAGCTCCGATGACATCACGATCGCAGTTCCGTCCGTGTTGTCTGCATAGGCACCGGAACTTCCGGCTGAGAGAGCGAGGGAAGCTGACTCTTTGAGACGCAGTGCTCGATTTTCATTCTGAAAATAAAGAAACTTCCGTCACTCACTAATCCCAGGAAGTACATCTTGACAGAAGCTTTTAGTTCACTAAACTTTCCTCCCAAGTTTATTCTTTCCGGAGACGAAAATTCTAGACAAATTTTCGAATTGCGAAACGAATTTTGGAAAACGAATTACAGCTTCAAATAAGCGATGGATATCGGAAACTTTATGTTTGGTATTGTTGCATCATTCGAGTTACTCGGTTGCAATTGAATTTTGTGAAAAAGTGAACATTGTGTCCGATTAAAATGTCAACTTTCTCTGGAATTCTTTGCCACAAACGTATCGAATGTTTTCGGTCTGTTTACATTGCTGGGAACAATGAACGTCGATGCATACGTTGCGAATATATCGACTGACTTGGTTACTGAAATAGCAATCTCTTAGATATTAGACAGGAAGATACACATTTTCAAGTAAATGTTGAAGACTCGATGCAATAGAAACGGAAGTACTATCGATCGATACTGTATCAATAGACAGGCAGAATCAATGCGTAGCTCACGGGCATACTTTCGCCCTAGAATATCGAACAGAGGAGAGAGCGTCGAGAAGAATAATAAAATCTTTTGTCGAGTCAAAGTCTGTTATGTCGAGATTTTTTTTAGGAAAAAGGGTCAGCACAGACAGAACCTGCTAGTGTCGATATAACGAAAAAAGTTTCATTCAATTTCCGCCTATACGATGCCAATAAAATGTGAAAATTCGAGGAATGCATGTCCAGGATTTCACACAAGGCTACATAGCAGTCCGGGCAGGAGGGGAAATAATTTCGGGTTTTCCACGTAAACTATTAAAAAAAAAAAAAAATGCTCGCTGAAATATTGGAAATAAAGGAATTTTCAATTTTTTTACGAATTTACGAAAATATTTGTGTAAATAGTGAATTACTTGTGGAATTTTGAAATTGGACATGTGCAGGAAATTGAGATTGCGTTGGCGGTTCGAAATAATTCAGAAATATATCAATAGAATCGATATTTTTCCTTTTGCGTTAAATTTCGACAATGCAGATTTTAAAATGTAGAAATGGGACGATGTAAAAAAGTATCCTCGCCCGCGAAATACGAACGAAAATGCCGGATTAAATTTTCCATCCTTCCAGTTATGCGCGAGCGATTTCGGTTTCATTTTTCAATCCTTCTGTGCCAGGAGAGTTTGGAAGAATTTGAATGATAGGGCAAGTGTGCGAGAGCGGTAAAATTTCATCGGATTAACGCGTGAAGCTGTGAAATATTAAATCGCCTCTGCGTTCTCGGAGCAATATGGGAAGGGCGAGGGGGTGGGGTGAGGGGAAGAGTTATGGAAACGTTGGCGGGGGCGGTTAGACCGGAAGTTTGAATTGCGGACGAGTGGTGCGTCAGTAGTGTGACAGTAGCGTTGAGGTCCATCCGACAGCTCCCAGCTCGATCCAGAACTCGTGCTCGTGGAGCTGCAAGCTGTTGCTTCCGGTTTTCACTTCTCTTTCGCTTCCTTTCTCTCTCCCTCTTTTCCTTTGTCCCTCTTTCGCTCGGTCCGTTCGTCGGTCTCTTCCATCCATAAATATAGACTCATTCAATTCCAATAAGCAAAGAGGCGTAAGTGACCTCGATGTCGGCGTTTAATGTCAAGAATTATGTCTTTACATTTATTTGACATTCGCGGAATCTCTTGTCATCATTGATTTTCTCAAATTTACAGTACAAAAAAAAAAGCTCGCAATACTCGAGCAACGACGCGAATATCTGACTTTACCGAAAAATGAAATCTTTTCTTTTTTCAGGCGCTTCAGAGGGACGTGATCCCAAAAAAAACTGGTGTACAAAAAAAAGTATCGGTTCTAATTTGTTTACATATCCGATTTGTTGAATTGCCAAAATTCTGGTCGCGCCCTCTCGGCATGGAATGTCGAATATATGGAGTTTGTGCAGTGGTGGAAAAAAAAAATATACGTATATATTTTTGTGTACTTTAGGACGAAACGATGTGCATCCTGGTGAATGAAACTTTTCAAACGATGCGAACTTTGTCAGTAGAGAGTGCTTCTCACTCACTGTCCTTCTCTATACATCCTCTCTCGCTTGCTCGAGCGCGCTCCGCTATCTATTCGGAGCCGGCTGCTTCCGGCCATTCGGAAATAATTATAAACTAACAGTGAAGCGAGAAAGGTAGAAACAGGAAGAGAGAGGAAGGGGATCTATCGGGAAAAAGTGGGGAGGAGCGAAAGAGGTTTGAATAAAGGATAGCGACCGACTAAATGGATGAGAAAACCGAGAGAAGCGTCGAGCTTCTCTCGCTTTGCCACTTAAAAAAAATAAACACATATTTTTGTACCAGCTTTTTATTTTTATTTTCTTCCCAAAAGTTGCCAACTCACGAGACTGGAAACGAGCAGAGACTTTGATGAAGAATTTTACACACTGAGGCGTACAATCGCTTACACCATTAATTTAAAACGAGAAACGCGAAAGGAAAACGTTTTTTTTTTCGAGAATGCCAAAAATACTACGCGTGATTTCTACATAAAAAATTTAAAATCTGCCAGCTTGTGATGAAGCAATGTCACTCGATCTGCTTTGCGATCGAATTTCCGTGGGGAATCCCTTTTGTATATGAATTTGTAACATTCATTCATTCCTCCCTTCGAATTTCGCAGAGGCCCTCGATTTACAAAAGTCAATATCGATCGCAGTGTAGGGACGCAAAATAAAAATCCTAAAAAGTGCGTCGACTCGCATCGATGATTCATGGAAATCAATATTCCTGACGTGAACTCGGAAAGAAAATCAGTAATTTGTAGATTGCGCTATGATGTAATGTCTCTCCTCGATGTCGCTTGTCTCTCTCGAGAGGGGAAAATCAATCGTCGCTGTCTGATCGTCTCGACACGATGATATAGTCGATGTGCACGATCACAAAGAAAAAGCAGACACCGCAAGCGTCGAAGCAATTAAAATGAAGTGTTGCAGATGGAGTTGACCGAGATTGACATAATGTTTGAAATAATAGCTTCCCTCTTAATTGATTCGGATGCGTCGACATAAACAAGATATGTGATAAATCGAACACACCCTGTAAAATTCATTAATTCAAACGATGGAACGAGCGTCGATAGATTTTCACGTGAAGTACTTCGGACGCTTTTGTATTTTTGTGAAAAATAAAATCACGATATTTCGACTGCAAATATCGTTCGCGAACGCAAACAATTTTGAATAGTGCAAATCATCGCCTATACCATTCCTCGAAATGTAAACAACACATTAAGTCCATTATGGACTTTTTCCGGTCTATTCAAACGCGTCAGTAATTTTTCAATATCAACCACCAAAGTTTTATTTAATTTTCACTCATCTCTGAATTATCCTCGACCGTACGAATTATTGTGGATATTCATTTGACTTGCAGATCGTTACCTTGATTTATGTTGATTGGTAACAGAGTGCAGTTTGCAATAAAACCGAAAAATCATCTCGATAATGTGAGTTAATAATGTGCAATCGGTTCTAAAGTAATTGCGGACAGATTGATTGCAGCACGATCGAGCGGAATTCCATTTACGGAGCAATCGGAAGTTCTGGAAAATGTCAAAACAGGCTCAGCGGGTGAATTGACATATGTAATAGGTGAAATGTGTGTATATATAATGGAGCGATATGTTCGATAACATGGCCCATGTGGTTGTCGACTGTGTATGTACGATTATTTGCTGCTGGGTTTGCACGACGGTCCACAATCCGCGATCTTAAGCCAGCTTTGGAATTCAAGGAATGTCTCGTATTACGAGGTTGGGGGGGGGGGGAGGAGGGAAACGGCGGGTATAGCGAGTTGAGCTCAAGAATTCGATCGATGGCTTACAGGGTCATACGAGTTTATCGCGATAATTGCGCACCTGTTCGAAAGCAATCCGCATACAAGGGCATCTATTAAATTAATCGGATCGAATGGCTGTGACAGTGAATAAAAAATAAAAAACAGGGTATTTAGTTCTTGAAAGAGCAATTATGACTAAGGACCAATAAATTAATAGCTGGGATAAAGGCCAGGAACGTATTTTTATCACACATTATAATAGCAACACTGATCAATTAGTGACAACGCACAGACACCTTTGTCCGTGCAATTACGAACGATTTGTACCATAAATGGGATATAATGAGAGTTGCTCGGTTTGTATGTGTATATACATGCATGAATGTCTATGGACAACAGTGTCGTATCTACCGCTTTGTATCACGAGCTCTGTTTACACGTTAACGATCATCATTAATTAGTTGGCACGAGAGGACTGATTAAACGATGTTAAATGCTCGCCCCCCAGTCTCTCGCTCTGTTCCTCTTATAGCTATTAGTTAATTCCCTCAATATCCTCGCCACAGAATAACCATTGTATAATAGGCACGTTTTGGAGGTCGTTAAGCATAAACCGTAGACAGCGAAAGAGGGCGAGAGAGAAAAAGAAGAAAGTTGAAGGAAAAACGATACACGCGATTGTCAACGCGAGTTCCATTTCTCGGATGTCGTTCGTAACGATAAAAATTAAAGGTACGCGCGTTTAAATGTCGGAAAGATTCTGCCTCCCGATTGCTTTCAGAAAGCAATGCAGCGCGCTAGGAAAATGTGTACACTCGAAAGTTTAATGGAAATGGCTTTTATCGCAGTGACAGCGGAAGGACAGTCGTGCTTTATTCCAGCCTCACGCCGATCTTCACGTTTTTATATATTTCTTCATTCTCCTGCAGTTTTTTTCCGCTGTTTCTTGAGGCTCGCGACTTCTATGCGTCACGTCAGGCACGTTCTCGCCAGTTTTTGGCCACTGGACAGAACTCCCGCGGAGGAATGACATTCCCCTTTCATATTTTTTGCTATACGTGTCTTATGCTGCAGCGAAAATGTCATGCCTCACAAAGCTCAAACCACAAAAAGTACTCTTAATACTTTAAACCTTCGGGTCAAGTGTCTACATTTCGAGAATCTAGACCCTCTACAGTCTTTACAAGGACATTGCAATTGCCTAATAGTTTACAAGCCCAAATTTATGTTTTCTCGACAAAAACGAAGCACACGAGCCTCTCGATCGCGGTCCAAATTTGAAAGAACAATAAAAATCAAAAATGGAGAGGGCGAGACCGAATCTATGAAGCATCCAGATGTTTTCACTGCCAGAAGAAAAGGGAGAAAGATAAAAATTCAAATGCTCGATCTTATAAACACTGTATTCCAAACATGTCTTCTGGCAGGGTATTCATAACTGGCGATGGGAAACCTGACAGGCACGGCGGCCGTAATTCAGAGAGGGTGGCTTTTCACTCGGCACTCACGGAGCGAGACCGTTTTTCTACGTCTCTCATAATTTTAACGAAACTTGCTCTCCGCCTCGCGAATATCAGCACGTGGAAATATGCACGAGCTGTTCGAAGTTGAATAGATCGTCTTGTAACTCTAATTTTTCTAGATTAAGTTTTTCGAGTATTTTTTAGCGATCACCATGCACAGTTCTCAACCAGCGGGTGATACTGTAGCTCTTGATCGAACAAAATCCATACGTAACGTTCTTGAAGTAGTGAAGAAGTCGTCGGCATGTCAACGACTCGAACTGAGAGTTTTTCTCTCGCGAAATTGTCATTTTGAAGATAAGAAGAAGGGATGAATGGGGTCGGAAAGGGTTCGTCACACATCGCGCTCGAATCTCATTCATATCAGCCGCACTCTACTGACGCCTTCAGAACGACAAGGGGAAATTGTGTTCTAGGTGGAAGCTCGCGTGTGGGTGTTACGATATGTGCGGCCGGAATGCCGCCCAAGACCTCCAAACGTCGGCGATCCCGTTTTTCGTGAGTTATGGTTGAATTTGCATAGTAAAACCGCACCTGAAGCCTTTGCTTGTGTGTTCGTGAGTGTAGGCAGCCACGGATTTCTCCAACGGATGAGAAAACGCGGCGGAAAAATGAAAGGGGGAAAAGACTGTAGATTCTTCCATTAATAGCTGTCTGGGTGCCGAATATGAGATTAAAAATGGTACCGATATGGAGTTTGGACGTTATTGGACCAAAAAGTTATGAACGCTTTATTATTGAAGCGCTCCGTCTTTCCCCGAGACTATGAAGAAATATATTTCAAAAGATTCATTATGTACTACGCGATGTCCTTCAAAACGTTTTGAAAAAATCATCCTTTTCGTATCTGCATCTGGTGCAAATTAACACCAACGACTCCATCGATATTTCAGCGAGACATCGAATATGCGAGGCGTCAATTAGAGTTACCTGAAGTTTCCTCCGCGGTCTCACGATATCATAATCGACCTAGTTCACGCACCAAGAAGATCACACCCCCGAGAAATCACGGCTATATACCTGGGCTCGCCATTTCACGTAAAACGAATATGATGAATTGCCCGTGTGCCCTACACCGCACGCGACTTTTTATGTCAGGAAAAAAAAGAGTTTTATTGCGCCAAGAATCTCTCGTGACCCGATTACGAAGAAAAATCAGAAAATCACATTGCAGCGTTTATGACAAATCTGGTGAATTTCTTTGGCATTGCTTCAGTCGATCTGATGTAACTTTGCAGAAAAACTTGAACGTAAAGAGAATGAAAATAACGTAATGCTGCTCCTGTGATGTTAATTGTTTCGTCGATCATTGCAACTTCGACATTTTCACAAACTAATTTGATATTCGCGTGGAGGTGGCAACTCGCGTCGACACCACCCGATCATTCAGTTTAATTTGAATCTGCATAGCTCTATGGCGAGATGTTTGCGTGTGTTTATCCGACCGAAAGTTCAATTTCCTGTGCAAGTTCTCTCCAACACTCGAGTTAGTAATTAAGACTCCACTTCGATTCGTACATCTATATAGATTATATTTACGCCATAAATTCACCCGACGTGTTCTCGTATATATTCAGCGCTAATTACTTCAAGCTCCCATACAGAAAGCTACAGTGTACATACGGATTGATAATTATAGCTTTTACATGGGCAGCTTAAAATAACATGGTCCATAACTATTAGCTGGCTTTTGATCCGCGGGACAAAGTTCTTCCAACAAATTTGGGCTTTTTCATGTCAATAGGCAAATTTTTGAAAGTTCAACTCCCACGCCCTCCATCCCTCTCTTCGATACAAAATCTCATCAGAGATTTCTGCGATTTTCGTCAATCGTTCGAAAGCTGTCACTGGTTTCGAAAGGTTTTTGTCAAAACAGTTACAAAATAATTTTTCGGAGCTTAATCGTGTTGGTTTTTCGTCGCAACAATGTCAAAAAGTATGCCAACAAGAATTTATTTCAGAGATATAATGATGTACCGAGCAGCAGACGGAGATCGCAACTGAATTCGTTAATTTCGTTGCTCCGAAGGTACTTGAATGCTTTTGCAGCCCAAAAGTATAATTAACCGAAATATCTATGGACCTGTCGCTTTGGAAAGAGGTTGCTGCTGTTATCTTACGTTCGGTTCATAGAAAACGAGAGTCGTTTCAATCAGATATGAAGAATAAGTCTTTGTGTCCGCATTGACTTATGCACAGACTGTGCGATATCGTGGGCACAGAACTTTGCTGATCGACCATCTCGAAGCTGCGAAGAAAGCAATGTCGTCTCTGATCTATGTGCGAATGCATAAAACCCTTTGCTGAGGCTACATCATCGGACGAAACAATATTGCGGAAGATGGAAATCACAAAAGTTCTCTCAAGAGCTCGAACGATCTCTTCAATCTTCCATCAATTTCCTTAATTAACAAACAACAATGGTAGCTTTTCTGTACCGCGGTACCAAAAGATTCTATTACCTCATTCAGTTGTAACAAAGCCTCGAACAAAAGTTAGCACTGCAACGCACATCATAATTGCATTCGAGACTTGATGATGTTTCATTAAAATGAAAATCTCTGGCGAAGAACGAAATAATATTTATCTCTCATTCCGCAAAGTCGATTGTCTCGATTCACAATGGCGAGATGGAATAAATTATTATACGTGTACACAAGTTGATAAAAACGATACTCCGCATCAAGTTTGCAATAATTCCGTCAGAAAATACATACAAAAGCCTTCTCGAGAATTGTACGATTTTCCTTCATCGAAATTTAACCGAATAGCTGCTTTTTCGTACAGGGAAGATGCCCTCGATTCAAGTAGATATTCAGCTTCTTTTTAAATACAAAAAAAAAACCGATGGAAATTGACAACTCTACGTTGGGCGATCGGAGACCATCCTTAAGGTGTCTCTGCAAAAAGGATAAGATAGTACGAGAAAGAATGGTTCGTAACTACGTAGCATCGTCTGAGAAAATGGTTTTCACGCCTCTAGTCTTCGATCAGGTGCAAAATGTCTCCCGTAACTCCGGTCGGTCGATTACCGTGGAATCCCGTAATTAATCAATGGAAAAAAGAGCTCGGTGACACGATCTATCGAAACGACACTCAGTCTTTCTATCTGTCCTCGCGTCTACTCCTTTTTTTCTCTCTCTTTCTCTGTCTCTCGGTCTTCTCCCTCGCAATGGGGACATATACAAGGAAGCTCCTATATTCCTGCAGTGGCTGAGGGTGAAGAGCAACACCATCCCTACTGTCGGAACGAGGGAGAATCTTGCAGAGGACCAGAGAGGGTGAAAAGTAGATCGACCGCGGGCACTCTGCCAATTCTTGCCGATCGTCGCTTATCGCACTTTCTCGAAGCGTCGTTTTCGACGATAAATAAAAAAAAAAACGGGGTAGAAGCAAGATAGAAAAAAGATGGAATAGAGACAGAAAAGAGAGGAAAAAAATCTTTTAGGACGAAGGCTCATCGAGATAAAATAAGAGTATGAACTTGCGATTCCATCGATTCCGTTAGGATCGGGCTATCGAAAGACTCTCGTTCGAATAAGGTTGCGGGAATATTATATATCGCTATGGTTTATTTCGTAGGCGATTGCATCGGGAAATTTTGACCGAGAGTTTCCAGTTCGAACTCCGCAGCATCTGGTATGTTCTTCGACTCCCCCCCCNNNCCCCCCCTTGCCTTCGTGTTCTCTCTCTCTCTTTCCATTTCTCTGAGGCACTTCAATAGACAGGAGTGAACGTCGGCTCAGCAGCATGCCCTCCTGAAACTATTGTTCACGTATCCATTCAACTGGCTGCCCGATACTCTCCAACGTTTGACCAGAGGGCTGTCCCTGGCGTGTCCCAACTTGCCCATCCCCATAGTCGGACCAAGTGGTTGGACCGGACTGCAGTATCTGATAATCGGTGGTCTTAATTCCACATCGTTGTAGTTAATCCAATAACGATGTTCACCAGCTCACCATTCGCTGTTTAAGATCCAGAAATCCTAATCGTATTGCCAGGGATTATAATTCAACGACCACGCAACAGACGAATGTTTTGATAAAGTCATCAGAACATTTGCACGATTGTTGTTGTAAAAACTTTCCAATCGATTTGTCGAAAAAATGAGAAAATTAAACGAACCAAAAAGTCACCGTTTGATGGGCATGGGAAGAAAATTCCATCTTAAGGTATAACTATCGCAGAATGGGTTGATTTACGATTTTCTTGAAATTTAGTGTAAATATTCTTGACATTAAAACGAACAACTTTCCTATGAGACGAAACATTTTCTGCCGTCTAGAATTTCGAGATATTTAATTTCCAATTTTATATTTTTCCCATCTGAACGCATGTAAATTGAAGTCACGTTTCTTTTGTTTTTTCTTCCAACTTTTTTAACGAAATGTCACTTCAATTTACATGCGTTTAGATGGGAAAAATATAAAATTGGAAATGAAATATCTCAAATTCTAGACGGCAGAAAATGTTTCGTCTCATAGGAAAGTTGTTCGTTTTAATGTCAAGAATATTTACACTAAATTTCAAGAAAATCCTAAATCAACCCATTCTGCGATAGTTATACCTTAAAACTTCTTCATCTTCTTTTATTCATTTTGGAGCTCCAATGCGAGTGGGCGATTCATAAGTCTCGAGGTCTTCTCGAATTGCTTCAATATAATGTATTGTTCGAAGTACAACGATGAAACGCGTTGAAAAACTCGAGAACGTGAGGGAAACAGCAAAATGTTACAAAATTGAGAATACATCTTTACGCAATCGAGAATGAGCAATCCGCTCGACTTCAATCTACTAAAATAATGACGTTCTTTGTATACCCGACGTTCTCGGAATTGCCAGGTGATTGTGTGTGTTCTCTTTCTCCATTTGATCCTCTTTCTACCTCTTTCTCTTTTTCCATTTAGAAAGTCAATGCTTGGAAATGAACAAGTGATCCGGAAGCTACAGAAATTTCAACAGACTTATTATGAAAAACAAGATATTCCATAACCACGAAACAGCTCCAAGTAATTTCCTTCCCACATTTTCCGGAAAACTTTGAAAAATCATATTTTCAGAAAAAAAAAATACTTTTCAGGAATTTCTTGATCGCAGGCTCGTATTCCTTGAATCCATAAATTAATTCCTGATCCTCGTGAATCGTTAAATCAGGTCGATGCACTGCGTTGAGATAATTCACCGAAATAGTCCCACGGCACAGTCTCTCGCCTGGCGTCTTAATGCGAAGCTCAAGACAGTCCGACATTACGCTTTTACGGGTTCTCTCGCAAGCAGAGCCAAAGACAGAGACTTTGCTCTTGAAACCAAGTTACAGGGAGTCTGCAGATCCCAAAGCAAATGGGACAAGTGATCGCGCCAAGAGAGGGAGGGAACGGAAGGTGAAGATAATACTTGCATATAACACGGACTGCGGAGGTTCACAGAAGCTTCGCATTGTCGGGAAACGTGTTATAGCATCACGAGAGTTAAGTAAGTGGCTGTGCTGCTCTAAGAGTGAAGCACACGAGTTAAGAGGGCGCTCTCGGGGATGCTCTCGATGTTAGGGTAGTTTGCTCTTCTTGTATAAACACATATACCTATACGTATATATATATAAAATATATAGAGTGCAGTGTATGTACGTTCCTTCGGAAAGGAAGATTTTCGCAGAATCACCAGGAGGAGCATGCAAGGGAATCCAGAATCTCTCACTCTCTGTCGAGGCATCTCGCTCGGTTGAACTAACGAGGAACGTACGTCTTCGGTTTTGATAGATGGAGATTGGATGGAACGTCTTTCCGGTTCCATGGGTTTCGTTTCTACGGAATATACCATAGCACGCGCGTTTTGCACAAAATCTCAGAGTTATGTTGAGCGGTAAGTGGAAGATGAGGTCAAATCCAAGCGCTACGCGACGAGTTGCAGAGAAACTTGGAAAAACTGCTTTCGTCTCGTTGATTTCTTTGATACGATTGTCATTTTTGATAAAACTGTGTTGCACTTTTCAGCCGTGTCAAGGTAACTGTGGATATTGGTGTAAAAGCAACGTGCAGTGTCACGAAAAACAATTAATTTTGGTGGAACGTCAAGCGGGTTTTTGTTTTCCGGCTAAATTTTTCGTTTTCTCTGTACAAAACTGAAAATATTAATATATCGCGTTGTGTTTCACATTTCCACGCGATATGCTCCTTTGCCATGGGATTCTTTCTATCTCGATGTTTCCGACCTAACGAGCCAGACTCTCGTTGCATATCGTTCATTTTTTCTCGCTAACTAAAACACGGCAATTTTTATTCAAGAGCTTTTTCGGAAAAACACTCTGTCGGAATGGCATGAGCTGCTGTGGTTGCTGGGATCGGGCTGCTGGACCAACACCAGCTAGATTATACAAAGAGAAAAATAACGTAAAAAGATATCGCAGTGGTTTGTGTACGAGAGCACGGCGCACGACTGCTATTCAATCTCGTGTGTAAACTACAAAAGTACGATATATATTTTATATATATGAAAAAAGAAAGACACGTGGGAAGCAATGGGGGTCAAATGCCCGTGGCTATACTCGTACGTACACTCATGGTCAAAGTGCTTTTTTGTTCGATTTACAATTTCATATACCAACTCGTTTCATGGCAGCATAAAGCGCCCATAAATTTCACTGGATTCTCGGAGCAAGCGAGTGCAACCATTCTTCTATTACCGCGAACCAAAGAGCTCGAACTATCGGCACAAATTCTCAACAGTTGTATTTTTTTTCCTCATTTTTTCTTGTTCGATTTGTCCGGAAAAGAATGAAAAGAGAAAATAAAATAAAACTTTGCTGCGCGTCGACCTTTCGACAAATTCTCGACAGAAACTGTCTCCGAGAGAGAAACCGAAAGATCCCTTTGAAATGCCAATAATTTGAGTCGGGCCGGCAACGGTAATTGGCGCCGTTAACGCGCTATTACTTTAATTAAAAGCGTAACCAGGTCGCCGAGGAAACAAACGAAAAAGTGTTAGAAGTACCAACGATCTAGCTAGGTTGATGACTTTTTTCAAGCTCATAAACCAAGTGTCAACTTTACTGTGCAATCGTTGACACGACAAAAAACAATGCAATTTCTTTTTCATCGGTGTTTCGTATATAGTGTGTGAAAAAAATTATGTGACGCTCTTGATAACGTTCGTATCACGTGCGATGCTGATGGTGCGTCACGTTGATAAATCAATACACGAGATGCGGGAAATCGATCTAATAGTTTTGAGACAGAACAATCGATCGTAAAACTCAGGCGATGAATGATAAAATCGAAGGAATGGGAATCAATAAAATCGATAAAAACTGGTGCCCCATGGGACAGCTATCGTGTCCATCAATTTGAAAGGTTAAAAATAAATGATTTCCGAAATTTATTCTTCCGGCCAAAAAATGTATAAATTTTGTCAACTGTTGCTCCCATTTTATTGAAAAATTCACAAAAGTTCATGAACTCTGAAACGAGGATTATGGAGATCACTTTATCGATTGGATTCGATAGCAATGAAGCGTTCAAAATGACTGTCATGGATAAACTGTTTTCAATTTTAACAAAAAGTTTAGCCGAGTGAATTTCGAGAAGAACGAAATAGTCTTGTCCATATACGTATGTGCACACATGCACTTGAGGATCTAACTATCCGGTATTTGTATTCCTGAGGAAAGCGACGACAAGCGTGGGTTGCAGCGAACGCAGCACAAACAGAAGACGGACAGAGGAAGCGGAAGAGACGGCGAGGCAGCTCTTCCTCGAGGGTCCTAATTTCGAGTCCGAAATCCCAACATCGTCTTCTCTATTCGTGCACGAATGTATGTACATATATCCGTGTGTGGTGACCATTATTGGCCTAATGGAGAACGTTTGTTCGGGTCCGAGAGTATCGTCCGATCGTCCCTTCTGTGGGACCACGTTATGGCTGTTATCGTGACATCACCTGAGATCTCTCGAGACCCCGAATCAACACAGAGCGCATTGAAGCTTCTCTAACCCTCTTCGTCCTTATACACAACCGCAGGATCTCTTCCCATCCCTATCGTTAACTACGCCACATCAGCTATCTTGTTTCTACAACTTTGACCTCAACCCTCTTTTTTTCCGAGCAAGAACAACATCACAGAAAAAAAGATTACAGGGTTCTTCCGTTTTTTTTTTAAGAACTGTTTACGAGACTTTAACGAGCTTTGGTAAACGCAGACGAATCAATAGTTGCTCGCAACGTATTTCTCCTGCTCATTTTTCCATTTTTTTGTCATTTTAAAGAAAAGCAATTAAGGAATTTTGTTAATGTCTGATTAGCAGCTCAAAACAACGAAATATTCTCCCGGTCACTCGGGTTTTATTGAGAAAATATTCATTAAAATGTCTCATAACTCGACGTGGAACGATACCCGAGAGCCTTAAATCAGAATCTATACGTGTCGGGGCGATGGCAAGACGACGAGGAAATCTTGTCGCTTCAATTTACATTAATTTGAAAATAATTAAGGATGCCAATTTCCCGGCTGGCTAATTAGTTAAATTTTGCAATTACCTCAAGAGCAAGATTTCATCGAGAACCTGTCGTGATGGTGAAAGATGTAACGAAGGCGAAATCAAGCTCGTTCTCAATATCTGTATTTATATATGAAGAGCCATAACTAGAGTGCAGCAGGAAAACTCTGTTGCTAAAGGGATGAAAAGCGAGGAGGAATGACTAGGGTCAGAGCTCAGTGGTGCAGTACACACTTGCAAAGTTTATATCTACCGAACCAGATATCCTAGCTCTGCAGAAGCTGTGAAGAGCTCTGAGAATGAGATGAGAAGAACGGAGATGAAAGACAAAACGAGCAAGTGAAATAGCGTTGGATATCCTAGGTCGAAATGTTACTCTAGTTTGGGACGTCCAGAACTTTCCATCTGATCTCTACTCTCGAATAATACTTGGATCGCCGAATATAGATGTATCCGTCTATACAGAAATTTCTATTCCAAGCGTTGGAGCAGAGAAGCTCAACGCGTTGTGCTTATGCTACGTAATATCTGATATGTCCAGTCTTACACCTGCAACCAAAGACAGGACAGCCATAAATCCCTCGCTATACCAGCAGAAATTCAAAGGAAATGAATCTACAGCGAAGAACAGAAAGCCTTTGGAGAGAGACAGAGAGATAAACAGGCAGAGATGGAAAAATATTAAACATCATCTAAATGACTGCTCGTCACCAAACACTGAGTTTCTTATTTGTCTGGCTTTGTTGCCTTGATTTTCGGAGTCTAATATTTTTTCGTCAAATCTGATTGCTCCTTTTTTTTAGAGTTTCTTACTCGTAGCTTACTCGTTTTCAAGGATTAATTTCCAAGAGTGTCGGGTAGTGATCCTGTTGGAAAAACATCGAGAAAGAGAATGGGAGATATCCGTGGAATGTAATTAAAGAAACTCTTCAGACGTAAGATCGTTTCTTCGATTACTCTCCCCTTCTTCGATCGTGATTGATTTTTTTGCAGTTTCAAAGTTTTTTTTTTTTTTTTTAAGAAGAACGTAGATATTATTCAAAGAAGTTCATCGGTATGTCAATTGAAAGTTACGTCGGTATCACGGTCCTCGATCTATTGAAACTTACGCCAACCTTTGTTTCATTTGCCTGGTTCTATGGCAAATTGCACAAAGCAGCACATAGTCCGGGAGCCAAAGATGCTACGAAGATACTTGATTGAGAAATGTAGTACTATGAGAATTTATGGTCTCCCTGGAGGCCTAAGCCATAGAGAAACTCTCAAGATTTGTCATCCTTATCGTTTGTCGCATTTAGTGAAGACGAGTTAGAATTCCGGTCGCAAAGAAAGACTCGGATGGCGTATCTTGATTGAAAAAAATTTTGAATTGAAAAAACTCATTCATGATAATCGCTGAAATTTTCTTATAATTACTCAGCTATCGGGACTGATTAGCATTCGATTTTATATTACTTGGCAACTGTGTATTTTTCGTACGATTGTCGGAAGAATATTTGTTGCCTATCGACATTTTTTATATTTCGATGAAGAAAAATGTTAATAGGCAAAAATGTCAATATTAAAAATAGCTCGAGGCAAATTATAACATCAATTTCTCGTCTGAAATGTTTTGAAAAAATTGCGGATTACAGGGAGGCAAAGAGAGAGCGAGCAAAGTGATTGCCAAGTCAGAGCGAACAGCGGTAGTTCAACGGATAACGCGTCTCTCTCTCCCTCTGTTTCTCTCTCATTTTGTATTAAATTCAAGCGTTAAAAACGAACGCGATATTATTAAATAACCGAGGGAAAAGAGTAAGACTTTGGAGCGTCTCTCGACTCTGTAGCCATATTGTACGAAATGTAGAAGCCGTTCAGCGTGAAGTGCAACGACCTTATTGCGAGTAAATTTTTCCCAAAGTCATAAGTTCCTGCAAGATTTTTATTATCACAGACTGGCATAAAATGTCGAGAGATATAGACGGGAGCTCTAGTTTCAGCTTTTCCAACTTTTTGTACGATGAGACTCACTTTTTCGATCGAGAAGAAAAAAAATAGCGAATGCTTTGGACAATATAACAGTTCCGATAATCGTGCTTGGAAAATATAAACTGATTACGTATAAACTTGCCCATATGTACTTATGGATGCAAAGCAGTGTCTGAGAATTGATATGAAAAGGGTGAGCACGGCAAAGAGAGTCTCGAAAGAAGTCCCTGGGGGACAAGACCCAAAGAAGGATATGTGTCTTGATACACAAGTAACTAAGTCAACGTTCAGGTTGGTGGAGGAAGAGACTAAGTCAATCGAATCGTTTGATAGCTCAGGCCCTTCTGGTAGAAAGCAAGCCTTGGTAACTGTTTGTACTGAAAGGGACAGACGTATATGTGTGTGAAGGGAGAAGGAGAGAGGAAGAGGATGAGTAGAGAATCTAGGATATACATCGTGTCCTCGTGCATTGTTGAGTCGACGTTCTCGACAGAGGATAACGGTGGCTCTTTTCCAGTATGCCATGAATATCGCAAGCTTATTCTATCCCCGAACGTCTTATTTGCCTTGAGTGAATTTATCCAAGATGCTTCTAATATAATGCGAGCGAAAAAGAGAGCGTTGGAGGGAGAGGGAGAGCAATAAGATAAGGGAGATAAGGCAAAAGGGACGGGGGTGAAAAACGCGAAGGAGGGTTGTGCTCGTAATGTTCCCTTTTTCAGGAGCATCTCCCTATCTACGACTAAAAGGGCAAAAGGGCAAGTTTAACGTCAATCCACCTGATAAATCGTTCGCACTAACTTCTTTTTGCATTTAAACTGCCCAAATGGCATTTAAATACGATGTAGATCGTTTAAAAAGTGGCAGTAATTGAGATCGTAGGTAAAAGTACAGGAAAACCCAATTTTCGATTGTCTCCGTTATCGAAGGCAATAAGAAAAAGCGAAAGAGATTTAAAAAACAAGTGCTTTTACAATAAAGGAATCAAATTTGCGATGATGTGGTCGACTTTGCTCTTTCTCTTTCACTCCCGTCGCGCCTTCGCTCTCCTTGATTAATTCTCCAGCCTAATTGACGTCCTCTAATTGTGTTTGATCACTTCGCTGCCAAGCTGCGGAGTCCACGCGCCAACACCGATCACTCAACTGAGATATAACTTGGCCGTAACGATTTCAAAACTACGTACAGACAGACTTATGTATACATATGCATTCACTACGAGCTTAGAATATACATATGTGCATGTACATTATTCACGTGTATGTATGCTCTGGGAACAAAGATGCAGAAGGAATATATTAATCCATGTAGAGCTCTCTGGATTCATCGAAGGTTAGTTAATTAGAGCGTCTACCACTATTGCCAATTAAGGTAGTGCTTCTTCGTTCAGTTCTGCTCGCTTCCGTTTGTTATTCACTCAGGGCAGATTAAGAAACATAATTGATTTAATAATGTGTTTTTTTTTTCGACGCAGCACACATATGGGTGCGTGTAGATTTTTGTCTCCATTTTCATTTCTTTGATGACATTCGTACGTTTGAGAAACGGTCACGCTGCAAGGGAAACAACAAAGATATTGAAACTCGAAATATATGCGATGAAGCAATGAAAAAAAAAATTCCAACACATCGAGCGTCAAAAAGGTGTTTTTCACTTTGTCATTTTTTCCCTCTGCTCCTTTCGTTCGCGTTGGCGTGGTAAATATATTCTGGGGTCTTTACACACCTTGTCACCTTCCTGACTCTTTTTCAATCTGATATATTGTTTCCGACGTTGGGAGCAGGCATGGGAAAGTGTACGAGTGCGAGTAATCGAGTCGCGAGTGCAGGCCGGAAAAATAGTAAGATGAAAATGAAGGAAAAGGAAAACGGAGCGACACGAAAAGGATAAACGGGCAAAATAAGAAAAAAGATTTGAGCATTTGTCTGTGTTTGCCTCAAGCAGGGAGCGAACGTGAGCTTGGGAATAAAGGCGAAGTTACCTACAAAGGATACCATTTCTAATTTCCTCGTGAAAATAAATTCGGTGTCTCGGTTCACGCGACTAGTACAGTTCCGAACGGAAGGAGCGCGAAGGGAAGAGAAACAAGAAAAAAAGAAAAAAGATAGAAATGCAAGAGGCTGCAACAGCCGATGCGATTCATGTGTCGCACGCCTCGGCATTTCCTTAATACACGAAAGCGAGACTCTCACGTGACGTATTGTGCACAGTACAGTAAATGTAACAGGGGCTTGTATTGCTCACCCCTCCCCCCTGCTCACCGCTTCCACGCGAGCGAAAGCTCCACATGTATATCGAATTTTCGATCTAAAAAAGTCGCATAAAACGTGATGCCACGTTTAAGACGAAGCCAAGTTACACCTTTGAACAAAGTCAGTTTTCCAGCCAGCAAACGAATCATAGATCTACCTCCCACCCTTTATGCCAGCAGGTAAGCGTGATAAACGTAATTGAAACTCCAGTCAGGAGTTTGCCGCTCCTTGGAGGAAAAGTTCACTAACGTGTAGATTTGCACTCGCCCAGCAGCTTACTTACGAGTGGCTTTTCGGTCAGACCCCTTTGAGAATAAGAATTAATCTGCGGCCATTCTTCAGCTCTACGAAAAATCTATTAAACACGATTTTCTCAACTTTGGTAAATCAACTTTTCATTTTTCTGAAATGATTTGAGTTCTCGCGATTGTTTCGCCGCGCAACATTTTCTTTCCGGAATCCTAATTGCAAAGTTGATTTTTTGTTTTTCGTAGGTAAATTTTTTAAATCAATAAATATCGGTGCGAAAGGAAGAAAATTTCGTTTCCATATGAATTATTATTTCCTTTCTGTGTCCTTTGTGAATGAACGGATGATTATCCGCTAGAAGCGATTGCTAGAAACGAAGATCGATCCGAGAGCAATTAAATTTTCTTCGCCGAGGGGATCATCCGGCGAAATTGAATTAGCTTGGTGATTTAACGGTGCGTCGTAATCGTCAGAAAAGTCGTTGGTAGAAAATTGATGAGAAGGAAAAAATGTGAGATAAAAAAAAAGAGTTTTTGCCCAATAATCCTTGTGTAGGAAAGATAATGAATGAAGAGTTTCGGAATCGAGCGAAAAGTATAAAAGTATCTATGAGAAATTTTAGTGACGACATTTTGATCATTACCCTCCATGGGCGAGCACCTTTGCCCTTTGTTCTCGTTCTTGATTAAATGAGCTCCGGAGAAATGATAATCTTCTCGTTCATTCGTTTGCTACTCTCTGGGCACAAAGTTCAACTACCTCGTGGAGATCGTATATGAATATACGTTCATTCACCGTATACGCGGAGAGCCCGATTGATTGAAATATATGGGAGTCCTAATTTTCGTTATTATTCGCATTGAGCAATAAAAAAATGAATGAGATATTTCGGCACATCAAGTCCAGTAGGAATGGCGAGCTGAATGTCAATCGTAAATTGGAGAAAACCTTTCTCTAATTTTCTTGTCATTCATTCCTTATGTTATTAACGAGAAGACGAAAAATTTCTCCGAGGAGTCAAAAAGGTTGGAAAATAAATAAACGAAGTATAAAAATAAGTCGTAAAGGATTGAAATCGTTTGTCGAAAGTGCACCACCAACCCCGAGACGTCGGATACACGAGAAGTGAGAAGTTTTGAAATTGTCGCATGCATTCGATTACGGAGACGTTTTCTCGTGCTTCGCATCCGCATTATACTCCAATGTACAATCAACGTTCCAAAGAAACGGTTAAGAGTATTTATCGTTTTCACGAAACTTTTTACGATCCCTCCCCGCCGCGTCTTATTATTCGAGAATGAAAAAAATTGTTTTTCGCGATCCAATAAATAAGTTTTCTCATATTGAACGAAAAAATTGTTAAAAAAAAAGAAATGTATGCTGCGGGAAAAATGCTCGTGTAAACTTAATTCATGCAGGTTTATCGCTCGAGTCACGGACAGTAGATTTATTATGGATCATTGTTTTATTCATGAAATATAAATCCGATTAGTCAAATGTACATGATTGAGGGAGAAGAAAAATATGGCTCGTACAAATGAGAAAACCTTAAGACGGAAAGGTACCATTAGCCCAGCTGTTATCGGACTTTAATAGATTACGTATCTCAGTAATATTTAATTAAAAATCTCTAGTGGTAATTAAGAGTTTGGTGAGAGTTGAAAAGTTCGAGGGAGAAATTTAATACGTAGAAAGGGAAAAAAGAGATAGTTCTTTCCTCAGAGCAACAGTCTCCGGTGACTAAGTCCCTTTGCCGAATTACGTTTGGTTTTCATCGTTCAGTAGAGAGCTCTCTCAAATGACCCAGGAAAATGCAAAGAACTTAATTCGTGAGTTTCAGAAAGAGAGAAAGTGAGAGAGCAAGCGTTTGTGCTACCGAAACGAAACGTTGATTATTCATGGTAGAAATTTCAGCAGGTCCCAATAGAAATGTGTATCCCCAATCATCCCTTGGAGGAAAATCTCTCTGATTATTCAAGCCATCCAAGATGGTCTCTCCTTAAACTTTCAGCTCGTCGCCCGTCAGCGCCTAATTTTTCACGCCTCGATTCCCCGACTAATTGTTATTATTCCAATCGCCCTGGCTCGTCATTATATTTAATCCCTGATTCGTCCCAGTGTGAAGAGCGATGCATCGATTAATTTTCAAGTGGCCGAGATGCATGAATGCACCGGTGCAACGATGAGGGATTGAGTATTCTTGATGCATCAGCTGGAATAATTTTTTAAGTGGATGCAATTTTTTTCTGCGCCCCAAAACTTCTTGGGACGTTTCTATTAAATCTTGTGGAAATTTGGTCGAATTAGAAAGACTTGTGTGCATGGGTGTGACTTCTAGGAACATCGCACTTTCGTGCTGCTGGGTAATAACGTAATGTGTGGGTGTGTAAACAAGACTTATTAACATGATTTAGAATGCGAGCGGTTCGCTGCGGCTGATCTGTCATGCTCTTGCGAATTTATATGGTTTTTCTCCGTCTCGCGCTTTCTTTTTCTTCCTCACCGTTTGTTCTCAACTTGGTGCAGGAACGAGTTAACGAATATTGTGTCTTGTGGGGCTTTTCCACTGATAAAGTACAAAACACGAGATATAATGGATTTAGACAACATTCGCGTTGCCTTTAAGGTTCGGTTTAACGTTGAAAAAGAAGAAATAAGAAGAAAAAAAAGTTTTGTAATGAAATGTATGGAGTCACGTCTGTAACCCATTTGACAATGTTGGGTTTCCATTCCGCACTTGGCTAATTCAATTACAACGTACAAACGCGTATCATAGTAACATTTTGTGTTTATCTTTCTCGCTCTTCCTGATTTTCTTGCGCTCCGTATCTGGGGGCGATCCATGAATTTTGTGTCGGCACTAACGTGAATTTATGTATCACGAGAAGTTTAAGTAGCGACGAGAGCACGAGGGAAGCCGCATACAGCTTCTTCCACGACCTCCTTCGAATAGAGTGACGACGAAGCTCCTCGAGATTCAAGCATCTCCCATCGGGTGAACTCTCACTAACCATGTAAAATTTTAGATTCCTTCATAAATTTCTCAATTACTATGAACCCGGAGTTTATATGCAGCGCGGAACCGGAGTGATTAAAATGAAATAGATTGGAAATTCGTTGTCCTTAATTGTCTCCTTCAAGAGATCGATGTATTTGGAGAAATTGTTGATTTTGCATTTTTGGCAACGATTCCCAAACCTCTGGAAGTTCTCTCGACTGCATGGATCGTTATAATTTCCATGAAGAGTGGACGAGTAAATATTCGAACCAAAACGACAGAATTGACTCCTGAAAATTCTCTGACTCGTTTGCAATGTTTTCTCTTTCTGGTTCTATGCCATTGGCCCGCAAGTTATGTGAGAACTGTGTGGAAATTTATAACGGATTCATTGTTCTAGATTTACGATATTTCTTATGAACAATTTTGACGTCTTACACGCATTTATTACCCAAATTGGCGAGTACATCGTCTTCCTCCAATTTAGTGTAAAAAAGTTCTCATTCCGCTGCTGCTCGTCGTTCTTTTCTTACCTGAAACATAAAAACAAAGAATTCTCATTAGCAGCTGAGACGTATCCGTGGGGATTGTATAGTGGAAAAATAGTTTTTCTTTATGTAGGAAAAAAGCGAGAGAGAAAGAAAAAAAAACGTCAGCGACTCATGAAGCATTTAAGCTGCACAGTAAACTCTCCGGGGAGAGCTTAATTAGCCAACAGACTGGCCCAATTCTTCGCTCTAACCACCGGTCTGCTAATTATTCCAACACGATATTAATAAAACCTTTTCGACAAAGCTCTGCACAAATCTTTTCGGAACAATATTGCACGCTCTTGTCTTTTTTATTCTCTCGCAAGTTCGTTTACAATATTAAGTTTCGCACGACCACGAAGGAGGGTCTGGTAATAATTGCATTCGTTATTACGGATTACGGAGATTACTCGCCGTTGCTCTTTTATCGTCTGTCGCATACAATACTCGGTGCTTTACAACCGTCGACTGTTTGCACAACAACAAGAGTATCTGGCAGCAATTTCACATCGTCTTTAAGGGACTTTTAGGTGAAAACATTTTTCTTCGGTTCAGTTGAAATTTTTTTTTTGTTTTTTCTTCATATTTTGGACAGTTTCTAAGATTCCCTCGTTAAAATTGCATTGAGCACGACACATTGTGACTTATACGAGAACATATGGCCTGGAAAAAAAAATCATGTACGAACGGATTATTTTTTCTTGCGTTTCTTGCGAAGAACCAAGACAGACAAGCTGAAGATTTAGGAAGAGCTTTTGCTTCGCTGAAAATTATTCTTCTTCGAGTCTTTTATCCCTGGATTACTCCGAAGGTCGTAACGAATTCGCTTTGTTCTTCGTTCGCTCTATAGCTCCAATTTTCCGAGCTTGCGAGGAGAAAAAATGGGGTGAAAGGGGAAAGAACCAATGGTGGATCCATTTGATTCCATCGTATCTCGAAGCGAAGTCTTTCGTCCTCTTTGATATATACATGTGTACGCAGGTGAAGGCAACGAGAGACAGAGTAGTGTGAGACGAGCTGCTCGAATGAAGACGTAGCGATGTACACCCCCAAGAAAATTTGCATCTCTGGGTAAATAGAGAGAGAATGAGAGTAAGGAAGGAAGCGAAAGAAAGAGATGGCGGAGTTTTATAGGAGCAGAGGACGCAATCAACGACGAAACTTTTCAAGCGAATGCATGGAAGCTCCAAGGCTCTAAAACGACACCCCTCTTGTGAGCCTTCGTGCAATCTTTATCTCGCTCTTTTTCTCCTCTTTCCTAACCACCCGACAGCCTTGAGTAAAGAAAAAACCGTTAATTCACGTCACAGAAAAGCACCAACGAGGTACCATAGCTTTGAAGTTGCGCCAAATTTTCACGAGTTATTGGATCAAACGACGTACAAAAATCTCTAAAGCTCCATCCCTCTCGCTATTTTTTTTTTTTTTTTTCATTTCCCGGCGTTCCCGGAGTCTCAAATTCCGATAAAGTCCATTATTTGATAAGTCTTCAAAGCGTACACGAATTACACTGAAAATACATATCGATATACGCAGTCAAGTCAACGTCCCCGAATTCTTCATCCACTTTTTCGTAAACCTGCTCTGTTCTCCTTTTTATTACAAGATTTACGTGCATTAATTTCAATTCAGCAAAGTCCCTGAACACTTTTCCTGAATGAACGGAAAAAAATGAAGCCTCGTCAGGTTTGGTATGTCGATGGAAAAGCCTCGATCAATCCGCCAATTTAATGAATTTTCGAATAATGGAAAATATAATTTAAACAAATGAGTCTCTGCATCAAGAGTTGGCAAATTCTTTTCTCGTCATCTATGAAAAAAAAAATTTTGTAAAGCAATTACTTTATTTTATTGAATTTTCCTGTAGACTGATTTTTCTGGTATAAACAGATCCAGTTAATTTTCTAAACGATTGGAATGTTCAAAGGTTAACAGGGTAAAAGGGATTTTCACTAGGACGTCCTTACAGAGCTTCGCTTGATCTTCATTTAAAGAATGGTCGTTCGTGCATCGATATATATTTTTGTGAAGGGGAGAACCACTCGTGTACGCTTCCTTTGACCCGAATCACCGGCACAGAGGATATAAACCCGGGACCGGATCCTCCGTGCTTCCGGTCTTCTCTGTAGTTCCAGCAGCCATTGAATTACTCGAGTTCGTTTGATACATTTCATGGCTAAGGGAATTAAAAGGAAAAAATTGTGATTGGGAGGCAATTATCACAAATAATGAGTATAATTTTTCGTCAATTTAGAGAAATTCAACAAATTAGAATTTATTTTCTTCCGTGTTCTCGCCTTGCCTTCCTTCAGGTTGCTTTGAAATACGGGCGCGTTTCTTGATACTTAAGAGCCCTCGCTCCTACTTCAAATATTAATACTCCTCGTTTCCTCTATCTTTGCCGCTTTATAATCAGGTAAAACGAGCCAGACACTTGTTTTACGAAGGAAAACTTTGGCGAGACGCTTAATTTTTAGTGAAAAAAAGGACATCGCTAGAGCGAGACGAACGGATGGAAAAACGAGGTACAAAATCTTTTTCTCCACGAGTAATTTTATCCGCGCTAATTGAAACTTTATTCTTCATTATCTTTATCCATCGTCTCTCTGGTTTAGAGAAAGTCAACAGTCTAGGAGCTGAAACTCCAAGAAAAGGTTTTCGACTGTATAATTGCGAGTCGAATGTCGTGAATTCATTTGGCTCGATCCATGGATCGCGATGGCTGAATCCATTTATGGATCGACTTAATGAGTCGTTTCTGGAATCTCAACTGCAGTCAACAACCTTTGACAAAATGGCATGTTACTCGCGAGCTTTTGCTTAACGCCTCGACAAAGGTCCTGTCCTGTCCATCCACCGATCCATCTCGGCGTAACGAGCAACGCGTGAGTGTAACGAATCACGGTGGTCAGAGGCCAAAACCTGCAATTCAATTTTCCACAGAACCACGAGACGTGGTCACCATGGACGAGAGATTAACGATCATGCTAAACTCCATTCTGCGTATCATTCGATAGAGCCTTCTCTCGACTATATAAGATTATGGACTACAGAGATACGGTATCCAGGATGGATGTGGAAGCCAACGCGATGGGACATCGGTTCGCAGCCGGAAACTATGTAACAACGAGGGCAAAACTTTGTTCATCGTCGTACATAACTTGTTTCAAACCACTGGTTAAGTAACGAAATTAAGCAAACTTTGCTCGAAGCGTGATGGAGATAAAAGAGTTGGTAGATATAATGTTGAAGGCGCTCTGCTGCTGTGCCAAGTAGATTTATCAGATGCGTTGGCTCGTCGGACGGAAGAATTATATAAATTATTCACATTTATGTACGCGGTTGTCTTGACCCATGTTTCAAGTATTTTTCAACATTATTTGAACAGCCGATTCCCTCGAGTCTGAAAATTTTCCAAAATCCTCGTTTTCCTCCGAAATTGAAAGCAGCGGCCGTCCGGTACGCAATCAACTAAAAATTGGACGGAACGTCTGCAAAAGCCTCGACTGGCAATACGTCAAATTTTCAATTGGTGTGTGACACACGTGAAATTATCTCTCATCGATATCGATTATCGTCACAACTGGAGATTTAATATAAATGAAAAAAATTGGTGGTTCATTGTTCGGAGTGCGATGAAAAATACATTTAACGTCACGCGAGGAACTACACACGACGCAAGGGGATTTTTGTTTGCAATACGAACGTTGTCGATCACGGGGAAAGATCCGCGCTCATCAAGCTTCATTTGTGCCTGATGAATGGCGAGAAACAAGTAAATAAAAAAAAAACAACGATGACACACAATTTGGTGGAAATGAAGAAAAACAAACGAAGCTTCGCACCAGAGCTTTCGATGGGAAGCGTGAGTTTTTCCAGAGTGAAATTCAAAGGCCTCGACTAATGGTGCGTTATAGAAAGGGAAAGGTATACAGATAAATTGTAAAAATTCAACGCACCGGCTCTATTCCCAGGAAATGTTATTTTTTTGCCTTTCCCCAATTTGCCATTCGGATGAATTTTTGGTTTTCGATGTAGACAAGATTTTTTCGAGCCTGTATTTGGCAGTAGCGTTTATTTATTTGGTGCCCTCTCTCTTCCTCTTTTTTTGGCTCGAACCCAGAGTCGGTGCCTCTCTGGCTTTTGGTCTGGTATCGACAAACAACGGGAATAACGAGACCGCCGCGCATCTGACGGGTCTCTGTCATTTGCTGTGAGAGTTTTTAGCTCTGGAGTCCGAGGTTCCTTGCACGTATCCGAGCGCACATATAGAGATTTGGGCGGAGAATGGGAAACGATCGTACAGAGAACGGGAAAGTGCGCCCGGTCTCCATTGTTCCGAAATAAATGGAGAGACAACGAAGTAAAACGCCGACACGAAGTGGACACGAGGTCCAACGGGAAAATAGACCGAATGACAATACCCACGGGTTGGTTGCTTTCTATATATTCTAAATGACAAACATCTATATACGTCCATATCGGAAAAGACGTAAAATGGGGAAATATTCAAACGGAATTTCATTGCGTACAAATAACTGCGAAGAATAATCTGGGTCGCTGATTGCGTGAGACGTTAAGAAGAGAATAGAGGAAAAATGGAAATTTCAAACGTAAGGAAAAGAACACCGAGACGAACTGGGTCAGCTGATCGAAAAAAAAAAAAATAAAAAAATGTTTGAAATTTTTATTTCTTTTTTACGAGCAGGAATCGCCGGAGGATTACACACTCCACTCGTAAACGTACAAACACGTTCCATATATCCGTATTTCAACAAAAATTGTAGACCTACAGAGAAGGAATAGAAAACTGTGAAATGAAAAGCTTCGCTTGGAAAGCATCGATGCTGTGCTCTCGACTGGTGGACGCGGCATCGGTCCACAGGAGGATGTGAAACAACGAGGGATGCACTAGGAGTTGGAAGATAAAAGAAGCGAAAAAAAGGCGCTCGACGGTATGTTCTGTAGAATCTGTGCCGCAGATAGCTCGGCTAATGCGTGTGCGGAATCGCGAAATTTCAATGCGCCACACCAATCTGTATATATATTCAGTTCGAACAGAGAGGAAAGAGAGCAGAGAAGAATCGATTTTTTTGGCTCTTCTCTTTTCAGGAGAGAAGAGCTCGATCACGTTCCCTTCGTTGGGCTCTCACACCGATTGAACCCTCCCTTTCTATCCTTGGGATTTTCCTTGTGCCGTTGGCCATACGAAAAATACGAGTTTCGCGAAGCTCTCTTTTAACCCCGATTCCAACATCAACGATCGATCGGCTTTATCCTCCCGGTAGACGTATAACGAAGTGCTCGATGAACCGCAAGCACTTTCTTTGTTTTGTTTTATTCGCTAGAAAAATCGATGGGGATTCATTATTTCTAACGAGAATGATTTTTTTTTATTCACCCTTGATTCCTTGCTGCACGTTTCTCGTTCATTTTTTATCATTTTTTTTTTCAATGGGACTTCAAGTTTTTGCACCGCGATAGTTCTCAATGTCGGGCGCGTTGTAATTAGCAATTTAATGGTAAATGAAGAATGCGGTAACGTTTCATTCTCTAACCCTGGCCGCCATTTGATCGCGCACTGCAATACTCCGCCTCGATCCATCTCTTTCTCGACTTACTCACACACGTATCGCATCCAGAGGTATTTCGGTACATCTCAGGAAGTATCTCTCGAGGAATTTCAACCCGAAAATACGGGGGTGCAACATCCATTGATCCTGCGGCATAGTGAAACTCTTATGCACTACCCTTCCCAACTCTCGACTTGTTCAAATTAATTCGAATCTATTCAACGCAGCTATTCATCGCACTCGCGGATAACGCGAATGATACTCTCTTCGACTAGACTTTGATCTACTTCTCATGTTGTATCCGTCCATCGCTAACATTTGTTTCCTTGACTCGGTCGATATCAATCTCGGCTCAAGTTTAATTTCGCTCACCGAAGAACCAACGATTTCTTGTTGCGCTAATTAATGTTGTTCCTTTCCTGAGCTAGAATTTAAATTCCACGTAATTTTGATAGAATCACTTCAACGCTTACGAAATCGAACTTTAATTGGCACAACGTTATCGCATCGAGTTCAATCTCCGAATGACGGAGACGCGGCTGATCGTATGACACATTTTCGCAGTGTCATTGATTATTTATTTTTTACCAGATTCATGACACGAGACTTCGAAACTGACGCAGCTTTATTACAATGGCACAAAAAGATTGGAAAAAAAAACAAAAAATCTTTAGCGAAGGGGAGTCGAAAACTTCTAAAGCTGTTTGTGGCCTTTCAGCTGAACTTTAAATTCACTCGAAAATCGATTTTGTACTTCCCTCGTATACATCAGTGTATGCGCGTGTATACACATATCTTTCTGTCATTTATGTAAGCGGAAAAGGTTAGGAATTCAGTTAATTGAACGAAAGTATGGGTGCTGAAAGGAATGAAGCTCCTGGAATCGCGGTATATGACGAAGCTCAAATAACTCGGCAGCCAACTCCAATCAAATTGAATTTCTCAAGTTTGGGAATGTTTTTTCCGCCAATTTCAGGGCAAATTGCTTGTCGCGTGAAAAATTCTTCCGGAACGTAAACAAATGCACGCACAAAACGGAATCAACTGCTGGTTCAATTATAAACAGTTGGGATTTTTTGACTGAGAAAAATTACGCGATGACGCTCTTGTGCGAATAACGAATTAACGAAAAATCGATCGTAAATCGATGACAAATATAACTCGAAAGAAATCGGACCCCCGGTAGAGACGAAGCCATTTTACAGTTTCACTGATTCATAGGATAGACGTTATCTCCGAAACAAACTTGCCAACAAGTGTTCACCGTCCGACCATAGATAATTCGTATACACGTGTATGGAAGGTTTAAATAAGGGCAATCCATCTTCTTCTCGCGTGAGTTTCGTGTTACGTCGGATGTTCTTACGGTGCTAGACGTTGACGAGGTTCGCTGCAAGCAACACCCGCGCATATACGGGAATAGCTCGTGCGGTGAGAGTTCATGCCCCGGCATAATTTCCGCGATGTATATAGGGCCGCCCTTAGATTTTTCCTGCAGTAAAATCAGTGCCCGACTAATCCAGTTACAAGCTCAGATAAGCCGGAAAATGTTGAACTCCAGGCTAATCGTTTTTCGATCGCGAATGATTAGCTCATGAACGTCAGAATCGCATCAAAGGAATTTTTGTGCCGGAAAACGATCAATCTGCGGTGAAAATATTTTCATGATATCAAACGTTCCGACAGTTTGGAGTTTTCTCATTGCATATACGATTTTTCATAATAAATTCACAATTATTTACGACAGGAAGGAAAACATGAAAAATCTAAATTTTCTCGTGGACGCGGTTCAAAGAAATCCTATTGGTAGAAGTCAGGACCGTGAATAGAACATAAAAAACTCGATCTTTCAGCATACGTGTTTGCACATTAGATTACCATCGAGAAACGAGGCCAATTTGACTCTTTCCTCGACGCTGAGAAGCAACGAAAGTCTATGGCTCTGCGTTCGACCAAGTACATCACATAAAATATCTCATCCTTTCACTTTGAACGTACGCTTCCATATACGACAGTGCGCCGTGTGAATCTCAAAGCTCGAGTTATAAAAAGAGAGCGAGTCTGAACGACGTTCTAGTTTTCCGAGTTGATGTTTAACCTCGTAATCACTTTCAATCTCTACGCTTCTTCGCTAAACAATTCTCACACGTTAACAATAGCTGTTTACTCAATGAGAGGACACCCAACTTTTCGCACCTCGTTTTTTATGCCAAATCTCGAGACTCTTAGTCGTTGAACTGTGAGAGAACGATTTCCGTGCTCGCGCAAAGAATTTTCGAACATTCTCAAACTGATTTCTCCGTTCACTTCAAAATTCCTTTTTTTTCGGTAAGTGAGTGACCTCGAGATTTTTCGAAAGATTGAGAATCGAAAAGAAACTTACGTAACGTTTGAAAGGATTTTCGTTATACCCCAGTTTACATATTCATATTTCTAAGTTTAGATTGCAACTCTACAAAGTTTATTTTTAATCCAGAATTATTTTGTAATCCACCTCCCAAAGAGCTTCGAACTGTCGATCAGGCTTAATATTTTATGCAAACGATCACACACAACAGAGTCCCGTTCCTTGTCATAATAATCAAATATTGAATAATCCGTTTTGAACGGTTCATTTACTTTTTCGTATTAACGAGAACAAAGATTGGAATCCTTGACTCTTCTGTCGTATGAATTTATAGTAAATATTCAATTAATTATATTTCGGAAAGTATTTTGACAAGCTTGTTGCAAAATCAATGAAAACAGACACGTACTGCAAGGAAAAAACAATCAAGAGTCGAGTGAAATGTGAAAAAGTGCACCGGCATTAATATTACGTTGCGGCGATGATCGCGTTGCGGGAAAAAGTAAGTACGATGGCGCGAGAAAACTCGACTGATGAGGAACGGAGGGCATTATGCAAAGTCCTTTCACTCCTCGTTGCACATCTTGGTCGACAGGTGAGAGAGAGCGTGCATGCTTTTTTTTTCTTTTTTTTGTAGCATCAAGAGTGCATCGAATGAGAAAGTGCAATGAGAGCGCGATCGTTGTGGACATGAGCGAAAGATCATAAGAGGCCATTAAACATTCATATGGCGCACATGGACGACGAGATCCAGGCAAAAGCACTTATCGGTGTCGTTGCTTCGTCACACTAGTTGATTTACAGCGTGACATAATTCGTGTTCGCGATCTATTTCAATCTCGATTCAAGTTCCGTGAACTCAAGGATTCCCACTGGAGAAAATAGTCGCTAGTGGCAATCGAGCGATAATTAATTTATAAAAAAAACTTGAATTATTTTTCGCTTTCCCAACTTGGCAAATTAAATTTCGCAAAGATCGCGATCCGGAATATTTTCTTTAATTAATTTCGAATCGTTAATTTCAGGATTAATTTCTATATATAATTCAATCAGCTTCATTAAAATGGTTCTCAAGGGTGCGAATGTGTGGTCGAACGTCTAATCAGATGGAAGAGACATTTCGATTGCCCAGCATATTAATAAGGCGCCGGGGATTAAACACATCTGTTAAAAAGTTTCGTGCCAACTTTCACGAGTCATCCGAGCTTTGCGTCATTGAATTGCTCCGCGATGACGCAAGGTGCTGGAGAATGTAATTTCTGCCCACGTGCTTCTCGAATACAAGATCAAGTATAAATTCGAACGTCGTTTCAAAATCGAAAGAAACAAGAAACCTTAATCCAAAGCCCTCGAGTAATACGAACATCCTGAGCAGAATTTGTTGATATTTATCTGTCAAATATATAGCAACAGGCTAAAGGACGCTGCACCAGGATGATGAACCTCCAACGAAATAGAAAACTGTTTCCGTGTATTGAATGCAGCGAGCGAAGTACTCAGAACGGAATAATTGGAATCACGCGATCGTCACGGTGAAGGGCAAACTCAGGGTTCGATTTCTCTCTCGCCAGGTAGATTTACGTGATGCACTATGAGAAATTACCTTCGGAATAGAAACCGAATAGAATGAAATTTATCAAAGGTGAAAGAGCACGTGACTAGGAAAAACACATTCCTTCGCGTTAGTTCTCATCATCTCTCCATTTCTTTACGACCCTGAAATCATCAATTGAAAGATTTTTCCATCAGAAGCAAATGCACCGGACTCATTAGAATCTTGGCACGAAATAGTCACAATATAATCTGAAGCATGGCATTTGTGAATGACCACCTTGAATATCAACCAGAGGACCAAGGCGCAAACGCATTAACCAACATACAACTATACACAGGATTCTATATCTATGAGTGTGTGGTTAAAATTACGGGATGCCCACAGAGAATGCCTTGCAGCAACGATAGGTGTAAGCGTTGTTGGAGAAACGTGCAATCGCTGTGCAGCTGTCCAGCAACATTGATGCTCCGCTTCGTACGCGAAATGTTCGTCAGGTATACATGTAGATGTCATTATATATAAACGTTTGTCTCTGCGAGTGTGTGTGTTTGTTACGCCGGGATTGCAATCGCCTGCAATGAGAATTTCATCAAATCCACGTACCACCCATATATATACAGGTGAATCGTTGATATACGCTGACACACGATTGCCTCCCAACCAAGTCGAAAACAACGCTATACGTATCGTACATTTGGCCCTATGAACCCTTCACGTTAATTGAAACGTCGCATGATCGATCTCAATTAAATCGTTACGAAATACACGTGCACCAATCATGTACAACGGTCTCTCATATTCACCATAATATTGGACAGGCCAATGGGATTTAATTGTCTAGCTGGAACGATTTCTCGTGGGACAATTATTCCTCCAAATACGGCAAGAATGCTGGGTGCACGATCAAAGTGTGACTTTGGCATTCACTGCAAAGTTATGCCGTCTTGGGCGAGGACGATACGTGATTGGGTGACCGATTAGGCATGCAGCGCGGTCTGCGATACAGTAAAGGTGAAGGCAGCAGGAAAGGTGAAGTCGAGAAAGGAGTGGAATCGCTGGAATGGCTGGGGAGCTCGTGAAAACTGGGGAAAGCAACCGGCAGCATCAATAAAAATTGATACACGATCATTTCATCGTTGAAATAATTATTGATGGAAAGTATTATGTTGGAAATAATTCATCGCGATATTATTCAGACATTTATTTTAACCTGTTTTTCAAAATGGAAGTCCTAGGTCAATTCACTCAGTTCAAGCTTGACCGTTGCTGCTTCATTGCATCATTATACGGCTTCTTTACGAGCGTCGCTGTACAACCATAAAAATATATGTGTTGTACGTAGGCGACCACGAGCAATGCGAATCTTATTTGTGGACGACACACACGCCAGTTGTATATTTTATGCCTGAGGCATTTGATGATTGTCCATGTATCTCGGGAGCCGAACCATAAATTTGGTTCCACTGAAATTATTTCGTTACCTATTATCGATCGAGAGGCATGTCTGATTTTGTATTTGAATTATAATCACAAATTGTTCGAGAATAATGCTTCCCGGTGAAATTTTTTTCAAAAAATCGTTCCAACAAAATATTCAAAAATTTCACCATCTGAAAATGAAAGCATAAAAATTCATATGGACGTTGAATCGGTGAAACGTTGAGGAATGCCTTACGTATGAATACGGAATTCTTAACGCGATGCATCGGGATCATCGACTTGGTCCAATTGGGACACGTATTTATACGCAGCTATAGAAATTCCGGATGTTCACATGAGAGAGTCCTCGCGAACTTGTTGGCCTTGACGCGGTTGAAACGACCGCACAGGCATTTTCAAGTAATTCGTTGAAGCAAAACGACGAGAGTTTTGTGCGAAAAAGCGTGATTCACAAAAATCCGGATATTCAGCCATAAGAATTTACTTAGGAAAGAATTTCGACGTTCTTCGACTGTGATGGAATGACGGAAATAATTTTTTTTCCCCAGAATGTGCAGCCGTCGACTCATGAAATAAAGGAAGAAAGTTTTATCAATACAAACGGAATACTTTGCCACGAAGCGGTGAAATGGAGAATGTACGAGGCGAGTACTGTCACGTACGTTCGATAGTGCATGCGAGTGGGGCATGATTAAATGCACATAAGTATATGGAGCTGATCCTATGAATACGTACATCCATTCTTAGTCTTTTCGTGTACGCGACCATACACGACCCGAACGCACGACACGTGTACTGGAATTTTGCGCTGACCCCACGTAGAATATAAAACTATGCACACCCACTTTTCCTTTATTATGCGAACAACAGAGTTATTCTTTAAGGTTTATAATCAAAAGAATCGGCGAGCAAGAAGAAAAAAAAGCGAAAAAAATCAGTAACTGTTTGTCATGATCCTGTGCGGGTGCACCACCAGCTCGTGGGCCGCAAAGGTTTCTAATCCAATCTTGATGCAACTGTAGTATAGGGGCGCGCGCGGAACTTATACCGAGATAGCATTAGCGGAAAGGCTTAAAAAATTATACCAACGTAGATTACAGAAGATTAACCTCGAAAGCTTATGGAGATGATCCCGAATAAGCTTTGTAATCTAGTGCGTGCCCTTTTCCATAAGGTTTCCACACACCCCTACGTTCCATTTGGATAGACTGGTTCCCGCTTTTGGTTCGGTCACAGAGTGTCCGAGCTTGTCGACCACACAGTTTTCTCACCCGAGATCGTGTGTGTTCGGAGCGCAGGCACGGTTCTGAGGTAGTACGTGATCCCGAAGGAAAATGAGGTCAAACGAGAAAGGTTATGACCTGCTCCTAATGAGGTTCGACTGAGCCGCGAATAAGAATCCTTTAACTCCTGGTTTCTTCGAGTTTCACACTACAACCGAAGTCATTGTACGGTATAGAGTAAAGGAAAACGTTAACGACTTGTTCCGCACCATAATCTTTGCAGCAGTGCTTTGATTGTCCAATGTTCCGCGTCGTACAAGAAGAAAAACGCATACACGTCGTTGACAGAAAGTATGCCATGGAGGAAGAGAAGGAACTGGTGGAAATGAAAGATGAAATAATTTCGCAACTTTCTCTAAAAGGTTCAAAGTCTGCCCCGCGCGTTGATGCTGGTTGAATCAGAATCGTACAAAGTTTTGATAAAAAGTATCAATTGTTCCGCCACCAGAGAGATTTCACTGTGTTTACATTTAGCCGAGTAAACGGGATAATGGACAAAGTTAAGCTGGGACTCTCAAAAGGTAACAATTTTCCGACTGAGGGAACAGTCTCCAAGGAAGTGTGTCCGTCGTAACGTGATGGGGCTGGCAAGGTAGACGATCCATGTGGACGAAACGAAAAAATAATATGAAAGGTTAAAGTGCAACTAGCTCGAAATCGTGTAGTGAATTAATGCACGTGCGTGTATGCACGGGAAAGAGGAAGAGTGTGAGATATAGAGATAGCGAATGGGTGCAAGCCACTGTGGGCATGTAATTATACGTGATTTATAGTTGTTGCTTGCCCATATAGTGTGTGGCACATACACACCAAGCTCTGGGGTACTCGTGAACTCGTGAGAGGCTCGTATACGCTGGTTTGCCTCGATGGCCTCCATAATACTCTCAGCTGATGACTGCTGTTATAGTTCAGACTGAGTGTGTTATTACGATAACGAAATGTACCGTGCAAAGCATACCCATACGCGGAATGGTCTGGTATACACGCACTCCGACACTTTGTAGCCGCAGAGGGATCGCCCATTAAACCTGATTGACGTCGAAATGGTAATGAAATGGGACTGTAACACAGTGTCAGGAGGATATATACTTTGTTTACATTCATGTTGATTAAATAGCGACAGGACGAATGGCTGCGGTCTTGAGAATCAGCTAAGAGATCCAATTCTTGGTGATGACAATGGGCCATGAGAATTTCTCTTGGATCAGTCGACACACCAACATCAACGACTCGCCATTAGTGGTCCGCCCACTCGGCATCAACTATTTATATTTCTATTAGCATAAGCTCAGCAGGCTCAAAGTGCAGAATGCATAAATATTCTCTATTCTGATGTGACATATAGGGTCAAAGGCCGCGTTCACCGCCACCACATCGCTCTGCGTTTATCTATATTATGCGATCATTACAGGGCGAGCGTTACTCCACATCTCCTACTCGAAGCTTTGTCCGTATGTTGGCTGATTATTAATGAAACTTTAGCTCTTTGTGTAAAGGTATAGGAATGCGAACAACACACGGTTTACCGCGCGAGTTGAATCTGCGTTCATTATATTTGATTCCGCCGTTACTCGTTTGTCAATACACGATAAGTCTGGGGACGCTATGGAGCGATTGTGTGTAATCGTGAATCACCATAATTTATTGCCACGAAAATGTTGATCGTGTTACATTGGTGCAGTAGCGCGGTGAGAGCTCTGCCGATGACAGCAGTGATGTTCGAGGGCTCGTCCTCCCTTTCCCATGTACACTTTCTTCCTCTGCACGAATCGCCCTCGTCCGCGTTAACATTCAATCACGGAGTTTGTGGATCAACCAGCAATTACCCTTCTCTTTCACGCGGAACCACAGTCGGCGTATCTATGGCTTTCATCGTATTCGTACGGTCCACGCAGTGTGTATAAAATGGACTACACCTTCGGAAAATATTCTAAAGGACAGTTTTCATTGAAGTTTATCAGTACCTGCGTTTACTGTCAATGGCGTGGACGCTCTGAACAACCGAGATTATACTCACGATAGTATATTATCACTGCAGTTAAAATTTGTCAAACACGTTGGCAGTTTGTAAGCAAAGGAGTAGCGTAGGGTAGAGACTCGGGCATGCAGTGTATGCTAGAATGTTTGTGAAATCAATGTTATCGGTGGAGCTTAGTAGATCGAGCGTAAGCTCCGCTTAACCCTCTTGTCGTTGCCGCTGCTGCACAAACAGGAATGACAACGAGGTATACTAGGTCTTAGTCAATGTTCCTAGGAAATGCCGCGCTTGTCATCACTTCTTATACAATTAGTACGAAAACATGCGTCTCTATGGAATTGCGAACTTTGATTAAGCTTGGAGAGAATAAATGCTACGAGAGTCCCTTAAAACTCCAATCGAAATAGCACTCATAGCAATCGATTGAGAGATGTTGGTTGAAGCGAATATAATACGTATTCGACGGAATAGAAAATGGACCGTGTTCACTGCAGTGTTGAACCGCATATAGTTCGTCCCCATTTATAGTAACCAAGCTACTATAATTGTTAACCTGGTTTTGGGAAACGAGGAACAGTTATCTATACAACGCGGTGCAAACATTCGTGTTCGCTCTAGAGCCCTGGACAAAAAGTTTGTACCTCCTCTTGCCATCCTCTCGTTACGACGCGACTTCGTTTTCGGAAACAGCGTAATTGCCACCGCGAACAATGCCCCAAACTCCCGGAGAAAAGGGACAGAGCAGGGGGAAGCAGGGGCAACAGGATAGCCCGTGCATAACAGCCAACTTTCTGGCACTTTTCCAATTGCGCACACGTACGTTTCGGCAACGGGCTATCATCAGTCTCACCACATATCAGCTGCATATATAGCTCTATAAAATTTTACGGCCTATGCATATATGTCTATAAAACATACGGATACGTAGTCTTTTACTTTTCTCGTCCATCGTCTTGTCGGCTGCTCAATTTCGCAGCCAGGAAAAACCACGCGTTCGTACGATCGGAAGGATTTCGAATCATGAAAAAGCAAAATCGAAGATTCACTGTTCTTCGCGATCTATAACTAGATGATCGGAAAAGTAATCGATAGAATCGGATCAAAGGGATTTACCCCAAAACTCGTGTTTTCGTAACCCTGACGTCTCTCTCTCTCTCTCTCTTCCGGCAAAGTCTCCACCTCGCACGTACATAAAAAATGAGTACGTACAACTGTAGTCCACAGGATTGTATCGATGTACCTGTTCGAGAATTTGTGCGAGCTGTGATCAACCCAGCTACAGGGTTGCCTATAAATATTCACTGGATGTTTCATGACACCGTTTCCAAGTAAGCAAACATTCGTTTCGACAAACTAGTATCAACTATTCCCTCCCAAATGGAATCACTTCCGACTGATTCAATTCCGGGCCAATTTTTGTACAGGAGACGAAACATATATCCGCTGTCCCAACGTCTCTGAGAAAATGAGCAAATACTGGAATCTCCTACGGGTGAACACGAACAAATGATGCGAAATTTTTCAATTTTTCATATTCATTGTTTGTTCAATTGAAAAAATCGTGACAATTTTCCAACTGATTTCGCGTTCGGATCCTAAAAAAGAAACGTTTCATTGTCCTGACCAAATCGATGGAGACCCAAAGCCATTCATTAATGGACCAATGGCACTTTATTTCCTAATAAGCCCTGAATATAAACCCGCTGCATCCAGAAGCGATCAATCGTCCCTACAACGTCAAAGCCCGCAATTCTGAACCTTCTTGTGTATAAATATATATATGTATATAAAAAGGTATAAGTTGTGGTCTCAGAGCAAAAATCCTACTTGACGCTTTTCTCGATTGGAACGTCGCTTGAGCGAGCCTCTTCAAGACACAAGTAAGAACTATGAAAGAAAGAGACGAGTAGAGGGGAAGAGATCGAGTGTAAATCCAGGCTTGTCTAAGAAGATCGACGACCATTCGAAGATCTTGCACTGCGGCAAGAACGAAGTGCATGTTTTTTCTTCCTTCGTTCATAGTCGCATCAACATCCATGGTTATAAGAGTCTGGTGTTTTTTGTGAAAGTCTCCTCTGACATTGCGTAACTTTGCCAAGTTCTCTCTGTCATAATCGCGGTCAAGTTTGCGAGTCGGAAAATTCAATAACTCCAGAAACTTCGGTTCAGATTGTTAGGGAAATGGGGCTGAAAAAAGGTACACCGTGATGTGCGGAGGATGTTCCGAATGTACTGTGGAAAACGAATGTAAAAAAAAGAGGAAGAGAATGGAAAGACTTTGCGGCGAAAAAGCTTTGCGTTGATATCTCCGGAGAAGGCGAGCTGCGGCAGAGGCAAAATGCCACTGGGCTTCGAAGGATCTTTTCCTCTTCGTTTTCCTCCTAGCATACGAGGTCTGTCTGGACGATCCGCCGTACGGTGGAAAACCGGGAGAGCAGTTAAGCCTTGGAAAATTGAGTGCGCATCGTCCTCGAAAAGAGCCGCAGAGCCAACCACTCGCACGCACACCCACACACGCTATATATTGGTCGAGTATATAAGAAGCTACACAACGATATCTCCGTAGGGTCTTGTGTTCTCCTGCTCTGTGGACCACCTTCCAACGCTAGCGCCATCATCACTGTCGAAAGAGCAGACCACACAAAAGTCGTGCGAAAACTTTTCGAAGCAATCCGTTGCTCCTCTCTCCCAGCGCGTGCACCGCGGAGCTCAATTTCTTTTTTCTCTTCTCCTTCTTCTTCGTCCCACAGTTTTTCTTCTATTTCTCGTCTTTTTTTTCTCCAAGGGTCCCAACCCATTCTTGTATAGCCCGCAACTCTTGGTTCCAGCCGAAACTATCTTTTCCACTCTGGTGGACTCCCCGCCCTCACCCACCGGCATAATCATCTCATCTGTTCTGTCTTGCCTGTTCCTTATGCTGTGTCCACATTCTTTCGAAAAACTTATTTCTGCCCTCTGTTTTATAGGAGAGAAGAACAGGCACACAACGAGGGTCTTTGGCTGAGCAACAGTGGCGTTTAAATATCGCCTCCATGCCCACATCCTCTTCGTCTTGTATCTGCTTTTTCTCTTCCCTTATTCTCGTTTATCGTGAGGCTGCGCAGATTTTCATGTAAAATGACGTGGCTGAAGTTTCCCTTTCGTATGACAAAAGGCGCGTCGAAGCCTCAGGTCTCAGCGTTCTTCAAAACTTTTTACTCGCGCGCAAATCAGCATATTTCCGGACTGACAATTTGCATCACGTCTCTCCTGAGGCGCCAAAAATTTCACAATGAAACTCGAGAAATTTGGATAAGAAAGAATCGTCACGGACAACAACGCTAGGGAATTCTCGTGCCAACAAGTTTCAGGATATATCCGACACGAGACAAACACGTCTACCGAGATTTTCTTAAAATACTCGACGCTTTAACTCTTCTCCTTATTCTACCTCAGCACCCTCCGCTACTCACCGGAAACGCAAATACCCAAGTGCTTACCTAAGTGGCAAGTTTTGTCATAGAGTGCGAGAAGAGAATTAATGCAGCGTCGTCTACCGCCCACTGCAAAAAAGGGTTGTAACTAAGAGAAAACCAAACTAAGCAAGTTTTCATGGGAACCCTTGAAAGGATAATCCAAGCCTTCTCTCGTCGACGTGTTTCTCGGTATTATCGTGAACTCTGAACAAAGTTCTGATATTTTATGCTCTGCGAGATAAGAATCATCACTTTGCCTCCGTAGACTAGAGGCGATGGCACCAAGTTTTCCTTGGATTGCGCTTCGAGAGTTCTCTTCCCCTCAAGCGTTCTCCACTATTGTTTAATTCTTTTGGCAGCCCTGCTCTGGGTTTTGTTTTGATTAACACAAAACAACACGACGTTGTCAAATTCCCTTTCCACGTGACGCATCACAAAACGCAACATTATGGCCCAATTAGAATTATGATAAACGTTGCGGCACCATACGGTCGTTCGAGAGCGATGTTTGTGTTTTTGTAGCCGACAAGATTAATGCTAATTTATGCCCACTCGTGGCCATCTTTTGGTGAAGCTCTTCATCCGCATGTGTACATAATTAGCTTCGAGTTTTAACCAAAACAGTTGAGCCCAAGTTGAGAGTGTACTATTCCGATGTCGTTTGCGTATGAGTTTTGTTTTTGTTGCCAAAATCTCTTAGCTCCGATTGTTTTCGAAGCGAAAACAGTGTCTTAACAATATTTATCCACTAGGAAGTTGGAACTCGATGGAAATGCAATCATTCGTTTCGTACAAGAAAGTTTCCACACTGCTGCGTCGCTTTGGTGATCAACAAAGGTATGAGGAGTCTCGAGAGCGGTCGATACTTGGATGGGTGACCGTATTTATCGAGAATTTCGATCTTTAGGATATCGAAGTTGAGTAGAATTTTCGACAAACCGATAGCAGCAAAGTGAGTTGAGAAAAATGAAAAATAAGCAGTCTGCTCGAAATAGATAATATATTGGCAATATATTAGCTCAGTCGGATTATAAGTTTCTAGAGATGGATTAACGTACTATAGGGAGAAGAAGTTCCATGCATATAGTTGGCTCATTGGGTAAACTCTGGACGCGATATCATCAAGGGGACTAAGGGACTTGGTGACAGGAACGAGAGTTTCGATATAAGACGAGAAAGAGGGAGAGAGAGAGGCGGAGAGCGCTTGTGGTCCTTAGAATCGCTAAATCCCAGCAGGAGGCGATAATCCACATGGTTCGTCGGCGATAATTAAAGTTTGCCTTCGAACGTATCTGCGCCTTAGTCCACCTCCCGGTATATAGTGAGTGTAGTGTCTCGTGTATCCAGTCCAAGTTGTAGGAGAATCTTTATTGCACCGAATTCTCCCACTAGATGGAAGCCCGAAGGCCTTGTCATTCAACTACTCATCATCGCTGCTTCGATCAATCTCCACATAATTAAGAAATGGCGGAAAAAAAACGATTCGGAGTGTACGACTTAATGTCATTGCGGACCTGATTGTTTCGATCACTCCTCAGCCTCCACTTTCGGCCAAATTTTATTTTTACTTTAGAAAGTAATCGGTCCATCGCTTCACATAAATACACACACGATTGCAACAACGTATGAGGCATCTCGGTTTGCACGTAACTACCGTATATGCTCCATTAAGGTTACCGACAGGCTCATGTGCAATCGGCCCACTTTCGACGTTTCTTCGGATCCACTCAGTGCGTTGTTGCTGTTACTTGGAGAGAAATCGATGTGCGTATATAAACACCGTGTGAGGACACGACCGGAAAATCCGGGAAAGAGCTTCGAAACACACATAATAAAAAGAAAATAAAAAAAGATTGAGAATTCTTTCGAGAGAGGGAACTTTGCCCCGATATTTGAAATCGAACGTAAGACACAAGCCCACACGAAAATATCGATAACGCAAGAAACGTGACTCGAGAATGTCATGAATTTTGAATAAGCAGCACAGGAAATCCCACATTACGTGCGGAGTTGTAATTCTAGGCTGTAACATTTTTTCTACGCGAATTATATCAACACATGGTTAACTTTTTTATTTGGTAATTGTAAAGATGTGACAGCTGTGAAAAGTGAAGCGTCGCGTCGGCGGACGCGCTCTCGAGGAACGTGAAAGTACTCGACATTAGGTAAAGTGTTTTTTTTTCCCCCATTTTTATCACAGCCCGTGTACCGAGCGGAAAGTCTCGGTAGCGGAGCGAAATGAGTGTGATCCCAAGAATTCACGGTAAATGTTCTTTTTCCTCTGGTCCTCGCGACCAATTAGAATAACTCTCGTTGCAATCTCGTTCACCCTCGAATTTCAGTTCAAGTCGTATGAATCACCAATCTTACCGACAAACGAGCTCGTGGCAAGCAATGCGCTCGTTTCTCTAAGGGCTCTCCTCAAGTACCTCCGACCATAGATCCCGACAACAGCCCGACCTCCCTTTGGGATTTAATGGCCTTTAGACCGGTCGAAGGTCGAGCAAAAAAATTGCGAATCATGTAATCCTCGCGGCTGTTAATCTCAATTGTTTCTTATTCTCCTAATGTCCCTCGTTCTCTTACGTAAGATTTCGATAGATCGATCGACTTAACTCGATGCCATCGTGTGATCGATGGAAAAAACTGATTCGATTTGATGACACTGAAGCTCGCAACTTTGGGGTTCAACGAAAAATACTGTTTCTTTTAATTTTTTGTTCAATTTAAAAAAAAATGGAAATTTTCATATCAATTTTCGGTTTTGATCCAGAAAAATCGTTTTATTGTCGCGATTAAATGGTGAACGAGAATCATGAGCTCTGCTCAAGAAAAAAAAGAATTTCGTTACACTCCAACGATGAAAACTTCAACGTCGTTAGATTTGTCCTTTAAAGATTCTGTGTGAAAATTGTGATGCAATCGTCCCGGATGAACGCGCGAGCATTCGGTCAGGATGATCGAAAATTTGGCTGCAAGAGTAAATATTCAGCCACAAGAAGTAGGATAATTATTAGCGCGAGACTATTAATAATTCCTCGTGTTATATCTGAGCTCCTCTTTGGATTCTCATTAAGCGACTATATAGATGAAAAGTTTCACGTGGAGTCTGGCGAGCGGGGGTTGCATTAATACTGTACACGATCGGGTTTCTCTTGAGAACTCTCACTCGAAGCTATGCCGCTCGTCTGCCCCGTTACGGGGCAAACCTACTTCCGTAGACTCGCGTCTGTGTTTCGTATTGATGCGACCGTTCTAGTCTCGACTGCAAAAGTCACTCGTGTGTGAGTTTCCACGCGCACACAGACATATTTAGAACTGTCTCGTGAGCGTGTAAATAAGCTAGTCCGAGGATCGTCGTGACGAACTTTGCGTGAAAACGCACGCGACTGGCTTCCCGTCGAGACGCGAAGATTAGAGAGACAATGAGAATCTCACGAGTTCGAGAAAGTCCGAGAAGTAGAGCCGACTTGCCATTGTCTGCTGAAGAATCTCTGATCAATTTTATTTGAGTGACAATTAAAGCGAATTTACCAGATTCGCTGCTCGAAGTGTTTTTCTTGTCGGAAAATAACTAATCAAGTTGGAACGAATCTGATTTGAAATTCTGCTTCTATGCTACGATATAGTTATGGAGCGCATGTCAAGGCTATGGAAAAACCGGTGTGAATGGCTCTATATTCTAGGTCGTGTCGACGTTTACGTAGTCTAGGACAAATCTCATTCTATTACGAGTCCTTGTCTCTCCTTCACTTCGATCCTCCTCTCTGCTTGAGTTCAGACATATATACCTTTTCGAGCTTCCTGGGAGCGGCCTCTCCTGAGCTTCCTCTATTCTGGTCCTCGTGTTGGCTTCTAGAGGCAGCGAAGGGTCGGATTCGTGGCCCCAGCCATTATCGTTAGCAACCAACGCTTTCTCACACGACCTAACGCTCGAGAGCAAGAGAGAAAGAGAGCGAGAAGAGTGCGATTCCACAATATCGAAACGATAATACTAACGGCTAGCAGACTCTTCTGTCGCAGCTTAAACAACCCTATCCCTCGGCTGAGCTCTCTAGAGAAAATTGGAGCGATACACAGATATCGAAAATGGCCTGATAAAACGATTTCGTTCGTTGAGCAAACAATGCCCAGCATTACCTTTCAACTTGGTTTGTATTGTTGCCGTCCCAATTTTTTCCCAACCCTCAAAAATAGCCTGAGAGTTCGTTTCCTGCGCCCGAGATCCATTATTATTTTTCTCATCGCTCTCTTATTATTATTCATTTCGCCTGCATCGATATTTTATTTTTACAATAAAAACTCCATTCAATATCCTCGCTCCCCGGAAATTTCGCTTCGATATCAATTCGCGTATAATAATTCGACTTACGGTTAATTTTTTTATATCAAATATTTACGAATCCACGGAAAGAAAAAAATAGGTAAAAATTATAAAACACAAAGCCTGAAAAGTTTTATCAGCAACGAACAATTAATATGTATTCCTATATAGCGACAAAAAGGAATTAGCGCGCAAAGCTGCTCGACACACCAAAAGAACAATAAAATTCAACGTAATTCGCGTTTGTCTAGAGCGTACAGTTGGATACAACAGCGCAAGACAAAATAGGCATGAAAATGAATGATATGGCGCGCGTTCTTTGTCCGTGAAATGTTGTGTTATCAGGCCAACGAACAAAGGGCGCGTACGGCACATAAAAAAGTCTATGTATGCGAACGAAGCTACAGAGGACGATATCAATAATTTGTTTAACCCGAAACAAGAAAAAAAAAACGAGGATATAGTAGAGAAAAAAAAAAGTATGAATAATAATGAAATTTTAAACCGCTTCGGTTGCCAGCAGATCACAAAAGCGATTATTAATCTTTCATTTCCGACCTGCATGTTATCCTCTTTTACACTTCCGTCGCGTATCCCGAACCGCATTCACACGCTCATGCAAATTCAATGAATTCTACACGTGGAATAATTCAACCGCACAATAGTTCTGTAAATGTGAATTGAACGATATGCATCTATGTGGATCTACAGGATATCCAACGAATATCAGTTCCGCGAGTATAACTGTCTCGCGAAACGTGAAGGCAAGTTCGATCCAGCTTTCATTGATATTCCGAAATCGGAATATCTTTTTGGAGCGATAGGCACTTCGTAAAAATCATTAAAAGTCAAAAAATCATAAACACAAAAAGTTTTCGAGTATTGATGATCGAATTTAAAAATATCGCACAGACTGAAAACTCTGAATGGGAAAAGAGGAAAATCGCAAGGAAATTCGTCAACGATTTCAGAATTCCACGTAGGAAATACAAACCCGTAGATTTTCTCTCTATCCCGCACCATTTTCATACGTTCACATTATTACTTGGGTGACTATCATAATTCTCACACCAAATTCCTCGTGTGCGTTAGTTAATACCTTCGATTTCTCGGAGTAAATGAAAATAACACATTAATATGTAAATTAATTGTAATGATGTCTGAATAAGTAAAAACGACTAATTTGTTTACCATTATGCATATTGTACGAATAGCATTTATGTGTACAAACAAGCAACACACGAAAAGGGATTACAGCCACTAAATGAAATACGTGAAAGGGGCAGTGCGAGCGTCCGTTTGGCTGCATAGGGATGAATTTTCATATAGGGGAGGAAAAGTGTAACATGGGGGATGTCACGGTTTTTATGCTCCTGTCGGATAGGTCCACGCAGTTCAAGCCGTTTATTTTCGTCCTGTTCCTGCCTGGCTGCAGTCTGTATAGTTATAAAATAACGAATTACGCAGTTGGACGTTGAAATATAAATTATTCGATGCATGATCGTAACTGGTGAAAATTTACGAAGGCAAATTTATGAAGGACACTCTATAGCGTGCTGAGAGTGCGCTTGATCATTCGATCTCGAGCCGATATGTATATAAATCTCCATTTAAAGTGGGAATAAAATATACTCGCAATTTATCGATTGCTAGGGTCAAATTGATTTATGAGAGATTTCGTATGGGCGTTTGCGATGCGTCTACACGGTGGATAGACAAATATTTGATTATACTGGCTGCATATACGTCCGAATAAGTATATTATATTGTCCAAGAAAAAGCGGATACTGAAAGGAAAGAAGCCCGTGCCGGAAAGCCGAAAATACAGAATGAAAATTTTCAATATTTTTGTTTCAAAATTTCATGAGCATTTATAAACAATGATTCAGTCAAATTATAAATTGAACAACGATTCAGCCTCCAATATCACGGGCCCCTAAATTTTCTCGTATAGCCTTAATATCAATTGGAAACGAAAAATGCTCGACGTACATGACATCCTCGAAGATATCTGCTGAGAAAGTAATGGCCCTACGGAACGTCTTAGCATTTCCGAAGGATCCAAGTGGAAGACTAAAAGATCGGATATCACGTTCGTGTATCAAGGCAAGAGTGTGTGCCATGCATATCATATCGACAGATCTTTGCCCGTTTCTCCCTCTCAGTGTCCTGCTTTCCTGCTCCTTTCTCTATCCGATAAAAGCCGATAACTCGAAATTCGACTATTATACGAGGATACTTTGAAGATATTCGAAAGAGACATTTGTCGCGATGTCAGGAATTGCATGTGTGACAGAAAGAAGGATAATGATGGTTCGCGAGAGCAAAAACGTAGAATTTACACGCTCGTTCGGTGGATATTACAAAGTCTTCTTTAAAATCTATACATGGTCAGTCACGACTTCGCTCGCCGTCCATTATGGACGCGTTAACGTCGAACGATCAACGTCGGGACATTGGACGTTTACATGAGGTGGCTTTGACGTCAGTTATCACACTGAAAGGCTATTCTTTCCACATTTTTTCGCGGCGAGTGAGAGGGCCACGATCCTGTCGGATCTTTTACGTAAAATGTTAGTCCCCTGTCGATGTTCCGATCGCGCCGCGGGCTAAGCATCGGAAAAAAAAAGTAGTGACAAACCGTGAATAATTATGCTCTTATTCTACGCACGATGTGCGTTAAGACTCCGAGCGCATCCACGAGCGTAATAACGATGTCGTACATCAAAACTTTTCCACCTACTTTCACGTACACCTGTGTACTTTCTCACACACACGAAAACCCGAAGAAGCCGCGTATGTGTAATGATTTTCAGACGTGCGACTAAAACTCCGCAGGAAGAAAAAGTAGGGATCGTGGTTAAGACCCTTCTTAGCAAAAATTGCAAATTGTGGCTTGCGCAACGAAAGCTTTTTGGGGTTTGGGTGAAGTGTCATCGCGCAGGGACGCGGAGGACTGAAGTAGCGGGTTGGGAAACTCGCGTTTGGATTATGGGAGAATTCGTGTCGCTGTAGCTCCGTGTACCGTGACATATATAGCGACTGCATATGAATATAGAATGAGGTGAGGACAAAAAGCGTTTCCTTTCTCGTATAGAGATAAACTTTCACAAAGCCGCGAAAATCGAAACCTCACAATCACCGTTCATATAACGAAAGATACGTTTCCCGCGCTTTTCCGTGCACTCGCGTTTGCTCGTTGGGGTCACGGACTGCAGCGTGGACCGGCGTGCAGCCATTTTTTCAAATTAAAACTTTTCCTCGTTGCATTTATACGTGCGACGACAATTCAGTATCACGAAAGTTGAACACGATCGCACAGCACCATTGGGCTTTTTTATCACAGTGTACGGAAATATGCAGTCGCGTGCGGCTTTTTATTAAATATACGAGAAATAATGTCATTTTCACTTTTTGTACATCGATCCTTGCGATAATGTTTTCTCCGTGCCGAAGAGACATGCAGTAAAGAAAATAGATGCGAAACGAAAGTTATCGTGCGCGACGAATAAGGAGTCACGTTACAACGAAAATACTCGATCCTAAGAATTAGAAACAATTAAAAACGACAATGTAATTAAAAATAAAAGCCAAAGCTGTTTGCGAATGATGGTAACGTCTGGCGTTAAACAGAAAGGGAGAGTAATCCGTATATTTTCACTCGACGCCGAGTTCGAGGATGCGATGATGACTACAGTGAAACCGCGGCAGATAGTTAATTAAACCCGGAATTCTGGTAATTAAACAAAAAAGTAAAATCCAACTTACAGAACAAAGAAACGCGACGTGTCGGTTGAAATAATACAAATTGCTGCCAAGCTTGAAGAACTCGCGCGTTCTTTCGTATCGCGCTGTTGAACGGAATATATACGTAAGGAAGCTCGGGGCAAACGGGATACCTAAGGGAACAAAACGGTTTCATTTACCTTCGTAGAATTCGTGGCTACTCGCTTGACCGCGGTTAAAAATTCTGATGCGTTAAAAATATGATTTTTCCGTAAATACCATGGCATTAATTTAATTTGAAATAAAAATGAAAAACGAGTATACGTAGAGCGATGTGCGCGCGGCAGGTTCGTAGCTGGAGCGATCTCCAGGCTTGAGCAGCTTCGTTGGCGACCGCTGCTCGGTTGGGTGACCGCTCAAGAACGCATCTGAGCTGAGCAGGAAACCGTTTCGGTCGGTTTCCCATGGAGCAAATGATTCATAGACTGAATAAAAACCCAAAAAGTCTAATTGACGAAATTTTCAAAGGGCCATTTTGCCCCACGTACCAACTTTGTAGCGAGCTCCCGTGTATAGCTATATCATCGTCATTTATGGATGGTAGTAAAACGTGTGTACCTAGACAGCACGAGCCGCGAATTCTACGGTCACTAACCGCAGGGAACGACTAAACGTGCGCAACACAAACAAGTCTCGAGCAATTATATTGAGTCCATAGTGCGGCAAGTTAATCATAGTTTAACTCTATTTTAGAGAGACTCGGACCGCGTGCTCTCAAGAGAGTAAGAAAAAAAGAAAAAAAAACGTATCGAAATTATTGTAATCTTTTCCATCCAATTATGTTTGTGTAAGAAAAAACGGTAAAACGTATTATTTAAATAATAGTCAATTTAATGCCCTAAACAAAGTAATGTCATGCAAAAGACAAAAGTCATTTTATTATATTCGTACAGCAGAGACTCGAGAAACGCAAACACTCTGACAAACACAAAGCAATTTCTTGAAAATATACTTTGTCGCCCGCAAGAACAATACGGATCGTAGGAGAACCGTTGGTTTAACGAGAATATAAATGAATGACTTGAGAGGAGTGTTGAAAGGGTTAATGACAAGGAACATCAAACCTTGTCCTGCAGGATCTTCGATAATAATAAAACGTTGGTAATACTCGTGGTTATAAACTTCACTCTCGTCTTTACGCTAAGCTCAGGGTATATTCCAGGAGGATCGTATATTAATGAAGATCTGGCGCATTTACCATATCTCTCATAACCCCGTCTCTCTCTCTCTCTCTCTCTCTCTCTCTTTCTCTCTCTCTCTCTCTCTCTCTCTCTCTCCCTCTCTCTCTCTCTATCTCTCGCTTCCTCGCAGAAAGGGAAAGAGAGAGGGAGAGCTTATGCATAAAGATTATTCGAGCGGAGCCCGCAGGCTCTCTCAAGTATATGCAAAGTATACATTTCGAATGTATATTCTTTTTATTTCTTATTAAAGCATAATGCTTTTGGATTCGAAACAGTGCAAGGAACAGGAAGAGAAATGGATGGGAAGAATAAAAATTACAAGCGGCAGCCACGGGGCGGAGCGTTAAGCGAATTCAGCAAACGAGGAAAAATAAAGAGATTATTAGGAGATCAGGGTTGAACGAATTAGTTGGTTGTACCTCCAAATCATCGTTTTTCACGAGGCGCTTGTTTTATTTACTTAAAGTTTTTCAAAAATCCTCGAGCAATCTTCATTTCGTTGACAATCCGATAATTCAAAGAACGTCGTTTGGAACGTGCAACACTCGATGCGATGAGATGGGCAAGACGCGGAGTCGGCTGATTCGTCGAGACTTTGAGGGATTCTGGCGAGGAGAAAAAGTTGCATCTTCGAAATTATGAATGCATGAATACACCAGAAGCCGTGGGGATTTCATCGAAAAAGGCGATTGCGAAGAGGATTTTACAGGTAAAGAGAGTGGAGCAAACGAAAGTATAAAGTCAGTGCGATGCTTTGGTCGCCGTGCGATGTAATCGCACGAGATGCATCGGGGAGCGTAACGAACAAGTAGAAAGGACTTTTGGCGTCGAGGTAAGAGCGAAAAATGTGAAGGGTAGCGTGAGAGAGACAGCGAGAGAGGGAGAGAGACAGAGGGAAAAAAGAAGAGAAAAAAGCAGGGCGGTATGAGAGAAGTGACTCCATCACACGATCTACAACTCGCGGAAAAGAGGCTTCGATCAAACCTTTCATGCATGAAGCGAGGATGTAAGAGAACTTCCGAGAGTCTGTGGTGGTCTGCTCCCTGTGGTTGCTCTGGCTTGCCTCTCGATGCAGAGGCGAAAGCCACCAGGCGAGAGAGTTCCTCCATTTGCGTGTATGTGTAGGTGCGTACTCTGGTATGCAACCAAGAAGAAGTGAAGAAGGCGGTGTACGCTTGGCTTCCACTTCGTACAGCACCAGTTCTTCCTAACATATCGATTATACATGTATATACAGAATATCGTGGCAAGATACTTGTCCATATAGAAGTACGTGGCTTTCCTGCGCTCCTTACGAGTTCTCTCCATGCTCTCGTGTCGATCCTCTTTCCACTGCAACATCCTGCTCCCCGTTTCTACGTGTAACGTTGTTACATACAAAGTGTGAAGAGCAAGTTCGAGAAAGAGGTCGTGAGTCGATTAGAGCGAAGCTTCGATATCTCTCTGTTATGCATAACGATCGAGTACGTTGGTGTGAATAGTTATATACTCTTGTTTAATCAAACTTGAACAATCGAAAGCTGGTGCGAGTGAAAGGAGCGAGTGAGAGCTCGTATATGTGGCATTCGTGGCTATGGACCTCGAATCTTTGTAAAGAAACGCGATTCTAAATCTTTGTGTATTAACGGAATGATTTTTGGGTCCCAAGAAAGTTTCTCTAATTATATCGTAAGCGCGTGGTCTGGAATGAGTCTCGTTCGGTCCGAACGATGCAATCTTTGAAATCATTAAAATTCGCCGAGTTGATTAAGCAAAACTCGAACAACACGCATCAGAGTTTGAATTACGAAATAATTTCAACGAAAAATTGTTACATCGTCGAAGAAAGTGTACGATCATTGTGAAATGAGCAACATAGCCCAGTTCCACTCTTGATAATTCGTCCACTTTCTCCATAATTGCGACCCGGCACATCCGAACGCCATCAAACTGGAGATGGAAAAAAAACACGAGATGAAATCTTTCGTATACAGAAAGTTCTTCATTTTTGAAATAACTTAACGATCCTGCCAAAACCATTCGATAGGGAGCATGATGGAAAGAAAAAAAAAGGGAGAATCCAATAGCGGAGGATGGTCCCAATCGGAGAATGGATTGAAAATCCGAAAAATTTCTCTCTCATCGGCTTTTCCGTTAGCCAAACACTATCTCACTAGATCTCTTGGCTATTCCTCACATTCCTTTCCATCCCGTTGGCATGCCGCGAAGCTTCGATCTATCGCAATGTGCAGAAAAGCCGGGATACCGAAAGTCCTCGTTCTGCTACAACTTGCTTGTAACCGGCTTAAACTTTGGAGCTCCGGTACAGTGGCAGAACTACACGTCAAACACAGGGGGCGAGTACTGATACTTCAAAAGCAACCGGAAGTCGAATCCTTCAAGCTCAAAACACATTGCCGTTGGCGTTTGTGAGCCTCAGTTCCCCTTTCGCTTCAACTCGCGAAATTTGCAAGTTGACGCAAGATAATTCAGCAAAAGGTAAACGAGACGCGATGAACGAATGAGCTGGCATGGAAAAAAGTTTGCGTTCTGATGCCGCGAAGAGGATAAGCGAGCTCGAGTTTTCCCACACATTTCCCAGCCTCTGAACAAATATATTGACATACGTAGGGATTTAATTTAAGCAAAGGAACAAGCACAAGTGATTTATCGAACAAAATGACATGGACGTACGTCCCTGTATTTGCAAAAGTAATCGATACGTACGGGGGATTGTGTTCACTTGCGCCGTCATCGTAAAACGTGTGGCTAACAGACGTCGAGCAACGACTGCCGAGTTTTGTGTGAGCAGGGGGTAGCGGCTGTAGAGCACAGCATCCAGCATCCCACATGAGAGGAAATAAGGTATGAAGCAAAGTCAGCGCGCTACAGGAGAAAAGCGAGACAACCACAAGCTGCAAGAGACCACGGACCAGCAGCTATTGTATGTGCCAGTTGCAGGCGTCGCTGGGCATAAGGCTTCAGTGGCAACCAGTATACACATAACATTATTTATAATACATATATATTCATATATGTAAATACATGTGCGACTTTGAAATAAGGAGTTAATTAGAAGGTCGAGAAACTTAGTTCGGAAAATAACGAGTGAAATGTTGCTTCGTTGTGTTTAAAAAAGACGATAAAACGACGGAAACGATAATCGCGATGTGACGATAAGAAACCTGATGGTTATGAACGAGTTATAATTTTTTCAAAGTTGGAATTTTCGTCGCTGCTACTTTCCGCCAGCCATTCGTTCCTACGAAACAATGAAATTTAATCACTTGACATATTTCGGCGATCATTGTCATATCAAGTAAACTCACTGAAATGGGTGACTGCTTGTAGATGAGCAGAACGACTTGCTGCGCCTCTGATATTACCGAGCGCGAGAGAGAGAAGAAAGTACATGCCACAGAGTTAGCAGTAACTTCATCTGTTTAAACAACACGAAGACAGTGGTCGCGGTAGTCAGCAACTACTGTCAGGAATTTCCATTTGCATTTCGCCTCTTATTGTAATTGTAACAGTAAATTTACCTGAACGTTGTGCCCACAATGTTCCCACGTACTAATTCTCATTAGACGCGATTTAATGGGAATGTCGAAGGCAGGGAAAGTCTGGAAGATTCAAATCGTTTTTTTTCTCGTTTAATTTGTAACAAGATGTTAGCAAATGGAAAAAAACAGTTGGTAATTGCCTTGGAAGAAATATTTCGACTCATATTCTTCGCGTGGACTAGAATGTTGTGAAAATCGTCGCCCTGAAAAATTAACGCTTGCAAGTGGAGAATATTATCAAAGCAGGTCGTAGATATACCGACGAGTAGCATTTTGCGCAATTTGCGGTGCGTGCATGTGGCATATCACTCGTTACCATACATATTGCATACTTGGCAGCGCACTATATCGACGCTCCATTAAGACAACAAAAGCCGAGTAAGAGAGTAAAGGGGAGTTTTCGAAAGGAATTTAGAAGCGCAGGTTGTGGCGGCGCTTGGTGCAAACCTCGGACGTAATTGTTTACCGAGAAGCCTCTCGGCAGATGAATGGCGCCGGGAGCGTAGGTAAACACCGATTAGCCAGAAACTCACTCAATATTGCAGTTTACGGTTCGCCATTTCCCTCTCTTGCTTATTAAAGGCCAAGCGCGTTCAAATATCTAAGCGAACAACCGCAAAATTGCATTAATTTATATTCACCGTAAATTTAATTGATTTATCATTTTTATAGAACTCGATATCATTGAGAATTAAATCCACGATCCAACCAACGTTTTACTTGCATCATTCAATTCAGATTCCAAAATTGATGATGCTGAAGTTTGCATCGTTGGAATGCAACGAAATTATGTTTTTTCTCGAGCAGGACTCGTAATTATTATTCAATATTTGGTCCGAACGATTAAACGATCCTCCCTCGCCACCCAAAAACGCAATAGACACGAAAAATTGCCACAAATTCAAAAATTCATTTAAAACTTAATATATTAAATATTTTTCGTTGGGTATCAACGTTGCAAACTTCAGAGTCGTTAAAATTGTGTGAAATAATCATCAGTTCCATAGACCGACAACGGAAGGTGCACGGGTCAACACTCTCGATGAAATTCCTAATGAAAAGTGACGTCAGACGGATGATTAACTTAGGATATCGTTCTGGGCAAAGTGAATGTCTAGTGGGCATACGTACGATGTATCGAAGCGATAGAGTATAGAGCCTCGCGCATCAATATAGCATAGTCCTTCTGGGTTATGTACATACATAAGGGATGCCAAGCTGAGAATCGATAATGGGTACTACCGAGCCATTACGATGTACGTGTTCTCGTCTTGAGCGAGAGAGGACAGCTTCATCTTGCTCGACCTCGGTAAGGGTAAGCCAAGGAGGAGGAGAGGATGAGAAAGGCGGTCTCCTAGTTGCACGAGGGGTGTATTATAGTCATCCGTCTTCGTTGATACGATCGATTACGTCCAGAATGACGGATGCAATTAACCGCGAGAGCGGTGATCTCTTTGCTCATCACATATAGATGTACGCGAAGGAAATCGATCGATTTTTTTTTCATATGACTCCGAGCATTTACGATGAAGAACAAAAAATTTTCTCGAGTCATTTTTCATAGAACGTTTTTTTTTATTCAACGATTTGCTTTCGAATTTTTATTTAAAAACATAAATAACCGATGGAGTTTGAATATTTTCTCGGGGAAATGAATTTTCATCGAACATTTTCCTCCACTGATAGACTTGTTGAATTTTTTTTTTTTTTCAATTTTCCTCGTAACGATATTTTAAATATCGTTTTTCCTCCGAAATATTCCCTGGTTTACATAACAGTCCGTGAAGCAAGAAACGTTGGAGAGATGGTGGAGCTTTGAGCCCAGCGAGGTTCGCTTAAACGATAACTTGCAGAAACATGTGTTATACATATTACACAGGCGTTATCAAAGGCTCTAGTTTGTTTCTACAAGAACTTCGTTACAGGATTCACATCAGGGTGAACATGAAGAGGGATGGATATACATATTATAACAAAATAATAATAAAACCTGCTCGAAAGCACTGTCCAACTTGTTAAATGTAAATAAAGTACCAGGTACAAAAAAAACACTGAAATTAGCTCGGATCGAGGATCAAAGGTAAGGAAAAAAAAAATGGACTCTGTTAAAGTTGCAGGATGCAGGACACTGAAAACTTTGATCCGTGAAAGGTGGTTTGTACGTCAGGATCGAACGGACGAAGGTTGATGAGAAAATTTTTGTACAGGCAAGCAGAGAGTGAGACTGAACGAGAGGAACGGATCATCTGGTCAAACGTGGTCGTTGGTTTTGACTAAATTCGAGCGGACTCTCGAGACTTGGACGTGGAAACGCTAATTCGAGAAGAACACATGGAGAACCGTGTAGCTATATATACAGGCATTGAAACACACATTCATAGGTGTGTGTTTGTTCCGAGCGGAAGTTTCTATATGTATGTAATCCCCAGTTCACGAAACGATACGAATCGGGGAGAAGAGCGTGTAGGAATTGAAACTGTGAGGCTGACGGGCATCTCCCACGGGTGTGACACGATTGGATACCGGGCTGTTTGGGTCAGAAGTGTTTGAGTCTTCAGATCTGTCTCACTTACACGCGGAGAGAACGAGATGTGCCGGACTTTATCCCTCTAATCGTTTGGTAAATGGCACACGATATAACCAGCAGCACATTCGTCGAGTCTCGAGAGTAGAGTCGCAATGGAGCAGAGCTACCCTTCACCTTGGGGGATGACCAACCCGGAGGATTAGATCCTCGATTGAAGGCTTGCAGGGTTTTCGACTATTATTTCCTAAGCAATTGGAGGGAGAATCTCTACCGAGAGTCAAATAGCCAGAAGGATCTTATCCAGCACGAGTGATTTCAATCTTTTTCTTTTGAAACAGAGTTCTGCAGATGGTGATCCGACCCTGGTAATTTCGACCTCGCAATTGAAAGTCAGGATTCCCAAAAGAGTTAAGGATTCAATTAGGAAAGAAAAATTCGTCATCCAAGAAAACGAAGCAGAAACTATTTCGACTTTTCTACATTTGTCACATTTCTCATCAGATTTTTTCCGAGTATTCGGGACATCCGAATATCGAATTGGATGTCGTTTAGATGACAATTGCTCGTGAAATGAAAGGAACACCTTGAAAACTGCTAAGAATAAATTTCCTCCGAGCTTCATGCACCAGATTCTTGGCCAAGAATGACAGTTCCGTAATGGCAAGTCCGCTCGAAATATAATCGTTTAAAAGTGCACGCGACCGTTATAACGTGTTATGTTTGATCAACAAGAATTCCATCAAGGCGACGGGCTACAAGTTCTCAACCGGCTAATTCTCTCAACGAAATGCCATATATATATATATACAAACACATCCATGTCACCAACACCTTATTCGCTGTTAGCTCAACTGCATAACCCAAGCCGGTGTTTGCTCGAGCACGCACATCACAGAGTCGGTAGAACAAGGAAGAGTAGCTTGCGGGTGCCCTTTACGCGCAAGACCGAATGTTCCACCAATTGTGTTTCTCTCACTCAGCAAACTTCCTGCACCCAACGGAAGAGTACCGGAAGTTAAAGGTGGAGGGGGAGAAGAAAAAGATAGAAATAGACGTGGGAAGAGAGGGACAGAGAGAGAGAGAGAGAGACGGAAAAGTGAGAGACGCAGGTCCGATTGTGCTATAGGGTGAAATTCTACATTCCACGACGACTACATTGGTACTGCTGGCGTTCTTGTACTACAGCGGGTTTAATTCGCCTCTCGGAGTTTTGCCAAGTCCTCGAGCGAGCCTGGTTCGTCCGAGCATCATATATACAGCTCCCTCAAATGAGTGTCCATGTATAAATATTATATATTATAATACATAATGCATACATGTAAATCCAAGTAAATAGGTATGCGTATATACAATACGGAGGGTTCCTGTGCTGTCGGACATAACGTCCGTGCTTATAATCGAATCCTTGCACCAGCAGTAGTAGGAATAAGCCGAGACGCATGCAGGTTGTTCAAAATAATACAAATGATTTCCATTGTTACAGAAGGGTGTACGGTGCTGCGAACGAGTCATTACGGAGAGTCGATAACTTTATCCGCGAGTGCTAACTGGCAACCTTACGAAACACGAGAATTTTCGTAAGGAACGAGAGTGTTTTGCATTGAATGAGGGCGAAAGAAATTTTGTAATGAATAAATGGCAGAAGAGTTGGCCCGTGACGATTAAGAGAAACTTTCCGAGCGTATAAAAGCTTCCTCGAGTCTGAAGGATAGAGAATGCGGAAAGGAGAGAGAGAGAGAGAGGGAGCAACGTAAAAGTTTTTCCCGTGAGTCCCGATGAGAACTTGCGAGACTTCCATCTCCTTCGTAACTCCAAAAGTGAAACGTATAAATCAACCAGCGACTTATTGCCAAGAGCTCTTTCGGTTCACAGTGTAAAACATTTACATGCTCCAAATCGATGAATGTTTCAGATATTCTTCCTACAGTTCTCCACTCCTCTCCTTCTCGCTCTCTTTTCTCACCCTCTTGCCTTTTCATCTTGAATCCACTATTTACCTGTATATGCCATTGACTTTAACTGCAAAGACTTTGCGAATTGGTGCAAAATAAAATCATCCAGGAGCGCCCGAAAAAGAGGCATTAAGGGGGAGAACTGGATTGGACTTTCGACTCCGTTGTATTCGAGCGAAAAATCAGCAACAAAAAACAGACATTGAGAACGTGAAAGAAAAAGTAGCGAAGGAACTACGCGTCGCGTCTGTTTCGATTGTGATCAACGACACAATGAAAATGAGAGCTTAAAGTTACAAAATCTTGAAGTAAAATTGAGAATTTCTTTTTCCCATCACTTTTTGGTGTTTTTTGGTACAACGCGAAAGACCGGATTCTATTAAATAAATCGTGAATTGGAATTATGTATGAATGAATATGTATATTTTCTGGATCGCGTTCCCCGTACCTTGGTCCCTTCCTCTCTTCATAATCTTTCGTAGTTTCTCGTCAGTACAAATTTTCCAACGAGAGAAGAGCAGAGCGTGATACATCACTCGCCACAGGAAAGCTCGAGTGAGTTATGATAGTCGCGAATTTCGTACAAGCCCTTTTCTCCCTCTCTGCTCAGTCTCTCTGTATCTTTCTCTGACGCTGGTGGTAGCATACCGCGGAGTGTTTACCGCGGCTGCTGGTAAATTCATCCACCGAACCGTAACTTTGGTGAGTCCCAAAAGTGACGTGAAATATTGGATAATTAAATGTCACTATCCGCAGCGTAATGTATTATCATATAGTCATGTACCCACCTGCATGGTTACCTCGTATCGTATATTAATAATTGAATTTTGGAAAATTCATCATGAAAATATTTGGAAAACGAGATTCGAGTTAAATATTTGTTTCGTCGTAGCGAAGGGAGTGGAAATGAGGAATTTGAGCGCAGTTACTCGTAACAGCTTGCAGCGATATATGCACTGCGAAGATCCCTGCGATCGTCGCTGAGCATCCTCTCGAAGGACTCGAATTTTCCGGCCGCAATCGACTTGGAACATGGCGTTGAATGTGAGCGTTTGAAATAAAAGCTGAGCAAGGGAATCGGATGTAAAAGATAAAGGAAATGAAATCATGTACGCGAGGCTCATCTTGGACTCCGATAAAGAGGATTCCGGAAGTACCGGAAGCAAAAGAGGAAACATAAAAATTACGCCATCATAAACGAGAAGTTACTCGCCACTCGAGTCGAATTGTTACTCGGCCCGGCCGAGGAGAGTTAGCGAATGACACGATTAAAACGACGACGTTATAACGACCGCAACACCCAACTGCCATTCTCAAAGCTTTTATCTTGGCTGCGTGTGCTCGCCACTTTATCACGAATTGCTACGCATGAAAGAAGTAGGGAATTTATAATACAACGTAAAGCTTGTTTAATCCAAATGCCTGATTGAGTAACTTTCGCATGTTTTTCCTTAAAAAGGCTCTAATAATTGGACAAAAGTTGTTGATCGTATTTACGTTCAACTTTTCATGACGAGGTACTCTGTCAAATTTGTAACAATCAGAAGGGAGCATGGAATGAAACGGAACACACAAAAGCATAGAAACTTGCAAAGAAATTTTCTTAATTATTTCGTTATTTGAATATCCAAGCAGTAGAATTTTCGCGTAGACGCGCAGTGACCGAAAAAAAAACGGTGTAAAGGCAAAGAGAAAAACATTGCCATTGTTAAAATCGTTTGCAACTCCGGTCCGATTGTAACACACGAACAACGAGCTGCGAAACAATGTGAACCAGATCCTTTTTTTTAACGAATTTCAGGCCGACTTTTTTTTTACTCACACGATAAAACAACAAAAGAACACCCTGCGATGCTCGCATGGTGTTGTAAGAGAGGCAACGCAGGGGGAAAAATAGCTGGCGCTGCAACAAGAGGGTGGCAAAAGCGTAACAACCATTTTTACGCGTTACCCTTGTCAGGTTGATGGAAAAATCTTGTTTCCCTTAAAAGTGCCAGATCATTGCAGTAGACGGATCAGTCTGACAAATACCATTGGCGAAATGTATGTTCCAATTGGATGTGAATGTTCCGATGAAATCGATATCCCACAAATCAATAAAAATAATTGAAAAAAACTGATAAAATAAAAATATCTTGCGGTGGTTAAAGTTGAAACTTTTCACAAGAGCGATTCGACAAGTCGTGCTCAAAGAAGATCGTCGTTAAACGCACAAGACCCCAAGAAAGCTCATTTCAAGGAAGAAAAATAAAGAGAGTAAGAGACGGGATTAAAGTTCTTGAAGGAAAACATCATAACGAGCCAGAAAACGTGTCGCTACGACGAACGACGAACAAGGCGTCCTTAACGAGAGAGCAAAAAGCACAAAGACGCAAAAAAAAAAGAGAGACGCACACTCCGAGACCCATTGTGGCTTATTCCATTCGGAGTCTTTTTTTTTGGTGCCTGTGTTGGGAAAACGAGAGCTATGACTCTCGGAGGAACTCGCACGAAAACGGTCGCGGTGCCGTGGGGACATTTAATAACGACAGACTCGAACCTAAACCGGTGTCGTTAGTGCGAGCGCGCGAAACAACGCGTCCAACTTGTACAATTTGGTCCACAAAATCTTGAGGGTTCTGGACGAAAAAATGCGGCTATTTTTGAGCCCCGAAACATCTTTTTATTCAAATTTTCGTTCAACAACCTTCATTATTCTGTTCCCTCTCGAATGATCGTCTTTTTTCGCAACAGACGAGATTGACATTCTAAATTTCATTGAATCTTCGATATACCCGTGGAACGAAGTGTTACTCTCCGGGTAAACGGCGTATTAGGCTCATCCAAACGACAAAAAAAAGCAGGGACGAAGCAAAAGATGATGAAGAAAAATAGGGAGAGCGAGTTTACCAGAAGCAGGGTCATGAGGTCGGGCTTGATGGTTCTTTGCTGTGCGGAGGTCTGTATGTATGTGCCATGACGAGTTTCAAATTCCCCTTGTCATTTTGCGATCGGGTATCAGGTGGGGTTGTCTTCGTAATGGCACGCGAAGCTCGGGGGTATATATCCACTGAGATATCCAATATCATATTCAATAAGCCCCAACGAGGAGCCCCAACAACAGGCGACCCACTCTTTTTTCCGCTTCTTCTCGTTTTCTTGCTTCGCTGTATTAATAATGCATCCACTACCCCGTATAAAGTGCTGTCTCTATAGTTGCCCTACCACTGCATGCTTTCCGTCATAATTCTCCTTAAAAATGAAAGTTTAAACAACAAGGAAGATACGAACGAATGGACGACAGGAAAAGTTGAAGAAACGGCGATGCGAAAATGCACGCGAAATCGATTTCTTTTTATTTTGCCTCATTGCGATATTTCAAAGAGCATAAATCTCGTTGATGAATATTTTCAGCTGTACTTCGTTTACACTTTCCACCGGAGGTTTCGTGTGCACAGAGACTGCAAGACCAAGCAGTCGAAAAAGTCTGTGTCTACTTGGATTTTGTAATACAATATTTTTTAGGGCGTTAAGCTTGTGGCTGGGAGCTCGCCTTTCTCGTTCACAAGCTTTACAAAGTCAAGCAGCAGCATGGAGAAGCAAAGAACACATGCAAAATGTTGCGAGTCTGGAATCCTTGGAATATAAACTGTGAGGATAATACCGAAAACCAAGAGACTTTTATTTTCTTGTGGCTGAACTGACATACCGACACCATCCGAACAAAAAAAAAGGGAAGACCAAGGGAACAAAGCTAGGAATGAAAAGCTTTCTGTATTCAGCATGCAGCGAGGAATTTGCACTTCGTGAATTTTTCCCTCGTAAAGCATTTCCTTGCACGACCACGAGAATAATTACTCAAGGGACGATGCGATGACAAATGTCATTAATCAAGTCCCTCCAGAATATCGAGTCGAAGGACGAATAATACGAGGCAAAAAAATAGCAACAAATATTTGCAGAATTCATACAGCTGCTGCGTTCAAGCATTCATGATATTCGGGCCAAGAGAGAATTCCCAATCGATCCTGGAATACGGCCGAACAAAATGCTATATACTTTATTATGAAAAACCAATAAACGTATCGAAATTTCTAACAGCAGGCTAGAAAACAAAAACGCAGGAACCAACAACAATTTTATCTCGCTCAGTGAACGAAGACAAACTAAACTGAATTGATATCCAATTGCGATATTATATTGGAAAGTGAATAAGAAAATGATGAGTCTCCAAAGATTAATAAAATATCAAAAATATCGAAGATCAAGAGGAAAGCATTGTTTCGGAGCAGCATCCTTACTTTCCGCAAATGCTCACAGATCGATCAGCTGATTCTCCAGCCGGTTCAACTTTCCGCTTGTACGAAAATAATGTTTTGTTTTTTCTTTAATAATTGAACCATGAGATTTGTGGATCCGTCAAACGAGATACAAAGTCAAGGATGACGTATAAACGTTCGCTCGCGTTTGTCTGGTCGAGGGGCGAACACGTTCAATTGACGTTTGCGGTCAATGTTTTCTCGTACCTGTATCGAGGGATGCTTGACCACACCGGTAAATCGTTCGTGATTCATCAGTAATAATTAAGCGAGGGGGGGGGGGGGGAGGAAATCAATTAACGGAGATGAATTCGAATTACATTTGATTACATGAAAATTTCGTATCAAAGCGAATTTGGTTCTGGAATAATAAAAGAGAATTTTCATGTTTTATCTCAAGTTACAAAAATCATATATTAAAATTGATTGCACAACTTTCCAATTATCGGCTACAACTCCTTCGTTTCGCATGTTATGTATTTTATTATTTTATTATATCACATTCCAACTTGCTGAAAAAGAAGCTCGTAAAAATAAAACGAAGGTGATTTGTTTGGAGCCACTCCAAAATGTATATATTTCATAGCACTCGTCGAGTCAGCATGACACGAGGAAAGCAAGACCATTTCTGTATTCCGACCTCGCCAAGGAATATACCGTTAAGGCCGGCGGAAAGAGGACAGCAAGATCGTCGACAAATAAAAAGCCTGTCGCGAAAGGCTGTCAAGAAGGGCAATTGTGACCGAAAAATCGACTGTGTCAAACAACGCCAAAGTAGTTTAATGTGGTTATCGATAATTTCGACGTACGGAGAATAATTGGCACGAATCTAAATGATTATTCGACAATTTGTTACTCCGAAATGAATATTCATTAAAAAATGGGAGTACAAATATGATAAAAGCGTGTTCTCGAAATGTTCCAATTAAATATCAATCGATCAAAATAATCGATAGTCTGAATAATTTATGGAATTCGATAGCAGAATAATGCGAAGCAATTTCCGAAAACGTCGTGCGACATGTTTTTAATAAATCAAACCACTTCGTACGGAGAAAATCATTAATAGAGTTAAAATTTTAATATTTTTCGCATAAGGGATCGGAGTGTTGACTGCACGCGAAAGTAATTCGGGAACGGGCAGATATTCCATTAGCAAAATTGAATCCCTTTACTAGCCAAGTTTTTATCCATACCGAACGCCGATATATGTTAAAAAAAAGGTATCGAATTTCAGCCGGTGTTTTTTTTCTGAAATACGAGGAAATATGGATACGCAACGAGACCGAGAATTAACACAGTCGATCCGCCATTCTAACGTGATATCGACTTTGATATTCCGAATCCGATTTCCAAAGCCGAAATAATAAAAGAAGAACGACGAGGTGAAAACGAAAAACATAGTATCGAAACAGCGGCTATCATGCTAGCGAGAAGAGTTTATTATTTTTAGGCTAAAATTTACAAACGCGAAAGCAGCCACGAGTTTTCAATCCGAAATTCCAACATATTTTTACGAAACTGTAATCAGGACAAGAAAAAACGTCCAACGAGATGAAATCGAATAAAAAACCAACGTTAATTAATTAGAAAACCAAAAAATTCCAACGGTTTTCATGAAAGAATTCATTTCAAAAAATTCGCTCTATGAAATAAAGAAATTTCTTTTGATAAATTCCGCAATTTTATCATACCGGTATATAGGAATTTCCTTCACCGTCGCGAGCAGCAATATTAACATTGCTAGTCCGAGTTAATAGGACCAGTAAAACAATTATCTCGTAAATTAAACAGTTTTTCATTCCTCACATTCATAATCTCAACTTTATCGTTATATACTTGTTGTCGCGTTTAATAAAATTAGCAACGTCCGTAAATCACTCACTTCACGGGAATCGCCATTGAAAAAAAAACAAACCAATCAAATAAAAAGATGAAAAAGAAAAAAACAGGACAAGAGATTGAAGCTGTACGGTGCGAAGAGGGAATTTCGTATCCGAAGCGAGAAATGGCGTTACCGTCAAATTTTGTCAGATCAGTGAATACGGGTATATGCTGGAATTTTGAAAATTTCGTAACAGTGGTGAGGAATGCGCACGGAGCTAGAGTTTTGGCTCGTGCATGCACGAACCCATTGAATATCAAAAAGTCTTTTGAAAGTCCAATGCGGGCCACGTGTGTCCGAGTTGCGGAACGAATGCATAGAGCGAGAGGGAGACTCACATGTAAAGGTATGAAGTTTCAATATCTATGGATATATTCGCGAGCATCATGTAAGAAGCGACGGGCAAAGGTTGCAAAGTATAGAGTACAGCTCGCTGTATAGTTCTATGGGAACAGCTACGAGGTAGAAAAGTAGGTGAGCCGGAAGCGAGAACGAAAGTGATATATTCGCTGGCGTCCTCGACCTCGAATTTGTAAAGCGAGTCTCTATCTCTCTCCCTCCGCACACTCTGTATAGTCGAGCAAGCCTCGATTCTCAACGTTTCGAGAGTGCAATGAGTGTCGAAGTCTTTGCAAAATCATGGTGAAGAGGATACAACAAAAAACACGCCAGTATCTTACGAGAATATATACTCGATTGTTCCAGAAGTGTTTCCTCGCGAAGAAACGGGATCGAACCAAAAGCAGGCATCAGTGAATACAGGAGCTCGAACCTTGCGAATGGATTCGAATGAATAATTGAACTAGCTACACATTGTTCAATATTTCATTGTCAATTGATTCACGCAACGGGACAGTAATTTTTTCTTCCATTATTCAACGTTGAAGTAAAAAAAAAGACGAGAAGTTCAAAGAACAAATAGTTATGACGAAAGAAATTGAATAGAAGTTTTGTGGAGCGAAAACAAAAGTGACAAGAGCGAAAATGAAAGGCGTTAATCCTGAAACTAATATTATATATACTCAGTGACGTTGAACAGACTAATGAGATGACGACACCCACTTGTATTTATTTCGTAGACTTGCTGAGCAAAGCGACGTCGTTCAAGTAGGAGAAAGGTCGTTGTAGGTATGGAACCTGGCATCAACGTCGTAACCGCAATTATGCGAATAGGGTATTCACACAGAAAGAGTAAGGGAGAGAGAGAGAGAGAGAGAGAGAGGAACGGAGAAGGAGAGATATGTAGAGAGAAAGAGATCGAGTGGAAAGACGAGATCTCGGGATTCTGGGTGTCTGCGATTCCGTTAAGGAAGCCAAGGACAAGATAGTCTTGAAGCCAAGTCAAACGGGATCGGATAACCGCGAGTTATACAGTCTTTTACAAAAATGAGTGATACCCTGGTCGTAAATTGTTCAACGCGTTACTTTATAGTTTATTTTGAAAAAACTTGACCAACTTTATTTGTACAAAGAAATGCCTGCGGTTTTGTCAGTAGAATCGAAGCTTGGCGCCTGCAAGATTATCAGCCTCAAGCATAATTGACCCTTTTGGTTGGATGACCGCTTAGCCCGGCTAAATGCAAAAAGACCCTGTTTCCCTCGTTCAACGAGGATCGCACATGTCTAAAGTATACGAATAAATAAACCAGATGAGGCAGAGAGTATAAAAAATAGGTAGAGGTGAATAGACTGTAATGAAACGAAGTAAAACATTTGCATCGGAATAAAAAGCATCTTGACGATCCGGGTTAAAACACTGATGCATTTAATCTTTTTTTAATTATCTCACCAGGTTTTTTCCGCAGTCGCTGTTTTTATACTCCTCAGAGCATCGTGTAGTCGGGTCGAGAAACTTCATGTCTTTACGCCATCGTTACGATGATTACGGTGGTAGCATGAAAGTCACATAAAAGTTAAAGCTCTTCCCCGTCGTATCTTCCGATATATCTGCGGCTTTTTTTCACTCTTTCGTGTCACGCTCCATTATGCAGCAAGCAAGTAATGTTCTCCGCACTTGACTACATAAATACGTAAACACATACAAGCTCGAAAATGAAAGTCACGGCGTGTGATCTAACGTCAACCAGCGAACCACCCCATCACACTAAAATGCCTTCTTCGTCATGGAACGCAATCATTTTCATACTCAAAAAAATTACAACGTTGTCAATTCAACATCGAATGACAGAGGAAAAAGTTGAAAAAATTCTAATTTATCAACGACGTTATCGTTCGTGTCACGCGTGAGGGATTCCGAAGCATCAATTCCATTTTTATTCGAGCCTGAGCCTCGTGCTCGGTTTTTTCTCGTCATAGAATTCTCATTCTCCACTGCAAGAAGTTCAATCTTTTCAATTTACAAACTTCTCTCTAATTATTCGTAATCAATAAAATATCCGAGCCGAACAATTGAATTGTGAAATAATTGAGATTTTCTATCAGATTAGAAAACAGTTCCCTTCGGATAGAACATCCTGTACCAATGACCAGCACGAATATTCTCCATAATGGCATAGCTCATCGTGTGCTGATGGTAAAGTCGTCCAACATTGTTACTCTGACGTGAAAGAAGAAAAAGACATTCAAAGACGAGAAAACGAGCAACCGATGTCTTTAAACTGTCACGGTGTGTGACAGTTTTAAGATGGAACATTCGACTTTCTCTGCAGCTCATAAAAATCGATGATTAAGAGCAACCAGAGCGGCCTTTATAATCGATATTACATAAAAAATGAATAAAAGTAACAGTGTAATAAAAATTATGATGAATCGGTTCGTAAAATTTATTTTAAACCCTCAGCCCGTTAACCGCGGGGTTGTTATCGTTTGGCTTCCTCCCTCGCTTCCTCCGCACATTGCTTGGCATTTGATCGAAAAAACAAATTCTAAATGAGAAAAGGCAACAAAAATTCTATTGTAACTTGAAAAGTACAGAATGGAGATTAACAGGAGTTGAGCAGCTTCCAACGGAATGAATACCCGGTTGGGTAACCGTTCAGCCATACGCCGACTGAGTAATCATTGCTAATTCAGTATTCAGAGTTTTTTCTGGTTATTTGCTAGTGAAAAAGAACTAAAGATGAGGAAAAATGTGGCCGACGATGTCGGTTGGATTTCGCACAGGGTAATGAGCAAAAAAGGCTAAAAATTCATCAAATTAAATGATTTTTTCTTTTTGACTGTAATAATTTGCAAAAACAGCAGAGTATTCAAATAGAAAAGAGGCAGACTGTGTGCCGGTTGGAAAAAAATATAAGAAGGAAAAATATCCGTGTGGTGTAGAATCGGTAGAGTCAGAAAAATGTTTCTCTATAAAAGGAGCTTTCGCGAGGATCGTGCTTTTCGTTCATCTTAGTAGCTGACAGGAATCCCCGAGAAAGAGGATTATATATAGAGAGCGGTTTGCAGGGTAGTTTTTCTTACACCGAGTCGTTAAAGAAAATACAAGATTTTTAATTGAATCTAACGGGTTCATAAAGCGGAATAAATAACAAGAATAAAATGCACCAAATTTTAGATAATAATCCCGATAATCTCGAGTGAATAAAACTGGATAATTGAATGAAATCTCGCCGCGTAGCTTTGGAAAAAAAATGAAGCTCGAGTTCAATTTTAAAGATAATAATGAGGTCAATATTGTTTTTCTCTTCATTTAATTGTTTCCGGACGCTTTTATCGTGATATTGGTAACGAGGCTCTCGTGCGAATAAGCTCCACATGCATGGACGATGCTAGTGTTGAGATTAACAAAAGGATCGAGCGCGATAAATCTCCGGACTCGGAGGAAAAAAAGGGGTTAAAAATTAACCCTAGGGATCTCGTGGGATTGCCCGTGCCGCGATTCCCTATTATATATTATATATTTTCCCCCCGTATATATAAAACGAGAGTCCCATTGATGCAACCTCAATGCAGCGAATCGCCCCTCACGGGTGATTTATTGAGAGGAGAAAAAAAGTTCGTCCACGCTGGACTGAAGCCGTGCGGAGTAATAAAACGAAACGAAACATTCAGCATTTCCGTGAAATCAATAAAAATTTGTTGAGACTAACTGACAAGTGTATCGATGCAGAAAGACGATTGCAAGGCAAAAAGAATTCCTCTGAGAAATTCGAGTTTAAATTCAAGATACGAAATAATTCCTTTTACTCTGCGTCGTTAATAAAGACACATGCGTTATAAATCCCTTGCTGAATTCTCACACATTATTTCCTCGTATCTCTCCGGACAGGATAGCATCATCAATATTATCTTATAAAACGTGGCGTGTACAGCGTAAATCCTATGCCCCTCCTCGTGGCTCTTTCTCATCTTCCCTCACTTAAACATTCTCCTTCCCTTTCCCTTGCACCGTGGAATGTTCCATCAGTGAAATATCCGAGGCTGTTCCTCATACACGTTACAGAACCCATGCACGAATTAATTGTCATGTGCACAACTGGATTTATAGTTGAACGAGCGTCGTATATTTGGACAAGCAGAGACGGCGGTAATAACGATGATTTTCAATGCAGCAAAATATGCAGTTCTGGGAACAGTAAATAAGCAATTAATAACGAAGAGGAATTTGTCATTGTGCATAGACTGAAAATGAAATTTTATTAAAAATCGTCGATATTTTGTTGAACACGGTCAACTAAATTTTTTTTTATAATTTCCAAATTTCGTGATTTTGGCAATAAATTTGGATGATTGAAAAAAAAACGTTTATTTGAACGCGTAAAACAAAATATTCATCTTTTCCATCGAAATTTTTATCACAGTGTAAAAAACCGTGTCACATAATCTTTTTAAAATGCGTTGTCGCTTAATCTGTTTCCTGAAATTTCCAAAACAGGACAATATAGATGACGAAATTTCAATGAATTATTTTGAGTTTAATCATATAATTCAATCGCGGGGCAGCACTCATGGACCGAAGTGAATGGGAGAGAATGAGAGGAAAGCAATTATATTAATCTCGGATATGCGGTGGAAAAATGGCAAACTCAGTGACGAAGTACACGTCAGTCTGGCTGCGGAATATCTCGTTTCATATCTCGTCTACGCGGAGACACACCGGGAGCGAGGCTGAAGGTACACTTCGAGAGAGTGCGAAGGAGGAGGAAAAGGGAAATACACAGAGAGAAAGAGTGAGAGGCCCTTGACGATACTAAAACACAGCGGAATATCAATCATTCAAGCGGAGAACATTGGTGGCACACAAGGGGACCCTTTTGCATTATTCCACGAAAATAAGAGGAAATAAAAAGAGATAGAATTTATTCAAGCGTAGGTACGGATAGCGAGAGGTGTATATATATTAACAAGGTAAAGCTCTCGTGGAAGGCGAGTATGCAACAAACGCAAGCGCGCGCGCGCGCGCGAGTCGTTTATAAAAAAGTCTTTCTCGTTCTGCGAATGCCTATCCATCACTCTCACTTTCTCGCATTTCTCATTCCATGCGTCTCGCATATTCTTCCTTTTATCGGAAAAAAATGCCGGCATATGACGTGTATTAAATAAAATAAAGAGCAGTTTTCACGAATGCGGAAAAGGTGAATGAAAAGTTTGGAGACTGCGCGTATAGCTCCCCGTTCGTCTCCGAGTGTTAATACGTTCCGAACGCGATTGCTCGTACGAATCTTGTAGCGTATAGAGCTCTATATTCGCACAGCCTTGTGACATTAAATTAAGCGGAAATTTGTATGTTGTTGGAGCAACAATACCCTGCAAGATTAAAGGTATGCCGGTGGTGCCCGTTTCGAAGGAAGAGAAGCGTAAATAAAATAAAGAATAGGTGCAAACGAGTGCCATCCTCTTGTTGCCTCTTTCATCTTTTTCTACTCCATGGGTATATAGAAAAAGTCAACTCCATCGACGCTCGACTAAAAGCTCTCATTTCTTCATATTTATTCTATTTCTGCCTTTTTACAGAAAGAAGAATACAGAGAGAGAGAGAGAGAAAGGAAACGTAGGACAGTACACATAAAGGAAACGAAAAAGGGATAAAAAGCGAAAGAGAGGGGCGTACCGAGGAAGGATGAGAGCTTCTGGCTCAGCGGAAAAGAATAAAGCTCTCGCACTGAGTCTACGCCGGACGTGCCTGAGGCTCACCGGTCTCCGCTGGCCCATTATTAAGTACCTCTATAACATCACAAAGAAGTCGAAGTTCGAGGTCGTGCAAAACGCTTCTCTCGACATTATTTTTGCCCAGATAGATGACACATGAAAAGGGGAGAAAAGTAAAAGCAGGTCAAGAAATCTCAACTAATTGAGGGAGTTCGATGCATGCAAAGTCCACGCGCGATGCGAACTTCTCTTTGTTTTTTCCACCGCCGCTAATTATTCTTTCCACATTCGGAAGCTTCTGCATCGATGCAACAAAAAGTAAAGTAATTCGAATTACGTTGTTTCGGCATCGCGTACAACTCTGACTTTCCAGAAACTCTGACTTTTCATACTGGACGTAATTTTTAAAAAATACGCTATTCTGAAAATCAAGTCCTTGGGGCGATGTAATTATTTCTCAACTAACAAACGTGCAGATAAAAAAAAACTCCCAAATCCCTGAGAACCGTGAAGTAAGCAAAAAAAAAGTTGAACGAATCCCTCGTTTTCTCTCTGTTGTTTCAAAGTTTTCCGAACACAAAATGCAAATTTCCCATTCACCAAGATTTTTTTTTCAACGTATTAATTTTGCGGATCCTTTACAAACGCGAAAAACCGGCTATATGTTGGCAGCGAACAATACAAACTCGTTATCGAGCTTTACGGTAGCAGGGGCAAGAGGGATTGGTGCTAAAGCTTTTGAAAAACAAAATGTGGGGATTATTACATTTCCGTGGAAACGTGAACAGATCGGAAAAGTGTTTCTTTTTTCAACTAATGTTTTTTTCATGAATAAAAAAGTAAATCCGCAGCCCATAAAGATCGATGGCACCCCAGAGCAGATTTATATTTTACGTATATAGATATACAAAAGTGGTATAGAGACCGAAGAGTGAGAAGTCTTCACGATATCAAAAAGGGCCGGCTTAAAATTGAAAAGATGAAGAAATAAGAGATGGGTATTGCAGGAGGGCGAGAAGATGGGTGCGAAGCTTTCTCGTCGCAGCAGGAGTCAAAGAATTCATGTTTTCTCAAGTGTATGTACTCGTCAGCAAATAATTTCAAGCTTCTTTTACGAGATACTTCGATATTGTGATCGAATATAAAAATTCTTACTTTGTGTTTCCGCGTATGTATGCTCTTACATTTGCTGCGACAGTAAAATGGAGAAACATGAAAAACATGTTAATTTTCGAACAACGACTCAACTTCTATGTAAAAGAAAAAATGCAATGAAATTCATTCGATTTCACGTTCATGTTGATGGACGATTCGATATACAGTTCTCAAAGTGTATATTTCATACGAGAAAACTGTAAGACAGTGATTTTTCTTTTCCTCTAATCTTTTCCGAGCAACGCAGTGAGATGAGCCCATACGTAAAAGAATATTGATGCGAGTGCGAACCGCGGTATTAATTTTCATTCTATTCACCGTTTGGTCAATTTCAAAAATCATGAAAAATTTCGTACACATTTTGCGCTAAGATCATAAAATAGAAAAGTTTAATCGTTCTGATGAAATATTACATGAAATTTATAAACTCTGCTCAAGAAACTAACACTCGAACCATATACGAACTTCAACATTATATTGTCATGCTGATAATAAAGTGATAAAAAAAATGATTCTGGAATAATTTGCGAGACATTGCAAATTGGCACAGATTCGTCTACGAAAGTTAGTGAAACGTCAAAGCGTAAAAATTGCATTCATAGAAATAGGAAAATGTAACGACCCGCAGCAGTAGGTATTGACAACTTGGTTTCTTGCACAGTTCCCCAAGGATTCGAATACTCGCGGAGACACATGCACACGAGACGATAGGCAAATCGAAATGGTTCGCCTTTTCTTGTCACCTTTTTCTTTCTTCTCCCTCCCCCCCTTCGTATCCCCTAGCCGCTTTCTTCTTTCGTCTTTGGTTGTATCCGGCTTTCCACACCATTTTCATTTCTCTTGCGTCGGACGTTTTCATCCCCCACGAGACTTTTTATACCCTTTATTTTCCAAGCACTGTACCAACGTGCATTTTACTTTTTCTCTGTGTATAGACTCTCGATAGTATATACAAAACCGTAAATATGGGAATGTATATCTATAAACATCTCATGAGTACTTTTGTGGTCGAGGCCACAGTGTTTTTGTTGAGGAAACTTTAGCACGAGAAAACTAAAACTATGTACCTATTTCCTGCAGCGGGACTCGAGGATCCAATTATTATTCGTCGTTGCGTAATGTAAATGCCAGTTTCGAGCACACATTGTCAAATTTCTATCTCTGGATAGTTTGCGATTCAATTACTGAAGTAATTATCCATGCGGTATTCGTATGTAATAACGAATTAGCCAAAAGTTTCAAAAATATGATTTTTCGACTAATTTTCATCAAGTTTTGTCAAAACTAATTGTTCCTGTCAGTGCTCAAAATTTCCTCTCAACAAATTCTGACGAATTCGAATGTTGAAAAAAAGGGAATAGCAGAGAGAATCGAGTATTTAAAAAAAAAAAACATGAAAAAACGTCTCGTCTGCCCAAGTTGACGCAACGTTGATCGCTAAACCCTGTATTTTTCCAGCTTTCCAATTATATTTTCTCGTGATTGCGACGAAATTGCCTTTGCGTCCTTTTATTCGTGCGGCATGAAGCGTAGGATAGTGAAAAAAAAATTTCCATTGCCACAACCCAGATTCTAAATGCATAGAAAATTCAATATTTTTCGCGACCTTTTATGCGAAATATTCCGAAACTTCAATCATCTTTTGATGTATTGAATAACAGAGATGAAAAAAAAATGCATCAAGTTCCTTTTTTGATAATATGCGCGAGAGGTAACAGGGCGCAGTTTCGCGATGCGACGTAAACGTTGCATTTTTTTCGCTTCAAATTCTGCAATCAACGAAAAACTGTTCGAGCTTCTACCAAATAAAAAAAAAAAAGTAACGGAAAAATGATTAAATCGTTGCCGACAGCTTTCGCGAGTTTGTGGCACGAGTTCCCTAAATTCCGGGTCTGCAAAACTGAAGCAAGTATAATTTAAGTGTGAGTATGCATAAGGTTATCCGAACGTTGACGAAAAGAAAAAAGAAAAAGGAAATTCAATTCCAGCGGAAGAGACACAGTGACGTTTCCTGAAATTCGGGAAAGTTAATTCGAAAGGTCAAGCAGCGAGACCACAGAATTAGTAAAAAGCTACAAAATCGTGTGCTCTTATCCGGGCGGTTGGTACAAAACCACCATGGACGACCTGTGGGAATGTTATGAATAGAATAGTGGAGCAGGAATGTATTCGCTTTAATTTTATTGCTGTACACGAAACGAGAGACGATTCATTACGATTTAACACAAAAAGTACGCGTTCGGTGTGTGCAATTTTTTCCAACTAAACGAAAGCCACACTACTTTTTCCCATTTTGCTGGGGAATAGCATTGAAAGGGCCGAGAAATGTGGCCGGCGAGGTAAAAAATTCTGTAAAATAAAAAGAGGGACAAAGATAAAATGTAACAGAGTGTCATGTTTCGTTACTTCAGGGCAGTACTTTTCCTCCGAGCTTTCAGTTAAATTTCCACCGAATAGCATATCAAAAAAGAACAAGCTTGACAAACAACCACCGAATAAACAAACGTGTGCATTTGTTTATAGTAAAAAAGCAAATCGCGTTGCGCGAAAAGTTATCGCAGAGATTTTCGTCAGTCAGAGAGAAAAAAAAAATGTGCAGACGATATAACGACAACGAGGTCGAACGAGCGATTCGCTCCGTTTACTATTTAGTTACAGTCGATATCTCCTCCACAGATGTAGAGGTTAACGTGTATGTATAGACTTATTTACGCGGACGAATTTCTAGCCGTATAACTCCATTGTACATGTAGAAGGTAAGACTCCGAAGGCAATTGGCAGTTTGCCGAGTATGTATGTGGGCTGGAAGACGCCCTCGTATTTTACGCTAGCAATAGTCACATAAATATACAAGTCGTGATAATATATTATTGGTTGAATAGCCGGGACGCTGACGATGCGTGAGCAATCGTCCTGATTCAGCGTCAAAAATATAACGGCCCAATTCGACAAATGGCGATATATCTCGTAGTGCAGAAAGCATGCTGCTGCTGCACACATGCGGCATGCGTTTCTAAAACGTTGATATTTTCACATTTGGCAATTGCGATGCATACGTATAGTTACACGGTCGCGTTGAAAAACTGCATGACAACATTTTTTCCCATGGCACCATTGAATTTTTACTGCTGGTTCGTCCTTTCTGCTTTTTTTTTTTTACACAGAAAACGAAATTCCGTTCGAAAAGATCGATATTTTGTTCTTTTGAATAATAATTCCAAAAATTGTGTCATTGCAGCAAAAAATATTATAGAAAAGTCTCTTCACAAGCAAATTTTAGTCGTTCCAATCGTAAATTCCGCTGACAATTCCGTTGGAAACGAAATATACTACCAAAATAACGAAAGCGTTGAATTTATCCAAAAATATTTAGTTTACCGTTTTGAAAAAAATATCAACGATTTTCAACAAAATTTCATTTCCGGTGTATATTCATCTGTGATCATCCTCGTGGTTGCATATTGCGCTTGAACACTGTAGAAGCATTCGAACAACCAGAATGCACTGGCTGCGCGTGCAACTTGGTTATAAATCGAAAGTAAAGCCAGTAGGAGTTACAAGAAGCCTCAACACATATATATGAGAAGATCCAACAAAGAAGTTTCGAAATCGAAAAGGCGTATATGGAGGGAAGCCGATGCTGGGCCACGATGCCTTTCACCTTTGCGCACTACTCGACACATATGGAGAAGGCAAGCTTGTGCTGCAAGCTCGAATAAACTTACTCCAAGTCTATTCGAGAGATGCACATGATATATATAGGAAAGCATAGACACAAAGAGAGCGGAGGAAGTTAAATGTTATATCCATAGTCAAACCAAGCGCAAGGATCACGCGGTTAAATCTGAGAGAGGGAGAGAAAGGAGAAAGAGATAACGAGAGCTTCATTATCGCGGATCGATTAAGGAGGTTGGCTGCATACGACCATATGATAAGAATTTGATAAAATTTGATCATAACATTTTTTAGGATCAAATACAAATTGTTGTCGAATAATTGGAGTTTACAATATGCAAAAAATGTACCTTTATATATCTGATTCCCATGCTTATGCACGTAAACTCTAGTTTTCAATTCCTCGAAAACTATGTGGAAGAAAAATCTTTAAAAATTTGTATACTCATATTTAATGCTGGAGAATGTTCTCATCAAATTTCATAAAATTCTAATCATTTCGAATTTTCCCATGCTTTTAACGTGGCGACATTGTTGTGTATACCCACTCTCCTTAAGATGCTTCATTAGTTTCGTTTTATTCTTCGTTTTGGAATCGTTTTGTTTTTTTAACAGATTGTGTGATAAATTTGTGTAATTGTTACATTCGACAACGATATTAGTAAATTTTTCGTCATTAAAGCCTCGAGAGACTTGAGTACTCGAGGATTTAGACGAATTTCGTCTGCGCTGTCACCTTTTTGTTATAAACCATAAAATAGTATAAATATCGATGGGAAACTCTTGTCGGAGCGTACTTCACGCATTTGCACATTGTCGAAACGTTCTCCTAAAGTTCTCTGTTCCCTTGTACGCCTCTACACAGTTCGTAAATGGAGTGCATGTATCCATTGTCGAAAATACACGCGACTGTGCAACTGTTGGAAGAGGAAAGGATTGGCATACGTGGAATGGAGGTATTCGTACGAGGCTGATCGCCAGAGCGAACTAGCGCCTAATCTATAGAGCGATTCATCCCCATACACGTATTCAAATAAAGTAAACTATACACACGGATAGGAATAAATTGGATACACGTGTACAAAACTTTACTGAATCCTGGTCAAGTGGGTGAGACGAGTTTGCACCGAAAATGTTTGCTCGAATGCGGACTATTCGATGCTGTAATACATCAAACTTTTGAATACTTTGGAAAGCCATAAAATCTCATGGATCAACGTCTGTTGGTCGCGTCGAACTTTAATACTTGATTTACAATTGTTTCTGCCACGTGGCTTCTGTTTCGAAACCCCATATACGAGTACTGTTTGTTAAAATTTGTAACCGAGTATTTCGCCGCATGAAAAATCGAATTTTGTGCGATTCCTATAATTGGCAAGTAACTGAGCTTCACTGTAATTAAAAATCACATCGATGCAATTATAAGATGAAAAAGAGTCGTTGATCTTTTCGTCAGGCACAGCCATGACCGATATATATGACACTGAAGTTCGCAAACGTTGCGGTCCAACGGAAATAACTATTTTTTATTAATCACTTATTGAATTTTGAAAATCATGACAATTTCTCGTGTCAATTGAGTTTTTGAATTTTATTGTCCGGATCAAATATTGAATAATAATTACGAGCTCTGCTGTAAAAAAAAAGAAGAATTTCGTTGCATTCCAGCGATGCAAACTTCAACATCGTGCCGATATATTTTTCGTAGATTTTTAATCCCGAGTAATACAGGTCAAGCAACCCTCGAGGCATCTGAAGTGCATTATCATAATGATGCACGTGATACGCACGAGGTTGATCGTCTAACGGTTGCCGAACGTTACAATTAATTGTATCGAGGAAACGGGGCAGCAGTACACACGAGAACAGGCCAAATGTAATTATGACGTGGACACTCGCGAACGAGGATTTAATGCCCGAGCTTCGGCAATGGATATAATTGAACACACACACACGCACACTGAGAAACCAACAAATGCATGGGACTAGATGCAAGCCAAAGGGTTTGTGTACATTTCAACATTTGGGAAATTTGTGATGGAATTGAATTTCAACGGTTGGGTTCATTCGCTTACGCTTCGACAAATTTTATCCTGGTTTAATTCTCTCTTTCGTCCTTTCATGATTCATACATGAATATATTGGCTTCAGGTTTGTTTCCATGCACGTATCGCCACATATGCGCAGTCTATGTAGAGCAAATGTGCGTTCGCTGCTATTTAATCAAAGCTCTCATAAGAGCTAATTAAAATCCGCATCTGTCACAGACTTACGGTCCTTTTGTATATTTGGATAATTGTCGGAAAGACCGAGTTTCCAGAGACACAGCTTTATATCCAAAAACTTGAGTCGAACAATTCGTGAAGTTTGATTCGAGAATTAACAGTTGCAAATGTTCTCCATGTGCTAATTATTTGCCACCAATTAATTTCACAAAATACTTGTCAACATTGTCACAAATAACTGATTAGATTTTGCAATTACACATAATTGCGTGCGAGCCGGAAACATATTCGATGAATAGTCGATATACAGAAAATATCGGTATGGGAAATACAACAATTACATTTTTCACCGAATTGCATAATTACCGAGTTCCAAAATAAAGAGAATTTTATAATCGACAAATTCAGTTGAACACGGTTCATGAATCGGTCAATTTTATCAACAAAATAATAAGGGAATCGAGAGCCCATTAAACGTCAATATATTCTCGGGATTCTGAAATGTGCTCGTGATAGCGTTTAAATAATTAATAAATTAATTATTTCTCTAATTAACAAACAAACGGTTTTGAATACGCATTCCGTAATTATTAAAAACTTCGAGAATCATGAAAATTCGATGTATTCGTAACCTCTGCTGATGAAAATTACGTTTCTCGTTTTTGTTCCCAGCTCGAGTATGAGCACTGTATGTAGAACTTCAGGGCTCTTGTTTCTCGTGTATCATGTAGGTTGCAGATAAAAAGTTATAAATTTGTTTCTAAAGAAAAATAACTACGGTCCTAGGCTGTTTACTTTTTAGGCAAAATCGCGTGGGCCAACGCGTTTGTTTGCCTTTTGGAATACCGCGAAAAATGAAAGAGAATATAGGGAGAAAAGAGCAATAAAAATTCCATGGGATCTCGGCGCACAGTTAAATGATCGAAAGTTGGGAAGTTACGGTTTGAAGCTCGAGAGCACGTTAACACGATTAGCGTGCTCCATTAGCGTGTCTCCTGGCTTTATCCACCGTTCGCGGATAAAGTCGAGAACCGCTTGTGCTACTCTCTTTCGTAAAAACCAATCTCCTTACGCGAGGCTCGTATAAACGTATATATAGAAAGTTTGCGCGTGCCTTCGCGTTCTGCTTCGAATGACTTTCTACGTTAATTCGGGGGCATACATATGTTTCCACGCTCGCACACATCGAGTATGCTGCGTATATACGTACAACGACAAATTACGAAAGAATAATCGAAAGATGCGTAACAATTATCAAGTGCTAATAACCCATTGCCTTTTAACTCGATCGCAAAGCGTTTGGAAGATGAGCGAGTACATTTTATAAATTTTACAAGAAAAAAGTCACCGATTTTCATTCATTACACGAAATCCCGTTTTTTACTGAGCAGAACTCGTAATTATTATTAAATATTTGCTCTGGACAATAAAACGATGCCACCCAAAAGCTCAACCGACACGAAAAATTGGCACAACTTTGAAAAATTCAATAAATAATTAAATAAAGAAAACATTCGTTGAATATCGCAACTTTGCAAACTTCAAAGTCGTAGCGATCGAGTCTTTCGAAGAAATAATCAGTCAATTCAGTTTTGAAACTCCATGAAATAATCAAAATAATGTCCTAAAATCGTAATCAGGACTAAAAAGAATTTTGCTTAACGTTTTAAACTTCGTCGAACATAGTTTCGAAAATTCTTTTTGAACCATTTCCATCAAAATTAGCGAAATGCACGATCTATGAAACAGTTTGATGAAATTAACATTTCCAAATATCGTTTTCATATTTTTTTAAAGTGAGTAAAATTAAGAAAAATGGCGTTTACGATGAGAATATTTATTTACTTTTTTTATTTTATGGTATGGATAAGTGGAACGTGTCCTCAAGGACTGGCACTTGCCTCGAGGGGCTTGTTTAATCAATTAAATTATCGGTATTCGGACCACCAAAACATCGGTCTCTCTTAACGCTCGTATATATTTTATGCGGATACACGATCATATATATTTATATATATGAATTGCCATACGTTACAAGGTTGATAAATGTGGGCTTTCGAGAGTTGAATACGCCGTTTTGTTGGTAAGGAATGTTAATAAATGTCGTAGCACGCGAACACGCGATACACCGCCCGCTGAGTAAGGTGTGCGCGTTTATTGCGGGTTCGCGAGTTGGAAGCTTTCATTAAGTAAGCTGAGCGAGCCGATGCACAAACCTATACACGGGGTATTTACGTTAGAGGAAGAGGATATCGAGGCAAAGCGTGAATCGAAGGGACAACGGCCTGCGGCGAGAGCTCTCGAAAACGTGTGAGCAGTTTACTTTTTTTTTCTCTGAGGCATATAAACACGTACATGTAAATATATCGAAGCGTTGAACGTCCTCGTAATTTTCTAATCGCATTAACGCTGCCGCACGTGGCTCTTCATTTATTTAACGCTCCAGTGTACGATGTTGCGATAATTGGCTCGAATTTGTAATGAAATTATTCATCCATTTAATTGCAGAGTATAGCAAAGCGTAATGCGCGATCGAAAATCATTTTCCAATACTTTCCGAGTTCGCATATCGAGTGTATCCGGTGATTTCTAATCGGGGATTGTTGTCGTTTGTTACAATAATCGAGTGACCTTCTTTGTTTCTTTTCTCAAAGCTCATTACTCAAAAGCGCAAAATGTAATTACGACGATGAAACGATAGATTTTTGTTTAAAAATGAAACAAATGATCAATAAAAATAAATATTTTTCGTTGCATTTCAACGTTTCGTGAAAATTGCAATTTACATTGTCAAAAATAATATAGCCGACGAATTAATCAGACGGATTATATTTTTATGGAGAATTCATCTCTACGACGTTCATTTTTTTTTCGATTTACGGTCGCGGCGGCCATTATCGTCAAGGGAATGCAGCGTATTTCCAAATAATTAGACTAATTCGTAATTAGCTTAGACCTTGAGTGCAAACACCGAGTAACCTGCAGTATTCCGAACATATGCCCCACTTCCTCGGCCATTCGGTCTCTGTGATAAAAAATAAAATAAAAAAACGAATATAAACGACAGCTAAAAAAAAACGAGTCTGTTTAGAATAGCAGTTCGGTAGAGTTTTAATTTACCAAAGCTTGTTCGAAGTAATGAGGTCAACGTATCTTAAGGCGAGAGGAACGGAAAGGTAGGTTGGGAGGGTCAATTATGCCCCGCCTGTGGTTATATACTCGTATCACGAGAGCTCACCCCGCTTCAGGTCGCCGAGCTAAGTTCATCCTGCGCGTTGTTCTCGCAGTTTTTGCTTCACGAGCGTTCCAAATTTTAATCCACAGAGAAAAACTTTCAACAGATAATAAATATGACGTTGAGGTTTGCATCCTTGGAATGCAACCAAATTCTGTTTCTTTCTATATACAGCAGAGCTCGTAATTATTATTCAATATTTGGTCCAGACGATGAAACGATCGTCTCTTGCAACTCAAAAACTCAATCGACACGAAAAATCGTATTGGTTTTCAAAATTCAATAAACGATCAACAGAAAAAAAAAATTTCGTTCAGTCTCAACGTTGCAAACTTCGGAGTCATACTTTTTTTGAGTTTCGTTGCAAAATTGAAGATTTTCAAGTGCCGGAAAGATTTTTCAGGCGTTGGATATGGAAATGTGGTTAAGCAGTAGGATATGCCCCGAAAATAGTCTCCTATGCATACAGAAGTGCATATAATCACTTGTGTACGCTCGAGGAATGCATAAATCGTGTACGTCGTACTGCAAAGTCTAGCACAACTAAGTTGTAATTTCATACGTGTTTCCCTAGTGTCCAGAAACAAAGTTTCCATTTATCTAATTAACAATGCTCAGCAGCAGAGAGCATACACGGGGTTTTTCGACGTAGAGAATCATCGAAAGCCCTTTCGATCGTTACGGACCGGATTACACCGAGAAACTGAATTTGCTGAGCCCACAAAGTTTAGAGAACCGCGAACGAAATTTGTCGAACCAACAAAAATATTCTCATATGGTAAACGCGATATTGACGCGAGAAACCGAAGTGAGCGATTGAGTTGATTAAATCTTCGGCAGAGCTTTCCAGGGCCCAGATTCGACGGACGTGGAACGAATTTTCTTGTTAAATTGAATGCCAAGGTCTAGTAAGTACTTTTGAATAGAGGAGGTTCTCCGAGCTCCGAATCTCTCGATCGAACACTAGGAATGCCCCATACGTACGTTCGTGGTTGACTTGCGAATTCTAAACGTCACTCGAATCTCCACGTTATCCTGCTAGGTCTAGACGTTTACACAGGAATTCAACGAAACAAGTTTCAGAATTGAATACGAGTAATGCGCCCAAAGTATAAGACAAACTCGAGGGTAAATGAATCATTTGAAAAGTCTCACTCGGACGATTATCTCGCGTTGATAAGCAAAGAGACATTAAGTATCAAAAATCGTCATCAAACTCAAATTGATGCGACAAATACAATTTCAATTCAGATTGAAAAAAAAGGCGTCGTGGTGAAGAGTGGAAAAATGCGAAATAACAAAATTTACGTCACACATTTGAGAGCAAGAGAATTTTCGGAATAGTTGTAAAAATCAATAAAGCTCGTTTTTTAAAACAATTTCCAAGTCCACGATATCAATCAAACGCTTTGTTTCCAAGACTCGATAATTTTTCAAGGCTACACTAATCGACACGATTCGAAAAGCTAAAAAAAAGTAACGACGAATGAAAAAATAACTCTTCGTGGCACGATGACGATGAAAATTCTATTGAAATGGATTTTATACATTTATGGAATGCACTAATTATCTGACGAAAAGAAAAAGGAAGAATCCTCATTTTCTTATGAAAAAAATATACTCGATTCGGTTCTGGCAAATCTTGATAATAAAAATGTAAAACAAAAGCTTTCACGTAAATATCGATATTTCGAAATATCTCAATAGGTCTGGTCGATATTTGCTCAGTCTGTTGGAAAGATATGCTCGCAAGTTTGAAATAAAAGGAAGAAAAAAATTGTGGGCTAAACTGATAGGTGGAGACCGAGCGATATATGTGGGAAAAAATGCGAAGTTAACGAATGAGAAGAAAAAATGTTGAAATCTGGAATAAATCGGTGAAAAACATATTCGATACTGAAACGCATTTTACAGGCTTTCCGAAAGACCGGATGAGCCGTGTGGCGCCTTCCAACTCCCACCTAGAGCCAAACAAACAACCCCCAGTAGGGCAATGCACCGCGTCCTCTCCCGAAGCGCCTGCATGGGGATTCTCAACGAGAAGGATATAGCGACTCTGGGGAAGGAGGGAAGGGGAAAATACATCGCAATATGCTTGACATGTATAGCAACTCGTATATCCATTGATGTTTATGTGACTGTATAAAAGCTGAGATGGGCCTGCTTTAGAACCGATGTTGAAAATCATTTTTATTACGGATACTAAAAAGGAACTGGTGTGTCCAAACTGCACATTATTCGAGGTTGGAATACAAGGAAAAATATATGTTTCGTAAAATGTGAGCATTTTTGGTAATTTTGAAGCAAAACTGTTTTTTTAGTATCTAATCAGTAAATTCGTAGTCGAAGGAGGACAAGAGTCGGTGACCTTGAAGGTTACTACGTACGAGTGTTGCGAAGGAAAAAAAATGGTGTAAAAGTTAATGTACCAAGCGGTAAGACGAAAGTTTTTTACTGGAACATGCGAAAATGTCTATTTTAGCTGCAAACGTTTCGAGAAACGTGGATGTACTTGGAAGAGCAACGAAATTCGAAGAACCGCTGGATTAATTACAGTTCAACGAACGTCAACCTCGTGACTGAATCGGAAAGGACTATTTATCATTCCCCAATGTAAACAAGTCGCGTCAAATCTCTTACCTTTGGCTCTCTCGATGTGTGATAGTAGTAAACAAAGACAAACATCCACGCGCACGAAAGTACCAACACTATTTTCACATTCCGACGCATCTTCCGTTGTTGTTTTGAATTAATTTCGTTTTGATATTAACTAAAATTTACCAACGCTTGATAATTTATTAATGTTTCGAGAGATATTTTCGCGTCGTGTGACGTTTCGGGAATAGATATAACTTTCGTATCAAGTATTTTTTGTTGTAAAGCTTTCACGATCACGGAGTAGCACGTTTTCTTCCCACTATATCGCAAAGTCCTTTCAGTCCATTCTTCGTCTCCATCCCCCGTGCCTCGTTTATCGACCCTGCCGGTAAGACCTCGAGGAATTCTGTTTCTCTTCTCGTAATGTTTTCAAAGACGACTACGATAAATTTTACTACGAAATGGATATAATGACACCCCTCGATGTGTTTATTTACACGAAGTCATGTATTTATGAATGAAATTGTCGCGCCATAAAACACACGAGTTTTTTCAAAATTCGCGATAAAAGTAACTCGTCGGCACAATTAGGAGCACACTCGTTTTCGCATACGATCAATTTCCCGATTATTGTCGGAGTGAAAAAACCCGAAAGTAAATGAAATAAGGATGAGCTTTCCCCATGAGGATACTACGATGTTTTGAGCGACCCCACGAGCCCCACCGACATTCACCTGCCGGTAGTCCGAGTCATACTGAAGATGGGAGAGAGCGAACGCCAAACGCGACTCGCGCCACACGACGGACGCGCCGATTCACAACGCACACCGGCCGCGTACTGGAGTGGAGCAAGGCGCACTGTGGGGGAGTGGGGCGCGCCACGAGCGTTCGACCAGTATTGCTCGTCCGTGCCACCAGATGTCGCCCGCCTCACAGCGGCGTCTCGCGCTTTTTCTTGCCCCAATATTATTTTCTATTCTTCAATATATAGGCGAGTTCTGCTTATTTACGGACAGCAAGAGATTTCCCGAAATGCACAAATAATCATACGCGTTTCGCCCATTAATTTTCCCGGGATTACTAGTTTTTTTTCTAAAGTGTATCTGCGTTTAAATGACCGTGAAAAATGGTCAACCCGGCAACACTAATGAAGTGGAAAGACCCAACACACAGCAGGTTATTCCGCTCTCACGAATCATCATGACCGCGTAGACTTACAACCGAATTTTCGACCAGTTTGGCAAGTTTTTATTTCGAGCTGCGTGAATCAACAGCAATTCTAAACAATTTCAGTCAATCCATCGCGTATATCGAATTATATACTTTTAATCGCACACCGCATAATATTGAAATATTCGCGGTCGGTTTGCCTGCTGCTACACCGTCAGCTGCAAATTTTGGTGATTCTGATATACGATATTCAACGTTTATACGTTTTACTAACAAATATTAGCCTCAAATAAACATGAAAACGTTGCAAGTTTCCCATACAAGCTTTGTATCACGCAGATGGCACGAACTATTATTCGCGGTCATACTCATTTGGTCAACGTTGATTCGACGTTTTGAAATAACACAATGAGCCAACATGTTTTGGCTTTTTCAACTATTCATTGACACATTGCGTGAACTTGACGCGCCAGACGCCCAGAACCAGAGAAAAACTGTTTCTTCTGTGAAAAACAAAAAAAATCGTGACAAAATTTCGAAAAGCGTATTTATTTGAACAAATGAACTTTTCGTTCGTTTTCGAAATGTAGGGAATCGTTCATTCTGGTGGAGAATCACGAGCGGTGTGCTCGATAGTCTATCATGCCCAGGAAAATTGAGGCCTGGGTCGAATAACGTAAAGTATCAACAATCACTCAATATTTCCAGTGAATCCTGTTGATTCGTGCAAAAGTCCGAACGAAGCTTATGACGTATCAGTTCACATCTGCATAATAATCGACAACGACGAAATATCGAAAGCTTCATCGATTCACGGCTCTGCAGGCATATTTTTGTTTTCGCTTCCCACGCTAACTCGACGCCACTAAATAAGCAAAGTTTTTTTTTGTATTGTTTGCATCGCGCAGCCAAACATTCACGGAGTACATATACCAAGGGGACTAGCATACAAATTTGCTGATTTCCCAGGCGATGATGTTCCGGGGGTGTTTGTGTGCAGGATCAAGGGACGAGGGAAATGAATAACAAAGGGGAAAAAATAGTTGCGATTCCACGCGCTTCGTCGAATGTGACGTACAACACTTGTGTTATCGGGCGTTGAATAATTAATCGTCTTGATTCGGTTTTGTTATGTCGAGAGATTTGCTCGAGTGTGCATCAAACTTTCATATGAATTTTTTTTGTATCAAGGCAGAAGTTTCGTTGCATTCAAGTCCGAAAGTTGAAGCTACTCGTTGAAAAAATAAAATCATCATTAGAGTCAACACGGCACGATATTTGGATGTAAAACTTTTTGTACGCGCAAATAAACAGGAAAAACATTTTGGTTTTTTCAATATTGCGTCCGACAGAGAATGGTCATTCGTACGAATGGGTATCGAATCTCTGATGGAGCGGTGAACGGATAAATCAGAAGTGAAATTGCAACCGCCATCACTCACCGTGAATTTGATTCCAATTTTGCTCGCTTGTGATTCGCGGGTGCGAAATTTTATCGTTCCGTTCGGTGGGAATATTTCTATATAGAAATACGTATAAATGAACGAAACAATTGGAAGCCGCCCGTCTGATTCAAGCGGCATAAATCTCCGCGATTTCCATCGATTGTAACCGAATACAGACGCGAAAGAAAATTGCCGGTTAATTTACCTGCTTTTTTCTATCTTTTTTCCATTCACTCGGTTTTTATTCGTACAATGAAAAAAATACTTGGGTTTTATGGGGCCATAGATCTTCATCCTCGCGAGATAATCGATTTTAATTGCTTTCATTGTCAAATGCACAGACGCGCTTGGAAAACTCTCTAGAAAGCGAATATTCGAAAGGTTTTGCCCTCGACAAAGATCTTCACGCTTAATCATTCCTTTGCGGTCATTGTTTGATCGCTTCGTCTTAAAATTAACTTATCAACTCACTCGTACGATCGTTTCTGCCCCTTGGCACTGAATCATCGAAAGAAAAATTATCCCAATGACTAAAACTTGCAAATTGCGCAGACAAAAATAACAACTCGGCAAAAATAAAAATAACAAAATCGACGTTATTTTCGTAACGTAACGTTTGTACACTGAGACAATTAAAAATGAAAAATTACCGTTACAGAATAGAAACAGAGAATGAACTTGAACATTGGTCAATTTTTATTACGCGGCATGTAAATTTTCATGACGAAGGTTCAAGGTCATCCCCTGTGATGATAATTTTGTTCGTTTCAATTTTCTTCCTGAATGAATTAATTATCTGTCGTTTCCTCCGGAAGTTTCAAAGCTGCGATTGTTTAAAAAGTACATCGACGAGGGCTTGTGTATCTTTTTGAAGGGGAGGACGATCGAAACGAATAAATTCCGGGAATTTAGAGTCGACGGAGGAGCATCGAGAGGAGGACTTTCACCGGACCCTCGTTGCATTCGAGCGGTGGTCAAACATGTATGCGATGCTCAGCAAGAAGCAGCGTGTACGCTCGCTCCGATCGAGCAACGAGAAGTCGTACATTACCGACCCGATACCGATAGAGATGGGATCGAGAAGGGCGGATCTGACGTGTAGAATAACAAGTTTGACATCCTTCTTGACTTTGGCTATAAAAATAAATCCATAAAGGTGAATCGATGCTTCAACGTCAAAAGGACGTATCGAGTACGTTTTCCCATGGATTTGGAGCCGTCTTGACGTTTGGGACTTGCAAATGTACGCAACTTTTGCTCCCAGGGCACTGGGTAACATCTGCCTTCTGAGCGGAGAGCTGAAATCGATCGTTACTTTCCATAGAACTCCTTTCTGCTCTCGCACCACGTGCCCAATCCCGGTTCCCCCATAGTATCCATATCCATATACGACCCACTGGTATTTGGTCTCGAATAAATGCATTTCTACATCTACCCACGTTTCGTTACGATCCTCCTCATTATTGTTATTATTATCGTTTTATTTCAACTTTACAGATGAAACTTTCATTCTTTTATTTATTCCTCCGTGTTTCCTTTCATTTTACTCTTGTCTCTTCGATTTCATTTTATTTCGTAACGTGAATCGCATTCGAGTGGCCATCGAGAATATCATACGTTCGATAATTCCGACTCGGCATCGAGCTGCGAGGGATCTTACTACAGCCTGAAATTTCATTTGTAAATTTCGTTATTTTTCATTCCAATCGAACGTTTTTCTCTAGGAACCATCATTTTTTGCCTGTGGTCGTCGTTGTGAAAAATTGATGCATCGCTCGTTTTTTTCACGATTATTCGCATTCTGATGTTCGAGATTCGCGAGACGCACAAATACACCATCTGAGTTACTGGCGGCTCGGTCAACCGAGGAAATCAAAATCGCTGGAGGGCAACGATGCATTTACGTTCATCTCCAGTCATTCAGCAAGCTCGATACTCCATTCTTTCGTGTTTGTTTGTCAGATTTTTGCAAATACTTGGATCGCAGGACCAAATGTTCCGCAATTTTTTGTCGATATTCATCTCTCGTGAAAATAAGAAAAATAAGATTTCACGGATGAACGGTTTTTCCTTTTACATTTTACGATGACGTTTTATTTTCTGAATCTTCGCGTGCATGAGATTCATGAGCTCTTCCAATGATTAAAAAATGTAGGTCACGCGACGATTCCGTTTTTCTGATTATCATTATAAGTAGGAACGGAGGAATGATAAAAATGTGGGAAATCCATTTCCGTGCCATGGAAAAGAGGATTCCGACGAGTCCAATCGCCACGCCAAAGATAGTCTTTAAAAAAAACTTTTTTATCGTTTGAAATATTAATTTTTTCATCGACTCGTAATTTTTCGATTCTAGCGGCTGGTCGTCCATAAGAAATTCTGCTTTCTTTTGATTTTATTGAAACGGATTCGACTCTCGAATCCCCGACGCCGATTATATCCTCGATTCTTAGGATGCTCACGTGCTGCTCGCTTTGAGAAGTTGAAGTTCCATAACTCGAACAACGCGCAGTAGCATCGACATTTTTCTCACGTGATGACAAAATCTCGTTTATATAATACTCGGTTGGACGGTCACCGGAAATATCCTTTATACGAGATTCACGAAATTCCTGTATCGTGAGTGTCGAAACTATTTTCGAAAGACGTAACATCACACATTCGAGAACATGATCCTCATTTGCATTCTGTCGTACACGAACTTGAAGTGTGCCGGCCTTTTTTCATTTGGAAACGAAAAACAACGAGCGTTAATTAATTTTTTTTCATAATAAAAAAATACATTTCACAGCAATTTTTTAAATTCTCAATTAATTCGGCATATTGCGTGAGCTTTCGAAAATCGTGGAGAAGAAAAAAAGAAAGTGCACGCGGATTTACTGGAATCGTCGATATTCGCGATCCGCCTCAAACGGTAAAAATTAATTATTGAAAAAAAAAACGATATGAATTATGGAGAAAAGATTTCTTTGGGGACTCACGAGTTTTCCAAACGACTTGGTCCAAAATCTCTCATTCCGAAACTCCAACACTCCATCGATTATCAGAGCTTCGCGAAGACATTTGTCCAATTGTTCATTCATGTGACGCGGCAATTTCTAAAAAGAAAATCATTCAAAGATTTTCATCAATTAATCGACGACGGTATGAAAAATTAATAATTTTCTTTTTCTTCATTCGCTTATTAACCTGCAAAATGATGTTCAACGTAAAAAAAGCCAAGGGCAGCATCGAAGAGGCTGTAAGAGCGAGAACAGCAAAAGCTGCAGCTGTGTCGGTCAAGTGAATTTGCCTGCGAAGCAACGAGACACTAAATTTCGTATACGACCAAGCTGGGAAACTGCATCTTCGTGAATTCTCGAAAGTGCATAATTGATGCAATTATTTAATATCCATCCATGGCATCATCACAGTCATTAAATAATACGCCATTTACCAAAAGTATATTACGAAGTGTGCACCGCTGAGAATCAGTCCGCTGATCATATTTCCACCCAAGATCGGATTGCATCCTCTTAGGGTTGGACAAGGTAGAGCTTTGCACACGACGTGATTTAATCCCGCATCAGGATAAGCGATAATGGTTCCAAGATGAGCTGAGAATCCGAGGAGAACGCCAAGGCCGAGTTGTCCACTAGAAGGAAAAATAAATCCATTTTAGAAACATCCATTAGTTATCGTGTCATCCAATATTTCCATCAAATAATCTTGTCTTGAGGAGCTTACGATCGAAGCTAAACTTATCCATAAAAATAACGATAAAAAGTACATTTTTCGTCTTTCGGTGTGAAAAAGTGGTTCAGCATTTTGGATTCAATGAATAATTACAATCTGGCAGCTGTGATTAATCAACTTTTCACTTTTTCACTCACTCACGACTCCGACGTCAACAAGAGATTTTTGTGTAAGTTTGAATTTAACGATAATTCGCTGAAAATTAGGAGCTCTGAATTCAGTTTGATAAGAAAGAATCACGTGCTCGTATTTCTCTTAGAAGATATGCCAGAAACAAGTTAACTACTACGCAGAAACGGAGGGAGCAAATGCACGACCTTACGCGACCTCTTAATTATAAAGTCTTATCACATGTTGCTTTTCTCTTCAACATATACATCGGCTTAACTGTGATTAATCCAAATGTTGGAAAGTACCACTTATCACTCGAGTTAGCAGCAGAAATTGTTTGTTATTTATAATGATATGATTATCATGAAAGAAAACGAGGAAACGAATGATTTGCAAAGATTCGTGATCGATTGTTGAAAAGTCCACAAATTTTCGTTGTTTGAAGAAAAAAAGACAAAAAAGAATGAGAATTGGAAACATAAATGGACTTGTCAATTTATTGATGACTCACGTGTGCACTGTGGGTTGATCGGTCAAACGTGCGACGACTCGAAGAGAAACGAGAGATCCAGCGACGAGTGACAAGCAGGAAAAAACAAGAAGAGCAAGAACCTCGTATTTCTCGAGACCGAGAGAAGGTATTGACTTGTAAACGGAATTCTTGTATTCCTCCTTGTCAACGGACGCTTCTTTCCGGAGTTTCTCATTTTTCTCTGTGCCATTGAAAAAGCTTGGCTGTCCAAATTTTCCATGACCAAAGTCTTCCAAAGACGATTGTGAATGTGAATCGAAACTTTTCCGGTACACCGGATGTCCCGAGGTCTTTGAGAATCTCGAGTGTCCACAGATCGATATCAGTTGAGAATCTTCCCTGAGAGTTTCGTTTTCCCGACTCTTTTGCTCGACCCATATCGATACGAGGCAAACCAATAGAGCAAAAACGTTGAAACAAATCGTATTCGCGTATGCGCTCAGCGCTGCAATGAAAAACTAAAATCAGATCAACATTTCCGTCGGCTGAAATATTTTTAAATATTCGCGCTGAAAATCTGAAAAAATTCACGACCAATTTTCAGACTGTCCTTTTGAAGCGAGAATCAAAATTTATTGATTCTTATTTTTTAACCATTTTTTTCGTCAAATATCAAGAAATGTGCGAACAAGACCGAACGAGACCGAATGAAAACGACGCCGGTTCACGGGCGGTTGAAGGTTTAATGGAATTTACCATCGACACACATATCTTTGTCAACAACTTTCTTCGAGAACCAATTTCTAATAAAAACAAACGAAAACAAGGGAACGAAAAGTTTGTAAACAAATATTTCTCATGGATAAAAAAAGAAAAATAATTGAGTCGGTTCGCTCTTCGAAAAAGTGCTGTAACCAATCTCATTAGACGGTAAAACTTGAATGGTCTCTCCCGATAAAAATAGTCAAGTCGTTTGCCTTTGGAAAAAAGGATCGTTAACGATGAAATTAGTCTTGGGAAACTCGGTATAGTCGAATGATCGGTGTTCTCACCATAGATTATGTAACGGGAATATATGTATAGACGTAACACACATTGTGTGTATATATATGTGTGTGTGTGTGTGTGTGTGTGAAGATTGAAGAATTTTTCGAGAACAAGGAAATATACCGGAAGCACACTACGAGATCGGGTAGTCTCGCGAGCTCATTACACGAAAACTTTAGCACTCTCGCGCGACGAGTCTCGCGGTCTCGTCGATCTCGTAGGGAATGGGGTCGACTTCACTTTCCTATTACGCTGCTTGCACCCAAAAGTTTATACGTGAGAGAGAGAGGGAGAGAGAGAGAGAAAGAGAGAGAGAGAGAGAGGGGAAGGGCTGGTGTAGAAAGAAAATGGGCAAACCGTGGGCTTACGACCGGTGATGCATAAACTTTTGCCATTTTTATCACAACCGCGTTTCACTACTGCAATATATTTTCCCTTTTCATCCCTCTCCCTTTCTCGCTCTTACCCTTTCCCTCGTCCTCTCAAAAATCCTCATCTTTCACACTCTGGACTCTGTCTCCTGAACCCCAAAAGACCAGATACCATCATCTCACTCTCTCTCTTTCTCTATCTCTTTCTCTCACTTTTCTCACGGCTATATGTTTTCTTATCGTCTTTACGTTCGCGTCTATATATTTTTATCTCATATTCTTCCCTCTCTCTTCTCGGAGAGAGCTCGAAATTTAGGTTCAAGCAAAAATCTCACCCAAGAATTCCGGCTCTCTCGAAATTTCGAAAATTGTGTTAAGAAACGTTTTGGCAGAATCTTACGCGAAAAAAAAAACGATTTTTACAAATGTTCTTTGGTGAATTCCATTTTTCTAAATGTTTTCTTTCATTGCGGGATGAAACTTCTGTATGTTTATATGTTGACAACATTGTACAGTGTCGAGGGTTTCGAGCGTGAAACTAAAGTGTCCACAAACACTCGAAAGTTACTGACCTATGCTGTTGGTCGTAGTTACCCAGTCGCACAGATAGTAAATAATCACAACGTTGTATGTGATCAAACCGAGTATCCACTTGCTATCTCGTTCCTCGAGAACTTGGACAATCTGAGCGACGAAAGACGTCGTTGTTTTCCCATTGTATTCTCCTGCATCGCGTACACAACATTCCGATTAATATCGTCGTGAAATTTCGATCCTCCTCCGATCGACACGGACTATTCTTCGTATCACATTTATATTTTTCTTTGGCCTTTCTGGAGATGCATTCGGTTGAAATTTCGTCCAACGTCAACTTTGTTTTTAACGTTCGTCATTTCGTGATTTTCTCGCAGTAAACGCGGCTACGTGCAACGCGATCATTATATTTAGGTATTTCGATTATGGAACGAAAAATACTTTTCACGACACACTCAAGTCCCTCCAAGAAAGTGATGCACGCAACGAGGCATAATTGTGACTATTATTACCCCGATAACCGTATATCTATCTTACTGGACGGAATGCACCATTATTTCAAATTGGTATTTGAATTTCCTTCAAATCGTATAATTGCAAAATTCGAATGATAATTTGGACAAAAACATATTCACTTACCATTTTCGAGGTTGTGAAATATCTTGGGACTAATTATCGGGCTCGCACGACTGCTACGCGTTAACACCATGATCGCATGTTTTTTCGTCTCATTTTTCATTGATTTTTAAAATTTGAAATACTATGATTTGATTCTTCTCTCATTTTTTTTCGAAGTATTCAATGGATTTTGTATTTTCCAATTCGAAATATTCACGAAATCATCGTTTTCAACAATTATTTTCTGTTTTTTTTCTGGAGAATTTGAAGACTTCGAAAGCCGCGAGGCAATTTTCTATGACCGCTCGAATGCTTTGGCAAATGCTTACTGCGTCGACGTATTACGACAAATTATTCCCCGAGTCTCGCTATCGTTGACAACGAGAAAAAAACTCGTTGCACAACGATAACGACGTCTCGTTCTCGTAATTTCAATATCTTTGTGCTTATTAATGAGTTAGAAATCGTCGCGATGCACAAGAAGCCCTCGTGATTTGTGCATCTAGCATAATAATTCTTTGTTTACTAACCTGTACGAAAAACGGCGTTTTGGCGCCATTTTCTAAGGAATTCATATCTTGCAAACTAGCAGGTGTCTGGAAATTTCATGTTTTACTTTTTCGCAGCGCGGGTATTTTTCTCTCGGCTGTGAGGAATCGTTTTTGTCGTCGTATGATCGCTCGAGATAACAAAATTAGCGAATGAAAATTCCTTTACTCTTGTCCACAGCTGCGTGACAGAAAATTTACTTATCTGAAGAGCGCTACCCTTTTTGTCGACTGATGATGAAACATTTGTGCAGGCCATCTCTGAGACGCGAAATAAATCGCGCGCTCCAGTTGGGGATTTTATGAAACGATGAATTTTTCCAGAAGTTGAGAACATTCCTTCGTTACGTGCTGTGTCCGTCAGCTGACCTTACAGACTTCGTATCATTCATTCACCCATATTCTGGACCAAAGAATTCGTCGATCGAAAGCCTAAATTTCCCGGCACACATTTATCTCAAAAATGGTGAGTTAGTTTTAACTAATTTTTTATAAACATCGAATATCACAGCGTAAAATTGCGCAAATATTTGCATTGAATATTGACCGTCATCACCGCCGTTCGCGTTACCAATGTAACCTCCGATTGACCTTCAATCTGGAAATTAGTCAATTACTCTCAATTCAGCTCTCTCATAATAACCACTTGTTCTCAGTTGACGCTATTTTTCAAAATTTCATCCATTTCCACGCCCAATCTTGCGAATGCTATCCTAACTAACCTGATTTTTCCATTTTTCTCATAAAATTTCGGGTCTCGTTATTCGTTTTTACGCGTGGCCTAAAAACGTCCTTGACATATTTGCACTTCGTGCTCATCATCGTCATCAAAATATTGAGAAATTATAAGAAAAAATATGTTTTGTCAAGACACGGACTCGTGAAGAGTGTATTGAAATTATTTTGTCTGCTTTCGAGATTTTTCATCGATGGAACATGAAACGATTGCCGTTATCACGAGATAAGACTCGTTGAAATGCTTCGGCATTTTCAACACCCTGTTACTTTATTCTTATTCATTCGAACGATACGTATCAGTATTTTTACACAAGGCTGTGGCTACTCGTCCGGATATTTCCTACCCTAAAAGCATGTCCGGACGAATAAGCAACCCTTAATCGTCCGGATAAAGCGGGAAATCATTGGATAAAGCGTATACGGACGAATATTATTCGTCCGGCTATCCGGACGACTAGCCACTGCGTTTACACAAACTCCCAACACCTTTCAACAAACATTGAACCATGGGAACTCGAAAATTCCCAAAAGTTAAATTAATTTATTTAAAAAAAAAAAAATTCAAAAAAGAAAATCTCAAGTTGCCTTAAATCCTGTTGTGCGTCCGCACAACGAACTAAGACTATGAAAGACTTTGAAAAAATGTTATTTTCCTAGGCTGAACCAATAACCGTTGTCGTCACGGGAGCAGCTGGTCAGATTGCGTATTCGCTGCTTTATCAGCTTGCAGCTGGAAGCGTATTCGGACCTACACAGCCGATAGATCTAATGCTTCTAGACCTGCCCCATACGATAGGAGTCCTTCAAGGTGTTCGGATGGAACTGGAGGATTTGGCTTGTCCCGTTGTTAGAGGTGAAAAAAATCGATCCGCGAGTTTGTCATTGAAATGTGCGTGATCATAGGATTGCTCATTATCGGTACAAAATGATTTTCTACCCGTGCAGCAATTGTTCCAACGGCTGATCCAGCTGTGGCATTCAAAGACGCAGCTTGCGTGTTTCTCGTGGGAGCCATGCCCCGCAAACAAGGAATGGAGCGAAAAGATCTTCTCGCTGCGAACGTGAAAATTTTCAAAGTCCAAGGAGAAGCCATTGACAAATTCGCTCGTAAGGACGTGAAGGTTCTGGTCGTTGGAAACCCGGCGAATACCAACGCCTTGATTTGCTCTCACTATGCTCCTTCAATACCCAAGGAAAATTTTACTGCAATGACCAGACTGGACCAGAACCGTGCACAAGCGGCTTTGGCTGGTCGTCTTGGCGTACAGGCAAGAATTTAAACTCTCATTAATTTTAGTATTTCGTTTTGAAGGAATTTCAGATTAAAATTTCCTTGTAAATATTCTCTTCATTGATAATCCTGCGATAATAAATTTCTCCTTCACTACCAGCCCGACAAAGTCCAGAACGTGATAATCTGGGGCAATCACAGTTCGACTCAGTATCCCGATGCAGCTCATGCTAAGGTCGATCTTCCAAGTGGCGTAAAAGATGTTCGAGCCGTAGTCAATGACGACGATTGGTTGAACGGAGTATTCCTGGAATCGATCCAAAAACGCGGAGCAGCTGTTATCGCCGCGAGACAAATGTCATCGGCAATGTCAGCAGCGAAAGCAGCTGGTGACCACATGCGAGATTGGTGGAACGGTACGAAGCCTGGTCAATGGGTCAGCATGGGAGTCGTATCCGACGGTAGTTATGGAATCCCAAAAGACATTGTCTTCTCATTCCCCGTGACTATCAAGGACAAGAAGTTCACTATTGTCCAGGTAAATAAAAGAAAATTCCTTTCATTATTTGACTTGACAAAATTCGGAGGAAAAATGTAGAATCTCAATGTTGCTGCTGATGAGTGAGTAAGAATATTGCTGTTGATAATTTGCAGCACTGGGTTGGCTCGATTTTTATAGATACTCTTGATTCTCTAATATTATTGAAAATTGTCTCGTTGCAGGGTCTTCCGGTAAGCACGTTCGCAAGAGAAAAGCTGAACGCGACCGCCAAAGAATTAGAGGAAGAACGTGCCGAAGCGATTTCGGTGCTTGAGCAGTGACTAGAAAGAGGCGTAGATCGTTGCAATCGTCGTGACCGACCAAATCTAACAGCTAAAATGTAAAATTGCACTTGTCACATATATTCCCCGGAGGGTGTTTTTGGCCATAAGCACACCTGTATATAGTACGACCAAATTGTGTCGTTTTGCTATCCCAAATAATAAAATTATATATGACATACGTAAAGTACAGTTATTACTCATAACAATTTATTTATGAAAAGAAAAAACTTTTCCAACGATACGTAAATGGACGAGTGGCGTAAGTACGTTTTTTCAAATCTTTTTATTCTTCTCCCAAAGAATCAATAATAATTTATAATACAGTAATAGTAACTATTCTTCGTTTTCTTATCTGCTTTTTTTTTTCGATATCATTAATCTTTTCTCACATTTATATTATTTTTTATATCTCTCCTCTAAACACTATTACAAGTAAACTTATTCATGTATTTATTTTTGTTATTAATTTTTAATCATTTTTCTCTAATTATAATTATCTTGTGAGCATTAAGTAGCGTATCGTACAAATATGCATAGTGCCGGACTCACCGATTTATCTTTTATTTTCTTTTGCTGTTGCTTTCTCTTTGTTTCTCCGCTAGAGCAAAATAAAATCATCATATTTTGGTTTCGATTCCTTGCCAAGCCCACTTACACACATTTATCCCTCTCGCTAATAGAACAAGTGCGTAAGGACACTCGAAAAAAACAACGGTGATGTTTAATTCTTTGTTTTTTTTTTTTGCTTTTCCAAAAGTACGACGGGTGATTGGTCATAGAAGCCGTTAAGCGTGTATATTATAATTATTTACGAGGAATAAAAATTTCATAGCGATTCACGGTGGACGCCCAACTGTTTAATTGATTAGTTTTTTTGGAAATTTCGAGCAGCCATCGTCGCGACTACCTTTTACGATGAAATAGCTGCATTACGATGGAGGTACTCCTGTCGTTAAAAATATAATTATTAATCGACCTCCATTTTTCAGTCGTTCCCTATATCACGATGAACAATTTCTAAGCAGCCAGTACATTATTTTTTTTTTTTTTTTCATTTAAAAAGTCAATCGTTGGACGAGGTAATTGTCTCAAATGAATATTTACTGATTAGAGAGTAAACGCGCCGATACGTCGAGAGATCGGATTTAAAGTAATAAGACGAGATATTTATTCCTCTTTCGATGATGATCTCTGCCACGGAAATTGACCGCTGTAACGGGGACTCAGAGGTTTGTAAATGGGATGGGCATTACGCGAATGACTCACAAAGATACGACTAAGTAATTATTATGAAAAGACAAACAAAATATTTCCGTTTCCTTATTGTTTTTTCTTCTTTTTGTTTCAACAATCATGAATCGTTTAGGATTATTATTCTTCAATCAATATTCACAATGATTATTTCACGACGATTATTGAATACTCATTCTCAATTATTTCGTTAAGTATCGCGAATGACTAACGCTCGCAAGTGCCATCATCCTGCGAATAGGTTTCCTTTTTTCTAATAAACCATCCACCGTGTTTGCTCCTTCACCACTATCAAACTCTCAGCGTCTGATTGGTGATTTTAAAAATAATGAGAGAAAAGATAAGAAAATATTGAACGACATACGGCTCACTCATTTAGTGATGAAAACATGAACGAGAATAACTCGTGTCGCAATAACGCCAAAGAGAAAATTAACAGAGTATCGTGGTAGTAAAGATAAGTCTAGCCGAGAAAACAGAGTGGCAGAGTAATACAAATAGAGAGAGAGAGAGAGAGAGAGAGAGAGAGATTGAGAGAGGAAGCGAAAATAGAAAGAGAGTGAAGAGAGAGCCTGTGAAATTCCTGTCAAGCACCTACGAAGGATTGAAGCTGAACTTACGATTATCTCTCGTGAATTTATTTCGGAAAGAAACGCGAGGTTGTACTGTCTCGTACATGAATATTAATAAGATTTTTCTTGTCTTGTCATTCTGGTACGCATATATCCCGAGACTCTAAATTCTAAATGTTTGGAGAACTCGTAAAACAGGGATTTTCACAGATTCAAGCAAAGCCAGAACGTTGTTTCGTTCAATATTTCAAGCCCTTAGTCCTCTCTCGTTTGCTTCAATCTCATAAGTTTTCTCCTAACAAAACGTACGCGGATTCGTAGGAGTTTGGTCGTCTAGTGCCCGGTTACCACTGTGAGTCATGTCAGAGTAAATTCCTTCGCGGACTCTTGAATTCTTAAAAATTAGAGCACTGAAGGCCGTGTACTAAACTTGTTACATGGATTAATATCTCTCGCTCCTCGCCTTATCGAGCGACATTATTTCGTTCCCGTTAAACACGATTTCGTTGCGGGATTCATGTCGACGTGCTCGAATTATTATAACTTATGTATTTTTTTCGTTCCTCCTTTTTTCTCTTCAACGCTTACCGTAAATGGACTTGTTTTCTATTTGTTTCGGTTACTCTTCTGCCTACAATCGAAAGGGAGCTTAATTCAGATGGAAACCTCGTTCTCGCGTCGCAGCCAAAAGTCTTTCTTTCAAAATATCTTCGGTAGGATACTCGGGTAGCTTCAAATAATGAACGCAAGTATTGACAGAGGGATAACCACCTGCGCCCGCATCGACTTTACGCACGACCGTCAGTCTTGGATGTAAATTGCATAAGCCACCGGGTGGCAGGGCCGAACAACCGGTGGCAAATTGTAGAAAAGCTTTACGCTCGGGTCCCGTGAGAGATACGAGAACGTTGACGAATCTCTGGAATCCGGGGCTGTAACAAAAAAAACGAAACGCACACACATTGTTCAAGTGAAAAGGCCAGAATTTGTGCGGGAGAACAAAAAAAACGAAAAATATATCTCGTAGATTCGGAGATGTTCTAAGTGTACACACCTTTCTCGCGTATAACCGAGTTTTGGCTCCGTATAATTGAGCAAATCCTCTCTGGTCCACTGTGGGTTTTGTTCACCGCAGAGCATGGCTCTTATTTCTTCGGGACTGAATGCATGCAACTTTTCCATGGGGAAAACCTTGGAGAAACCAGCGCGAAAAGCTTCCATCTGTTTGCCTATACCGCGGTCGAGACAATAACTGATGGTCGATTCTGCGTACTCTCGGGCATTATCGATCGTCACGGGAATATCAGCACCGTCTTGGAGAAGCTCAACGTGCTCGTGCTCGAAGATCTTGGAGCCTGGTGAGTAGGTCATCGTTAGAGCCAAATCTTCGATGGTAACTTGGGCACCGGACGGATGATTTATGAGAAGAAGATTGTTGTCCTCTTGATCAATGTTACAACCATCGGAAAGCGTTCTGTCGCGTCGATTCGCCAGAGCTTGTATCTCACGAAGGAATTCGCCTCTCACGCTATCAACCTGTACGAGATCGTCGAGATCCAAAATGCCTTCGTACCAGGGGCTCGGTTCGAGGGAGGAATAGGTTCCTTCGGTTTCGCCCTCCTCGGAGATAAAACTACTGGCCATACTGGATGATATGCTCTCTTGAGTCACACCCGTCAAGCCGATGCGTTCGTTCACGTTATTCGTAATATCACCCCGACACATGAGCTTGAGAAAAGGTCGCGACAGCGGCAAGTCAACGAGTCTATTGTCCTGCAAAACTTTGGCAAGAAAAACTCCCAAGAACCAAAAGTATTTGACTGCGCGAGCGCACGCTGTCGACTCCTGGGGCAACGGTGCCGGGAATAAACCCGAAGGACGGTTCACGTAGTAGCCCGGTGGACGTACATGCTCGTCCGATGGACATGGGTGCGTTTGATCAGTTGGATCATCGTCGTCGCACAACCAAAGACCCAAATCTTTGCGTTGCAGCTCAGCTGCTACGAGTGCGAAAAATTCGAGCGTCGGTCCAAGTCCGGTGCCCTCTTCACCAACGAACTCGACCTCCAGGATACTCTTTCGACTCGCGTGCACCTGAAAAATGATGAAATACAATTTTCTCTCGTGTCTCTTCTCTTCCCCACGGGCCAGAAGACTCGAGCTACAAAAATCACTGAAACATTACCTTCAAAACCTGTTCCGCCCAATCCAACAATTTATCGCCCCTCGGTACGCTGACTCTCTCGTGTTTGAGTCTGCCAACGCGAAATTCGTGACTATCGTCGCGTCTTGGACTAAGACCAGGTGCTCGTTGTCGCTCGAGCACAGCGTCTCGTTGCGTCTGTAGCCAAACGATCGAGCGAGAAGCCCCGAAAGCTGTGCAGCTGAAGTAAAGTCGTCGTGTCTCAAAGGGCAGTAAGAAAGGACAACTGCGGGCAAGTTCTTCGCACCATGTAGGCAATGCACCGGCTGCTAATGCCAATGGGTCCTGAATCTGCTGTACGACTTTGTTGGTTATTTTTTTAGACGTAAAATCGTCGGGATTCACCCAACAAGCTTCGTTCTCCTCGTTCTCGTTGAAACTCTCTTTTCGATCGTCGCGCGCTGCGCTCAACACAAATACGTGTCGCAATAATTGCAATACATCTTCAACGGTACAGGCGTTTGTATTTGGAGCGGGATTCCTCGAGTACAATGTAACGATTGGGGTCGCGCGACCCGAGGATTCCTCGTCTTTGGCCTCTTTGTAAATTATCCTGTGCAACAAGCGAATTTATTATCATAACGAACATAATGAACAGTGTTCTCCAGAAATAATTTAGTTAAACGTCACAGACCACTTGGTTGCGATATATTTTTCATCAATCCACCGTTACGTAACGCTTGAAAAAGTGAATGACAATTGCAACTCACGTATATGTAGGTTCCCATATTCTTCGAAGTTTTTCTTGTCTGCTACCGAGTTCCGTCATTTGCATGAGCTCTTGTACGGCCTGGAAAATACTTGAATGTGGATCGGAAAGTGGCAATTCGACGTCCGGCACCTCCGGAAGTCCTGGTCCCTTCAGCGAGAGTGAGAGTCTTGGCATTGATGTCGTGCCCACTCGTGCACTGGACTGCGCTTCGCTACCTGGCGGCGGTACTTCCAGATCGGTTGTCTGGGTTTCAACAATTCGTCATTTTCATCATTAGACATTCTCATTCGGTAGAAAATTTACAAAAACTACGTTTATAACGCTGGGATAAATTTTTCGAGTGGAAATGATAAAATGCAAAGAAACGTACTTGATTAATGTTCGTTCGACCTGGACGTGGATCGAAAGCCGGTATGAGAGCTGAGAATTGACGTTTCAATACGAATTCGTCGTCCCACGCTCGTCTCTTGCTACTTTGCGGTGCTTCTTCGTCCATAAAGGTTGTGAGAAGGTTCTGACTAACCATCACTTCTTCGTACTCGCCCTCACCACCCTCGCCTTCTTCCTCGTTTTCCTCGTCCTCCTCCTGTCATTGTAAAACCATAAAATTTATGAAAAACTATTTTTCCCTTTCAAATTCTACAACGATGACTCAATAACCATGAAACTTTAGTGAGCGCGTCTCTGCTTGATACGAATTCTGATTTAAATAATGTTTTCCTCGTATTCAATGAATTTTGAAAGATTTACGTACTTCCTGATCGTTCTCATCGTTATCATCGTCTTCTTCGGCCAATACGCCATCCTCGTCGTCTTCGAGATCACCGAGGAGTGTTGGTACACCAGCTGCACGAACTCCGCCGACTGAGGAGCCGGCCACACCGCCGCAAGACTCCAAGAAGTCTTCAAGACTAATCTGCAGCCACAACTTCTCATTACATTAAAATGAAGCCTCCACGTCGACGAATAATTGACGCTCGCTTTTTTCCTTTTTTTTCGATTTCGGTAGGAACCCTTTTTATTCACGCGCATTCGCCAAAGCTCGATACCGCGAAATAACAGTCATTTTTTTCCCTCAAATTTTTCCGAAACTATTATTTTTCCCCAATTATTCGCATCGTAGGAGAATAGAGGCCCCCGGCCAGTACAACGGGGTCTTCCGATCAATAACGCTCCCTGAGTGAATGCAGGTTAATGGAATGAAATTTGACAATTTTCTCACCTGTTCGCTGTCGCTACTAGTGCTCGTTAGTGACATTGTTAATGCCTGTCCCAATCCAGCTCCGGTAGTGGTCGTTACGCCGCTTCCAGCGACTTGGCCGCTACTCGTCAAACTAGGATAGCTCTGAGCAGTACTGAGCAAGCCACCAGGAAAGTTGGAACTAAGTGCTAACCTGACAAGGCTGGAGACGGAATTTGGTCCCCTCGGATTCGAGCCTGAATTTGAATTTGGTGCAATGTGCTGACCACCAGACGGTCCTAGAAATGATTACATTCTCCACTGAGTTAATATGGAAACGTGGGGACTCGGAGAGGAGGAGGAGGATAACGACGAACGTGACCACAGGCGTTGGGAATATAAATGAGACAAAAAAAAAGAGGAGGGAAGGGGTATCGAAAGGATTTGTTTGAAGACTGACCTAAAGTACGTCTTCGAGCCATCGCAGCAAAGGTTTCCAGTAAACCCGTTGCGGTTGCCGGTTCCGAGGTCTGATTAGCGTCGGAACAAGCGAGGTTGGGCACGGACACTGACATGGGATTTGTTACGACAACGGGACATCCTCCGCTTGGATTTTGCGAGGACGAACTAGCCTCTTTATCCCGTCCGCATTCTTTAGACGCTAGGGTTTTTGCGGGAAAGGGAAAGAACAATTAGTACCGTTTAACCAATGATTATTCTTCGCTTCGATCGAGAGTTAGTCGGAGGGGAATTTCATCATTATTTCATTGATACATTAAAGTCGTTTGGCAGAACTGTGTCATCTGTATTTATCGAACGAGAGAGACACAAAGGGTGAAAGAGGACAAAACATAAAAACATACCATCGGTCGTTGTTGGATGATGTCTCGGTACTGGTCTTATTCTTAAAGAGCTTTCCTCGCTCTCGCCGGAAACGCTGATTCTAACAGGTACCAAACCGAGTAATTCACCGCTTAAGAAACTGTTAGTGTTATTACGCAATCTGTCGGCACCCTCGCGTAAACGATCAATGACCTCGGCGGCCTCGAGACTCAACAAGCCGCTGGCGGACTGCAAGAAACAAAATGTTAGACAACAAACATGGAAAAAATAACTCTCCCTCGAATCTCTTGCTCTCTCGTCGGCGTCGTTTACGGAAGAAGGGGGCGATGGTGGTGGAAAGGATGAAGAAATCCAGGCGTTTCCACAGTCAGCATAACTTTTTCCATCTTACTTATTTATCTATTCTTTACCTTGTTTCCTCTGGCTGTTGGGAAAAATGGCTTGGAACTGCTCGAGGCTCGATTGCTATTGCTGTTTGCCGAGCAATCGGTGTTAAGAGCGAGACTCTCGACGATCGTAGCTAAATCGCTCGTTACCGTGGTTTCTGGTCGAGGATGTAAAACGACCGACAATTCACCGGTACTGGATGCACCACCTTCACCGGTTACCGCGACAACGGCCTCGGCGCGTGCGACTGACAACACGCTCTCGGCTATCGATTCTGCTGCCTGCTGCATTTATAACGCCTCAGTAATTCCATTCTTTACCCGTTTTTTTTCTTACAGCGAGATTCACGAGCCATTTGCGATTATTGCTCACAACGTTAACATGCGTTAAGTTTACAAATCCATCACGCAAATTCTTACCAACGGTTAAATTCGTCCGACAAAAAAAAAATATAATAACTCTTTGATATTTGACCCAAAAATCTGCCACATTTTCCAAGAAATTACTCTTTAAGCATTGATTTGAGATTTTTCAAATGATGGCGTTAAAAAAGTTGCTCGTTATTCTTACCTTGGCAGCGAGATTGTCAGCGCTGGCTGCTTGGTCCGTAGAAGCCACCGATCCCCGCATTCCCACGTCGGTGCAGTCTGGTAAACTTGGGGTACTGCTGGACTTTCTTCCTGTAAGAACACCTGAACCGTTCTTGTTCTTAGTAGAACTCTCAGAATCAAGCCCAGTGCCGACAAGCCTCAAATCGTATTTTCCTTCCGCTCCCATGCGATAAGAATTAGAGCCACCGTGATCCCATGTAACGTCGATCCATCCATTGTGGAGATCTCCGGTTACAGAACCTTCGCCTGGAAAAGTAAAATCACGGTTTTTCAATGAAACTCCAAATTTTACAAACAATTGGGCAAATGAATGGACCATGGAGGGAGTAATAGAGAAACATGAACGGGGAAGAAAAAAATGAAAATTGAAAAATGGTGTTTCTTTAGCAGCGAAAATGGAAATTTCCTTACCCGGTGGCACGCCATCTTGATCCTTCCACTTCCAATCAAGACCTCTGGCAACTCGAGCGCCAGCGACCAAATGTCTGAGAACTTGAGTTCTGATCAATCTCCGTTGTCGTCGTACACCAGCTTCGGCTTCGCGCGCGGCACGTCCAAGATCTTCGCAGACTCCGGTGACTTCTCCGTAAACCTCGAAACCCGAGACCGACAAATAATGCGTCTGAGCCGAGGCATTTTTTCCCGTTTGTTGTAAACGCAAGTGTCGCCAGCCTTGCGTCTCGTCTCCAGGGGGTTCGAGAGTCCACGTCGCTGTACTTCCAGGCTCGTTCAACGAGCAATCATCGACATGAGTGTTCAGTGTCGTCCAATTTATTCCGTCCTTTGATGCCTGCCGAAGATTCAACGGAATTTAATAAGCAAATTCATTTGTTATTCGAAAATGTTTGTTGACCTTGAATATTCACACATACCTGGAACAACCAGTTCCTCAGTGCACTTCGGCCGTATCCTCGCGCGTGCCTGAGTGTATAAGCGCTTGGAATGAGCCAGACTCCCAAATCGATCGAGAACCAAGCTCTCTTGTCATCGTTCGTGTGACAATTAAGCGCAGCCTGATCGCGACTCAGAATATCTTCGAGATGTCCATACGGCAAACTACGACCATCGCTCGAAGTTACAACCACCAAACCGTACTGTCCCGGGTTGACCCATTCTCCAGAAGATCTGCAAAAAAACGTTAAATAAAAAAAAACGAGGTCAGTATGATCGGGAAGAATCTCACAAGGTTTCAACGCGACTGCCGACTTGTATTTCCAACTCACTTTGCATTCGTGCCGATCCAATAGAGCACACCGTTCTCGTCGAAGTCGTGCTGATACTGGAAAGTCAATTTGTTACCCTCCTTCAATTTTTTGACGAAAGTGAAGGTCGATCTGTCGTGATCGTGCCATTGTTTTGCAATCATTTTCAGCAAGTGATTTTCCAGCTGTTGAATTGTACTGAGAGGCTCGATTTTCAAGCTTCTTCCGGTTCTATCGATCAGGGCACTCTCGCCTGGAGCTTTTTCCAAACGGAAACGCAATCTTCTCGTGAGGATCTGGAACATTGCAGAGAGCGTTGAAAGCTGAGACTTTTGTGGTAGTTCCGAGGTTACGATGCAGTAATTTTTGTTTTCTCAACTTACCTGAAGTCCGTATCCCGAGCCAGGTGTATCGTAGAGGTAAACGGGCAGTTTTTCGATTGACTCCAGCACCGAAACGAGCTTTTGTACCAATATTTTAGCGGAACTGCCATCGTTGATCGTGTCCTTGGATTTAAAGCAATTTTTGAAAACTGCTATTCTTTGCATTCTCAATTTAGTTGCACGGAGCGAAGGAGGCTGGGAATTTGGTGGACCAGCCAAAAGTGCGAGCAATGCCTGAACCAGCCCACTGGAGTGTAACTCATATGCCGATACTCGTCCTTCCTCGTTCAACAAGGATTTTAATTCTTCCAGAGCAGTCTGTAGCACTGAGCGCCATTCTCGATTGCCCGATTGTTGCTTCTGACACGCTTTTTCTACTTGATTCACTATTGCGCTGAGTTTGGCGACAACACCGCGTGGCTGTGCCTGCGCGGCTTTGAAATAACTCTCATAAATTTCATGGGCCTGCGCCTTCACTTTTTGCTTTATAGCCTCGATCTTCGATCTCAAACGTTTGCCACGTTTTCCTGCCCATCCTGCCGCAAAGTCCGGACCTGGAAACACGCAAGGTTCGCATTTTAGTGGCAACGATTGAGCCCGTGATCGCTGGTCAGCGAAATCAACGCTCATTTGTATAAAACCTTTGCAGTTAATTAATTATAATTATTCGACGATTAATCATCGAAAATAAACATTAAAAATAAATGCTCTCCTTTCTCACACTCTCGGTCGTGTAACGTAATGAAATAATTGAATACGAGTTATTTTTTAATCTGCAGCAATTAGATGCACCAAGAAAAACTTAATATCAGAATTCAGAACGAACTTACCCAAGCTCGTTTCCGCTGTGAAGGAGTGTTTCGTTCCGCGGTTTGATTCGAAGATAAATCCGGGCAAGTCTTCCCTAAGTATGGTCGCTTGTTGCTGACCGTCGCTGTTGTGAATACACAATTCGCACTCCTTTCGGCTCGAAAGTGCCCAATTGCCCACGACGAGTCTGGTCGTACCCGGACGCGAAAGTACCGGTTGACTCACCGAATTTGGCTTCACCTGCCCACGTGCCCGTTGCAATTTTTCCAGAAACTCGCCTCTGTTCTCTGCAACGCACAAAGAACCTCGTTGTATTGCCATGAATACTCAATAAACCATTTTTCTTCTACTATTTTGTGTGGCCATGTCACTACGTCATGAGGTCAAGGTTAAAATTTGCAATTTCATAAAAATCGAAAAAGTAGCAAATCCATCGAAATTACAATAATTCTGACATTGGTGTTGAGTTTTACCCCAACTCTGCATCTATGCAGGCCATACAAAAAAATCATATTATATTATTCCAAAAATAAAATACTAAGCAACAAAAAGAAAGGAAAAATCGATTGATTCTTCGTAATCCTTGAACTTTTGATCCATGAAATTTCACAACGACAAGGAAGCATGAATTAGTTGAGATTATTATTGGCACACATACCAGAAACGTTATGAGGTTGTTACGAGGTTTCTATAACTAGATGCGACGTGTATTCTCATAACATATATTAAAAATACGGATACGTAATCGATAATTCGATACTCTCGTTTGACGAGCGACCTACCTTCGGTAGTGAGCGATTCTGTGTTCCTCCCCTTTCCTGTAGGCAGTTAGTAAAATCGAGTTATTTTCTAAACTAATCCCCACCCTCTCGTTAATCACAGATGGATGTGAAAAGTAAAATAAAATATATAAAAAAATGAGTTGGGAATCGAGTTTGCTGGTGGAAACTTCTTGGGACTGTCATTGTAAATAGCAAGCAATATTTTCGAGGCAGAATATAAATTGAAACGTTGAACGAGTGTAATTTTTGCTGGCTCGTTAAAAATTCATTACATTAGGGAATGGAAATCGAATGCTTTTTTCAAACTGACCCAAGAAATGGCCTCCGTTCACCATAAATATTGTAAAAAAAAAATGCGCCCAACTCTATTAATGATCGTAACGATAAATGAGCGAACTTAGAAAAAATCTCGACTTATTTTATCGTTAATTACTTATCTCGATAAAACTTGTCAAAAACATAAGAATCGCGATGAATTCTTACCCGTCGAATCGCTTCCGCCTTCGGGGCTACCGCTCGAATACATTGTCGCCAATTTACCATCGAGAATAAATCTAAACCATCCGTTACTCCCATTGGACAGTTCCAACGCTGCGGCGTCCGACCAAACGTACAAACAATCGCGTCCACGACAAATGCACCAATCGCGCCAGTGATATGCTCTCCCGACCAACAGTTCGCGAGCGTCTTCCATACGATATTCCTCGCCCGTTTGCGTTGGCTCAGTTTCCGGTTCGGGCACAATCTCTTGGGGTCCAGCGAGAGCTGCCACTTTGGAAAAAACTCCCAACCGCGCGAAATGTTCCAGAAATTCGTCTTTTCCCTTTACCATTAAATCCTGAATCATCTGCAGGACGATCAAATGGCCGTCTTCGTCCTCCTGTTCGCACCAAGTAACAAAAAAACGAGCCACTATCTTTTAAACAAGTTCGTTCAATGTTTGGAGGGAATAATTTATATATAAATATGTAACACGGCGCATAAGCAAGCCGGAACGATCTACAAAAGTATAAAAACTATAAATCCACTCCGACACGTCCTGCTGGATGACCGTGTCACACAAAAATGTTATTCGTTTTTCACAATCGTGTCTACAATGGGAACCAAAAATTTTCCAATCATTAAGTACATTCCGATTTTTTGAAATATTAATCATTGCGAAATCGGTCGTGTGCGGTCGCTCGTTAGGCAGAAAACATTCGCGCTCTTCCTGGATGTTCAGGCCTTTAATTAAAAGACATGGTCTAAAAAACAATAAAAAATAACTATTGGCAGGCAGACATTTGATGAGGAACACAATCTAAACAAGAGAAACAAACACTTTCATACTGCCCAAAATAATTATTGGGTCAGTATAAATTTGTCCATTGTACTCGGACAGTCTCTCAGGATTAACTTGTTATTGAGCAAATCAACGAATTAGAAGTTATTTAACGTGTAATATACGTATTTGCGTAGTTTTTTGTTCGTTTTTTTTTTTTTTTTACATTTTCCAAGTCAACATATCTTCGTGCCTGATCCACCTCCGGCTATCAAGTGTTGAGAGTCGTGTCAATTATGAGGGTCGTAAGCGGGCAGCGTTATTATCTGTTTGGTTGTTTCAATCGATTTTTCAACCCTCAAAGGATCTTCCGTGACACTGCGGCATAGTTTGAGAGGTGAGAAGAAAAAAGTGTTACCAACATTTTTTAAAAGTGGCAAAACAGTCTTTGTTCCAGCCAAAAGATGGACTCTCTCTCGCTGCGAGAAATAGAAAAAAATGGAAGAGAAAAAGAACTGCTGGAAATCGCTTCGACATTAAGACTGTTAAAGAACACATGCGTAAGGTTTAGGTTTCGTTTGTTTGTTAGATCTCACGCTTTGTGTAAATTATGATTAAATAAATGGAATTAAACTGATGGTAGAGATTAGCTCACCTGTGTTAAAAAATTCGTGAGAGTTCACTGATTATTGATAAATTTGATGAGGTAAAACGCGTAATAAATGTAACCAACGGTCCGAGGGTCCGGGAGAACGGTGAAGGATTTACGTTCATTAAAAATCAAATGAGCTAAGGGCTCCACGCTGTTTTTTGTTCTTCAGGTTTTAGAAAAATGCTGTTCTCAGCTTAATTTAATAACGATCATGAAATTTTGGTCCACGGATTTGACAAGGTCCGATTAAGGCGCTCAATTGCGTGGAGCTCTCTTTAAAAAGAAAAAATAATGAAGAAAATGGTAATCGGGACTCGAGCTAGCGAGGTGCAAATAGAAACAACAACGGATTTTACCGTTTTTTCGATAATGTAGTTCTGGGAACTGGAAGACTTGCGAGACGTAAGACAGGGCAATTTAGGGCCAACGATCGACTTGAGAGGCGGAGGCGGTGGCGGCGATGCCTTTATCTCAATTTCCTGTGAACAATCTTGGGCTAAGTCATAAAAAGCACTGTCTGCCTGCTCATAATCAGCCCGATTTTTCACTCTTTTTCCTTTCATTTATAACCATTGTGTCCAGTCGAGTGTTCTTTGAGGGTCGGGGGCTTTGTACAGAAGATTTGATGAAAATTGGGAGAAGGAATTTTGCTCAGGCTCTTGAGAGAAAAAAACTACAGGAAAGTTGAAAGATTCCCGAGAACACTGAACACCATGTTTGAAAATCATCTTTGTTTTATCGAAACGATGAAACGACGAGCGAAAGAAAAAATAAATTATCGTTCCTACGGGGAAAATAAAAAGCAGTGCTCAGTTTCGTACTCACCTCGTTGTCGAGTACGTTAGCTATAACTTCGACGAGCATAGCTCCGCATCCGGAAGTTTTGTCGGCACCGCAAGTCTCGACGAGCAATTCAGCTTGTATGTAATGTACCATTTTTCGTATCAAGCTCAAGCTGGCTTTCCTGACGCTGGGTAACATTGTGGATTGGAAAGTAGTGCAAAAGACAGGAAGTAGTCTCCGGAGATAAACGGGTGCCATTTCGGGGTCACCTTTAGGTTCGGTAAAATCTTCGACCTCGGTATCGGGTTTTCTGTGCTCTTGATTCGGCGGCAACATCCATTCGCCGGGCGATTGTAAGATGGCGGCGACTTCGCGGTGTCCTTCGTCGAGACGTTCACGAGCTTTGTCGAGAGGGGTTTTGCCGTCTTCGTCGCGTAAATCAGGATTGGCACCGTGTCTCAATAAAACTTTCGCTATGGCGGGACGCCCGAAGCAAGCGGCGTAATGTAAACTCGAAGAGCGTTGTCCCTTGTTTACGTCGGCACCACGATCGCACAAAAATTCTACCATCTCTTGAGTACCGAACGCGGATGCCCAGTTCAACAAGGTTTGTCCTACGTCGTCCATAAAATTCACTTCTATTCCGCCGGAGTCGATCGCCTCGATCAGAGCGTCGGTATCTTTCGACCTTATGCAGTCGATCAATTGTCTGTGGGATTTTTCGCCGGCGCTATCGAGACGCCTCAATCTTGGTAACAAAGGCCCAGCGGCTCCGCTGCCACCGGTACCGCGACCCAAAGCCGATCGACCCTCGAACAACAAGACCAAAAGTAAATCGACGAGTCTCATCGAATCGAGAGCGCATCTCTCGTCACCCTTGAGCGCTTTCTCGATCGCATCCGGCAGCTCGGAACGCAGAAGATTATGGGTTATCGATGGTGAGCCACGACAAAGTGTTGACAATAAACTAATGATCGTTGATACTGAAGCGCACGACTTTGGCTCGGGCACTGGCATCGTTGACGAAGTGCTCGAGGGCGGCGGAGTTTTTGGATTTCCCGATGACGTTGATACTGCGGTTCCTGGCCCAGCGGCGTTGGATAACCTGCCGATCATAGTCAGTCTGTATTAGAATAAATTTCAAACGTTTCATTCACATTCTTCGTATACGAGAAACATCCAATTCGGTATTTGCAACCAAAGAGGAAAAAAAAATGAATATCAAGGTCGTTTTTGCAAACGAGTCACTTGACTCATATTTTTACCTGTATAAGAGTTCGACGACCAATCCATTGAAAGCGAGAGGAGCAGGGTCCGTGCCACGACGTGAAAATCTATCCGCCAGCGAGGCGAAACAGCGGAGCGCTCCATCGGCAACGTGAGCGTCCTCGTGTCTAAGTAAAGTCGACAAAGCCTCCACACAATCGGGTAGAGCTTTGTCCTGTGGTTCAACCTTTCCACACAAACGCGACACGACAGCCATTGCCGAGTGCAGCGTATCGCGATGAACCCTCGCACCGTGTTCTCTTATAAAACAAAGAGCGCACGGTAAACCACCGGCCTCGAAAACAGCGCCAGCTTCTCGCGCGCAAACGAGCTCCAAAACCTAAAGAAAAATTGATCGTGAGGCTACAGTTCGTTCGTTTCGACAGATTTCACCAATTACTGGACATTTTCATATCATTTAGGATGACGAACCTTGATACACTGTTCTGCGAGGTCTCTACTAGCTCGTGAACCCAGTCCAGCTCCGGAAAGACGACCGCAGATCGCTTTCACAGCGCCATCCATGGCGACGACGCGTCTCGTACATTCGGCCGAAACATCCAGGTAATAAGTGATGGCGCGAGCTGTTACTTCCAAAACACTGTCCGGTGCGTGTTCGTCCAAGAAAATCCGACACAATGCTGGCAGAAATGTGCGGGGTGGACATCTGAATCGAAATTTTTCATCCCATCAATCACGTTTTTATTGGTAATTTTTTTCATTCGATTAATGAAATGACAAATGTTTTGAAAATATGATCAACCATCTACTCACATTTCAAAGCATCGATCTACGTTGTCCGACATAAGAAGCAGCATGCATAGTTGTTCCAACGCGATCAGCTGCATATCGCGTTCGTCTCCTTGTCCCATGCTCAGCCATTCCAACAACGTTTCCGGGTCAACGTCCGCCATCTGAGTATCCACAATTGCAATGAGTTTCACAGTTTCCTCGAGAGTCCTTGAATATTTTGTCGTGATGCAAAAAACGCTGATGCAATACTTACTTTAATTGTTTTAGCTCTTAGCACCTCAGAGTCTGATCTCAAATTGATACTCTGTAAAGATTCAAGAAAGAGAGTCAAATTGCATTCCTGAGTTTGGGAAAAAATTTCAAATTCAGAGAAAAAGTGAAAAATACAGTAGATCGAGTACCCGGCATTGTTTTTGGCCCTGAGGGGGCAAGCTGGTAATCGCGTGTTGCAACGAACCGTCGACAAGTCTAAGTACTATTTTAGTGACGTTTTTTGAGCAATGTTTGGTGGGTCTTTGTCAATGCATGTGCAAATAGAATCGCTGTTGCATTTGCCATTGTCGTACGACAAAAAGAAAAAAAGTATCGCGCCAAGTAAGTGTTTTGGGGAGGAGGGGGAATTGAAATGGATTAATTGAAAAAAAAAGCGAGAATTTTGTTTCGCGTCATGAGGCCACGATGTTTTTCCGCGTGTAAAACACGCTCGAGCATTGTGATCGGAGCGTAACGCTGAAGAAACTATTGGAAAAGTTGGGAGATTTGGAGAAATCGTTATAGCTCGGTGGTGAGAAATTTTAATTTTCGTTAGAATGATTCATTTTTTCCGTAAATGCGACGTAACACGAGATTTACGAAAGAGTGAGACAGAGAGAGCGAGCGAGAGAGAGAGAGAGGGAGGGAAAGCGAGAGATATGGATGGACGACAGATTAAAAAAAAAAAATGAGTTACCGTTGAGCACAGTGTTCCATTCTTTGTGGGGTCAGGTCGCCATCCTTCTTCTTCGTACACACGTCCTCCTCGTAGTTTTTTCCACCGAGACAACAACGTTATAACGTGCCAATCGAAACTCGTAGCGTCGCGTAAAAGAATCCCCAATACGATCACCTCTTTTTTTTATTGTCCTACCTATTATTATTCCCTCCTCAAGCACATCGAAAGAACACACGAAAAAACAACAACAGCGTTAGAAAACGTCTCCGAGGAGGAGGGCTCTTTCGAGCTTTCGACAAAACGCTAATTCTTCCTTCCCCACTCGGTTTACGTCGTCGTTAATGCTCTTGCCATTTACGTGACGTGCTCGCGCCGAACCTGCAGCCTTTAGTTTTCTCCTCGACTTCTCTCTACCATCTCTACCCCAGCTGAGTAGATATATCTATAAACAGGTACAGTCCCGTCTCACTCGCTCTCACGCGGTAGACCAGGCTCTTTTACCTTTTTTTTTCATTCTTCGCTTCGACCATGGGTCTGGGAAATCCTCAGATCATGTTTTCATGAGAGACTCGGTGGGTAACGAAAACTGTAATGCACGGACGCCCAAATTTATCAACTTGACGAGACGCAGCAGCAGCAGCACGAGACACTCCGGAATTCAAGTTCGGGACGCGATGGAGGGGGCAAGAAAGTGACGTATTGGAACCGTATGAGTTGAAATAATGGAACGAGACAAAAAGCATCGCTCGAGTTGTCACCAAGAAAACAACGCCAATGTTTTTGTATATGGGCCAGTTTACAGGGGACGAGCCAACACCAGCAAGTGTCGCTCTCTACAGGACTGAAAGAGAAGCCTCGATCACCACACTAATTCCGGTCGTCGTGGTACCATCCCACGATCCGACTGCTCAAAAAATCGTGTCAGGTTTGAGGAAGAAGAAAAACACGTCATCAACATAGCTGAGTACTATTTGGCCAAACAAGAATAAAATTGGGGCTTAACAAAATGTTGGTCAATTGACGATTATCGCTAGGAAATTAGGACCTGAAAAATAAAATATATTTTTTGAGCCTTCCAAGAATATCGCCGAAATTCAATACAAAATGATTGCACATGAAGTTCGGAAACTGTCTTACCTAACTCTCTGCTGACTCTGACTCGTAAAGATCACAAAAGGTAAATATATTAATTCGATATTCCTCTCTCTCGTCGTTTAGCGATACCGTAACCAAGGTTTTTTTCTTGCTGTTGCGCTCACATGATTAACGTACAACTATTTATTCTATACAGTTACGTTCGATGGTTACAAAGTGCCCAACTGTTTATCATGCTTCTGCTGACATATTTACCCAATTTTAATTAACTCCGACTCAACGTCAAGCACTAACATCATCCTTAAATGTCATCAATTTCCCGAACCGGCTAAAGTGTTCGAAAAATCTTTCCCTCACTTTCTACGACGCCAGCTATAACCTTACCATCATCAAAACCACAGGAACCATTCCATTATCAAACGTTTATCAACAATGTATGAAAACTCACTTTTCGAATTAACGGTCACTCAATCATGTCGAACAATATCACGATATCATTTTTAATTCTCATTCCTAAACGTTATTCAGGATTATTCTGAAATGTTGTCGGAAGTTTAATTAGAATTTTGGTCACTACCGGTTTCATTCGTTGGCTTTTTTTTCACGGTTCAGCGTGGAATTCAGGCAGTTTACTCCGCATGACCGTGTTCAGAGGCTGAATTGAAACTCAATTCTGTTGCGGGATCAAACGTCAAATTTTTTTCACGCCGTCCGATAGAAAATATATGCAAAACTAATAGCAAATTTGAAAATGATAATGTTTGCAAACAGGTAAAGCAGTAGAAAAATGGGATAAAGATTGTAAAATAATGAATTGCAGGGTTGGAAGGCAGGACCATGATATCCAATGGAGTCCAAAGTGCGAAGGGAGAGATGGAATCAAAAACGTGCTCTTTGTCGGACGGCACGAACGGAGCGTCGTCCGTGTCGCCGAGTGTAAAGTCGCCGTTGATGAAGATATCGTCGTATTTTTTGGCGACGAGGCCATGGTCGCTGAACGCGTCGTTGATACCGGGTTTGCTGGGTAGCGTGCTGGCCTACAGACTGAGCGGTTTTGAAAATTTCAATGTGATAACGTTCGTATTAGCATCGCTAACGATAATGTTTGTTCACGGTGCGGGAAACGTAGTGAATACGTACTTTGATTACATAAAAGGTGTGGACAGTCGTAAAAGCGACGACAGAATATTGGTGGATCATTTATTGTCAAAGGACGAGCTAGTCTCGCTGGGAGCTTTGCTTTATGCTCTTGGTTGTCTCGGTTTTATATTATTAACGGCGACATCGCCAGCAAAAATGGAGCATCTGGCGCTCGTATATTTCGGTGGATTATCAGGATCGTTTCTATACACCGGTGGAATTGGACTGAAGTACATAGCTCTGGGGGACGTGATGGTTCTTGTTATTTTCGGCCCGATATCCGAAATCTTCGCTTTTCTGGCACAAACGGGTTTTGTACATTGGGGAACGATATATTACGCGATTCCGTTGGCCCTCAATACTGAGGCGATATTACACAGCAACAATACTCGCGACATGGAGAGCGACAGGAAAGCCGGAATCGTAACATTGGCTATTGTAATTGGTCACACAGCTTCACACGTTTTGTACGCTTTTTTGCTATTCACACCTTACATAAGTTTCGTCGTAATGGCCCTCAGGTATTCCCGATGGTTTCTCCTGCCGTTAGTCACTCTACCAACTGCCTTTAAAATCGAAAAACAATTTCGGGATCCACACATGATACAGAGCGTGCCTAAACAGACGGCAAGACTAAACGTGCATCTCGGTATTTTGTACGTTGTCTCTTGCCTCTTAGCTGATCCTTTACCATATTTATAATTTCCATTTCCAAGAAGTACCACGAGAAGAGAGAAGCGCATATGTTGACATTATTAATATATGAACGAAAATATTTCCACGAGAAACAAATGTGTGGCAGCTCGAGAACCCCTAAGATTGCATAATGCTACGTCGATTTTTTTGACTCTCCGCACTAGAATTTTTCTTTTTGTACCAATTGTTCTTACGAGAGAGCAAAAAAAAATAGCTTTCAGGTATCAGAATCAAAGGAGGCAATCGACAAGCAACTTGCAATGAGAACTTGAAAAAACTCTGTGGGCTTTTTACACCCTGAACTGTAAGCTGATGAGCTGCTTCTTATTACGATTTCGTAAAGTGTACAATACACCAATGTCCTAAAAACAATTTTGTATCCATCAATTTTCTTTTTTTTTCTTTTTTTTTGTTATTCATTAACATACTTATTTATTATTTCATACTGTACCATGACTTTGGAACAATGTACCCCGAGAATGTATGAATGATGTGTTAACGATCCTTTCTCGTGCTGTAAAAACCATCGGGAGAAAAATCTCCTAAAACTATGAAGAAACAAATACAATCGACACATCCGAAACATAAGATGTTGACGTTTGCATTGTTGGAAATGATCGGAATGCCTTTTTCTCCAACCAGCTCCAAACGATTTCACGCAGTAATTGTACACGACGGTTGGCCGAGCCCGGAAAGTTGAAAAAAACGAATTGAAAGATTAATTTTCGTTGCATTCCAATCGTGCCAACTTCGGCACCATCACATCTTTGCATAGACCTTGCTGACACCGTGAAAATGTACTTATTCATACTATAAGGTCATGTTTGGTTTTACATTAAAAGTAACATGGATCTGATAGTGATGTCATGCCTATATGCTACGGAATAATATAATCGTCAGGTTTTACACCGTTAAATATATGTAAATGTTATTTAAAAAAACGGAAAAAAGTATTGACTATGATTTTGCCGAGCAAAATCACATTATTGATGCTTTCCATTTCCCAAATGTTCATTATAGGGGAGACCGGAAAAAGTACGACGATCGAATCAGGGGGACATTTGACCAATTGTCAATAAAATCATAAAGAATTATTCGTAATCTGTTTTTTTTTCTTCAGCACAGCAACCCAATTTATTTCATTTGAAAAATTTGTTTTTTTTTTTGCATCTTTTCAATCTTTACACTCGTTTGTATTTTTTGTCATTACGTTAAGGCTAACGTATCATGAACCTGCGGTTTGTTGTTAAAAAATAAAGAGAACAGCTTCGAAGGTTCATTGTCGTTAACAGATTCCATTTGACCAGGAATCGTAATTGGAAATACTCGGACATGGGTCTGTATTCCCGACTTTACCAACTTTGGGTATGCAAGAAATATTTTCCGAAATCCGGAAGAGAAACTACACGAGGATGAGGAATGGGAAAATTTCTACCAAAAAAAAAAATGAAGCACAACTCTTCGGACTTTCCTCGCTGCTTACGAAATAATTAGAACGGAAATTGATAATTCATGAAAAAAGTATTGTCATTTAAGTATAGAAACGAGTCAATTTTTGTTCGTATTGAATAAAGTATTGAAATTTTACGATTCGATAACTGTATGAAATGCCTGGGTCGTATTTTGTTCTTCAGGAACGTTAATCATTGGAAGATTTCAGATCAATCTTGCAAAACTCGACGTATTAACGAAGATCAGTTTTCAATCTTGAGTCTTAGCCTGCGCCGATCCTCGTCCGCGTCCAACTTTGATAATCATTTCACGGTGTGCTTGACTCCATGGTTTCCCACGACCAAAACCCATGAAACTCTCTACGGATTCGATATCCTCTAAGGCAGATTCTCCAGATTGATCCATCATCAAAGCCTCCGCTAGTCCACTGGGTGGTCTAGTGCTTCTTCCTGTTGATAGTGACACCCTCGGCACACCGCTGAAATGACAATATCATTTTTAAGAAGAAAAAAAAAACTGTTAATAAAAAAATGAACATTGAAAAGTTGAGTAGAGTGGAAACGCATCATCAAATTAAATATTCGCATTATTTCTGAACTTCTAGGGTAGTAGACTCAATGGTCATGAATAACCATTCGATCGCTTCATAGAAAAATCAAAACTTTATGTTCTAAACGAATTTCTTGTCATTCAAACAATGGGAATGACAACGTCCTTTGGAAAAGCCAAAAAATTGAGAGAAATCAAGGAACAAGATTATCGCTGCCTGCTCGTACCCATTGATGAAGTTTATTCTGCTGGCTCGATCCATAGGAGCTGGAGTCTGACAACCAGACGGACGCAGAATCGGGTACTTGTCATCCTCATCGTCCCACCTCTCCTGGCAGTCGATCATACTCAGACTCTCGGGAGTGACACTCGGCATCGTAGCTCCTCTTTGACGGAATGCTGTAGATACAAAATAGAAAAAGAAACTCTGTATTTCCTTCTAGAACTTGTGATTGGTTTTCAGGAAATCTCTTGGTTCATCGATTTTTCAATCGTTAACTTGCAGCACCTGATAATTTTTCGTAATTGAATAACTTTGAAAGAGAATTTCAACGAGAATTTTTGAATTTTAACAATTAGAATAACAACGACCATGAATATTTGGCGTAAATCTGGATAACTTCAAATTTTTTCAACGAAATATTCTCACGAAAAATATTGATCTTCGGAATTAAAATAATAATAATAAAAACTCACTTTGATAAATACTGGGATCAACGTTGTGGTGATCGCGACAATTGGCAACATGTTCCTGCACCTCTGATCGAGATAATCGATGAGTCGCGTTGTAAGGACAAGTCACTTTGTAATCCGGTGGGAAATTCTTAAAAAATGAGAAAAACAAAAAGATCGAACAGGTTGAAGCCAAAAGTTGCATCGAGCTTCGAAACAAAAGAAGAAAAAACCTTCGAACATTTCACCAAGTGAGTCTGTATACGCGAAGGAGCGATTTTGTGATTATTATCATACGGGCAAGTTATGGGCTTTTCTATGACATTCGCATCCGTCATTTTTGTTTCTTTATTCGAAACGAGAACAGAATTTTTGCGTTCGAGAAAACTTCTCACAAACGTTTGGCGCGCGCTGAACGATACGACCTAGACGCTGCGAGTTAACTGGTTACTGAAAAATGATGAATCAAAGACGAAAGGCAACACGTGCCGACGTGCCCACAAAACACGAAACACAAAGGAAGTATCTTTATTATGTTTATGTGCCTGCCACGCGCGTGTGTGTGTGTGTGTGTGTAGAGGCAGGCTCGAAAATGTAAACAAAAGCCGCACAATGAACGCAGCGAGTGCTGAGGAAACTTATTTAGTTCGTTCGGGTCGTGGACACGAATGGTAAATACGGATTCGATTGGTCAAATTATTTCGTTGAACATTGTAACGCTGTGAGGACACTTTCTTTATTGATACATCGCAGGAAAATACCAAACAAATATTCGTGGGGATGTACGAGCTATCTCCACCATGGAAATCCGTTTCGCTCATAACAAAAAAGAAAGCAGAATTTAACAGTGTGCAAGATCAATACTGCAATAATATGATTTTCATTTTTGTCTGCCTTCTTTTTACTCGTTGGCCCTGCAAAAGTTCGGTTGTTGGGTTCGTAGCATGTAGAAAATGCACGTAGAAAAATCTCATGTTTGGTTCGAATAAATCCGACGAAACATCGATTGCTTACGTTTCGGAGAGAAACGACTGATGAAACAACTGTGAATGTAACAGTCGCTTATTTCCCGTGTAAGAGTAATCGACTGAATGATCCATAAGTTCGAGCATTCATAGATTTTTCTATAGCGACGGAAATGTTTGTTTTTTTTTCGCGATCCCTTCGTGCTAGTTTTGTTCGGAAGCCCGGAAATTTCTTAATTCCCTGTAGTCATCAATTTCAACAGTCACTACATCAATTTCGCCGTTTGACCGTGTAAAAATGACTTTTTCCCTCATGTAATCACGGTAATATACACTTCGATTCTTAGAAGTTTGTTGTGGTCTGTCGTCGAGGGAGAGGAGAATACGAAGCCGTCGAGAGGGCGAGGATATTGCGTCGCGGTGAGCAGCTCAGGCTTTCATGAATGAAAAGCTTTTCGTATATCAACAGGCTAGGCTCACTGCGCAGCTCGCTGCTCGAGAAGATGCATCGATCTGGGCTAACTCCGGGTCTCACTTCCTGCCCCCGTTTCTTCCACCCTATGCCACAGAGGCATCGCGAATTCGCCTACGGTTACACACGCAGAAATGCGATGTTGGTGGTAGTCATTGAGAGAATCCTCGTACATACACGCCCTGTTTCCCAGCCGCGGCGTCATAATTTAATGCGGAAAAACGATTCTATCTCTGGAATTCGTTAAAATTTCGTTACGCGTCGATGATGGACATTACGTGATCGATTGAATCCTGAATATTTGATATTCCGTGTTTAATGCGAAAGAAAAATTCCCAGGGTTTCCATACCAACATTCCCATTGTTTTTCCAAATGAAAAAATAATGTAATAAACTTTACGAAGATTCGACTAAGAACAATTTAGGATTATTCTCAATTATTCATTTTCCCGAATTGGCGATCCGTGGGGAAGGAAAAAAGGTGGAAAGTAGCGACGCATCGATTTTTTCTCAACGTTATAATGAATGATGAATGCAACCAGAAGTAGAATCCTGTTTACACTAGAAATGAGAAATTCGTATTTACATCGTACTCTGGCGTGAATTTTGCATTAATATCATTTTTACTTATTTAGCCGGGAGCCTGAACAAAATTCAAGTACGAATCTCAAGAATATTATTCAGGGAATATTTCATTCGGTATTGTGCCCAGCAGAGGGAATAGAATATAAATTGCTCGATTTACGGACACAGTGAACGCGTTTCCACGATATGTGCCGAGTGCCTATATCCTTTGTATATAATAAACAAACATGCATATACATACGCATAGGTGACCCGAAAGCTGCGGAGAGATGGGAATGACGTAGACGTCCCTGATCCCTGGAGTGGTTGTGCTTCATCTCCGAACCACATCATCCATGATGTGATATACTCCCCATCCCCCCTTCTTTCTCTTGTGTATTGTAGTCATGTGTGGTTCAGAGCAACAAGCTTGCCCCAGAGCAACTTACAGCTTCTGCGTGACGTCAATGGTGCACCTCCAACAGCTTCGAGACACTCTCCTTCACTCTCTTCCCTTTGTCACTTCCTCTCTTTCGTGTATCGGTTTTTAGGAGCGTAGATTTTTGCCTGTTTTTTTTCGTAGAGAAATTAATTACTGAATTAATTTCGATCTTGCAAAATTTTGAAATTTTAATTTCAATTCAATTTTAAAACGGATGAGACTTTTGGTGAATTATTTCGACGCTCCGATTGTCGCTATTCCTCTCTTTCGTGTATCGGTTTTCAGGAGCGTAGATTTTTGGCTGTTTTTTTCTGCAGACAAATTAATTAGTAAATTAATTTCAAACTTGAAACTTTGAATTTTCATTTCAATTAAATTTGAAAACTAAAAATTTTAAACTTGAAGGTCAAAAATTAATTCAAATCGAATGAGACTTTTGGTGAAATATTTCGAAGCTCTAATTGTCGTTACCTTTACATCGTGTTCCAGGCAACGTTCCTGGCGCTACTGATGCCAATAAAAAAGTTTCTTTTTATCGACGATTTGTTTAACTTTTTTAAAATCCTCGAAATTTTTCGAACCGATCAACTTTCCGGGGCTCCAAAATCGATCGTTTTATCAATTCGTAATTATACATTGCGCATTTGAATAATCAGCTTTACCAAAGATGAAAACTTCAACCGCATGCCTGCGAAAATGCCAAGCCCTGACGAGACTTTGTTCAATAAATAATAATATTAATAACAATGGCAATGGTTATAAACGATAATAGTTCAAGATGATGATTCGAGGCGATCGTTGAAGTAATGACTATTGAAGTGAACTGATAATACTGATGATAAGAATAATGTGAAGTTATGAATAATCAACGACTTTTGAATATTCAATGTAACAGTCTCGGGGAAGTACAAGGCCTTGAGATATCTTGAGCAACAGGGGTATTCGAATGCTTATTTTCTTTTTGGTGGTGGCATTATAATCGCGAATGTTTTTCGGGGCGTTTTCAACGGGATTATTTAAGCAATGGCCTGTCAAACCCATCATTTGCTAACGAATGCTGGCAGTATAAAGTCGAAAGTTATAATCTAACGACTCCAGCGGCCAGACATTTACCAATTATTTTTTTGCTGTCCTAAATATCAGCCACTTTTTCATTATTACTACTACACGCTCTGGAATTATTGGCAACTATTGATTCAGTTTAATCGACTCAACTTTGTTCATGTTTTTTTTTTCGCTTCGATTATTCTCGTATGATTTTCTCGTGTCCAGTATAATTGCCGGAGTGAACTTTGATAACTACCTAAAGGTCATCGCAAGGTTACGGAGCGAGTCTTGTAATTTGCCAGCACACGATGGACTCCTGTTAATTTAGTCTCATCCATCGTCGACTTTGTTCCTCGTGATCCAAGCCACACACGTTCGTGGCAAAGTTTTAGCGAAACGACTTGCCCTTTGATGGCCACATCGTTTTTTTTGCAAATATTCGTAATAATCTTGAAGCTCTTGACTTTTTTTTTTGTAAATTTTGCGACTTTTTCGTTTCAGGAACAGGAAACGTTGCCTGCAGTGACTTTTTCCGAATGCTCTACTGCACCGCACTTGATCGAAGGCCAAAAGGGAAACTCCGAAAGCCCTGACCGGTAAACCAACGAATCACGATTCATTTTTCTCGTTTCTCGTGTCCGACAATCAGAGCTATTCCGGAAAACATTTACGTGCCTTTGCTATAAATTTTATTGCCTCCAAGCAGCCCTGGAACATTCTTATCATATTATTCGCTTTTGATATTGAATTCTATGGGAAAATCAGACTTCCTAGCATAGCTTCATTTTTATCGCTTCCCTGAGCACATATGCTCGTATTATGCAAATTGGTATTGGATTTTTTTTTCCCCATAAATAGCGTTCGATCTCCCGAACGTTCAGAAGTTTATTGCGTGACGATACGTTACCTTTTTTTCGTGGCCCCGTACGCCAGTCTGTTTATTAGCTGACTCGGCGAAGGTTCTGCAAAATTAAATTTCCTCGGGATATCGCTCTCCCAAAAATCTTTCAAAAATAATGCTTCGAGCACCTTTTTATGATAAACGAAATTTTCTCGTTACAAGCCACTGTCGTAACTGCATTAGAGTCATGACATTGCATTGAATTAATGAAATGTATCGCATATACAAATACGTAAATTTCCATGTACTTTGTTCTCCTAACGTATTTTCAGTTAACTCGAAAGCTTTAGAAGCTCCCGAGGGTTGTACAGCATGTAGTAGTGAAAATAAATCTGGGTGAAAAGACTGGTCCACCGTATGAACGGAGCTGGGATGGTGTGGAGCGATAAAAAAGTCCAAGGGTACAAATTGGACCCTCGCATCGTTTGCATCGTTGGTACGCAACGAAATTCTGTTTTCTCTGTAGTCGAGCTCATAATTATTGTTTAATATTTGGTCTTGACGATAAAACGATCCTCTCTGGCGACCCAAAAACTCAGTCGACACCGAAAATTGCCCTGATTTTAAAATTCAATGAATAATGAACAGAAAATATTTCTCTATGAATCTCAACGTTGCAAATTTCAGTCATTAAATAACTCCAGACAGAAGTAAGGATTGAAAATTAAAGTCTATTTTTTACCATGAGTTTCGTAATAATTGGGATTATTTTTTTCTAGGAAATTGGAACGATTTTCTGCATTTTCGGAAAATGTCGATTTTATCCTTTTTTTTCAAATTTAGAATTAAGCAAGAACGGAAGATCGGGTTATGCGACGAAAAGGTCGTTAGGAAAGTCGAGGTGGCTGAAAAAAATTCGGCCAAATATCCGAAAAACTTGAGGAATTTGTTTAGAATTTGAAAACTGCTTCTAAGGAAATAAATTTGTTTGAGGGCTTGAAATTTACGCAATCAAAAGAGCGGTCCAAATTCGCACCAATTTGTTTATACTGTTCCAGGAATCGGGTGGTGGGGTAGTTACGGCCTGGGCGTTGGATTTGTGTTCGAGTCACGTGGGCGTTTAGTCTGTTGCGTGGGCCGCGTTGCCGGGTTGCCATAGACCACCCCAGAATCCTCTCTCACTCTTTTTTCTCGCGCCCCTTCTGCGCTTTTTCTCGATTTTTCTTATCGAGTGGCGGGGGGATACAGAATCTTTCTCCTGATTATGCGGAAAACCCGCGGTAGCCATGGACACGAAACATTTCTTCTTGAGCTCGTACCAATTTTTTCATTCATCCAACATTTCCAGCCATCTCGTTTTATTATCGTCATTTCCATGCTTCAAATTCCGTCCAATTTGCGTTAAACGTCGATGAAACCTGCTGCCGATCAATACGAAAGATTACAAAAAATTTTACCCAAATTAATGCGATCAACGTTTGAATAGACGAGCCAAAATAATTATTTGCTTGAATATTAGAATGCAGAAATATATTTTTCTCTATATTTCAATACAAAACTAGAAAAGAAAAAAAAATCAATTCCAAACTAGAAATGAGTTGAATTTTTGCAAATTCCATTAAAATTGAGAAATTTTCACATGATTTTGTGAAGACAATGCTGCGCAAAACATTCTCTTTCCTCTGCATCGCTACGTGCTTTTGGCGACTTCCCCTCCGGCTTCTGGGTGAAGTTGGTTCTGAAGATTTTTTTGAACTCTGACAATGGCGTTCTCCCACCCAGCTCGAAGGAAAAGGGTTGTCAGGAGTAGGGATCTCGAAGTGGGGGAAAATACAATTTTTACCCGGGTGGGGTTGGTTGATCGACCGTGGAGCCAACGCTGGAGGTTTCCGCCTCGAATATCTCGGACCACCCGACACAATCATTCCTACCCGGAGCTTCGTCCTGGACAGATCGCGAGAGGGAAGTTTCCCGACACCTTCCAAGAGATCGAGAATAAATCAATTTTATTTTCGTTACAAGTCCAAGGGGTTGAAGAGTTTTAACTGCACAACGGGATTTTTCTTTTTCCCTAAGCCTAGACGCACGCACATCGAGCGAAGGTAAATTATCAATTTTTTTAAATTCTCCCAAAACGCTCATTATCGATTTCAAACCTTCAGCCAGTCGAACTGAAAAACAATTTCCCACCGAGATCGAATTTCGATGATAGAAAAAGGTCCTATCGACGTATCGTAAACGCCAAATTCGAAAAATCCCTTTTTTAATAATAAATTTATTTCAACGAATCTATTTGTATGATAAAATGTTCGTAAAAGTTTTCCCATCGAAGGAAAAAATAATTCGTAACGTTGTTCGGAATCCAAAGCGACTTGTACGAAAATCGTGACGTCGTAAGCTCGCGAGTATAGGCTGATAAAAATCATGAATGGAACATACTGCGGGCATTGAAGAATGGGGCGTGAGCAAAGCTGCAACAAGTGTTCGATTGGGAAATTCACTTTATTTCCCACTCTCTGATAAAAAAGGATTTACCGATGGTAAAAAAAAATGTTAACGCTTTTCACAGTCGATCTTTCGAATTATTTTCTCAAAATATTAGAAAAATACGCAAGAAGGTGTTAGATGGAAGAATCGCCGCTTTGCTAATCTAGAACGATCTCCCGATTGATTTTTGAACGAAAAAGTTAACGACTCTGAAGAAATTCGTAAAAAAATCGTGTATTTATTCCGGAAACGCAAATACGTGTTCCAGATGTTTTCCGATTGTTCGTGGATGTTGCTGCTGGGGATTCTCGTCGTAATGACTGATTCCCTAGCCACTGGTCTGATGGACGACGTAGCGAAAGCGGACGAAGTGATGCATCCAAAAGGTATACAGCCAGTAATTTAAATTCGATTGTATTGGAATTTGTATTTTTATGTTTTTGTTTTTTTTCAGCGAAACGTGTTCAAGAATTGCTAATGTTCGGCAATCAGCAAAATCGTCGGGCTGACAACATCGCAGCTGCAGCGGCCGCAGCAGCAGCAGCAGAAAGCTCCAACACGTACACACCAAACTCCGAAAAAAGCAAGTCGTTGTTTTGTTTAAAAAAAAAAAAAATAAACGAAGCGAAAAAAATCAATTCTGACAAATAATTCTCATTTTTATTGATTCAGGAACTCTGGGCACTTCCGGTCTCGAGGATGTGAAAGCTGCTCTCGCCGCGGACGAATCTTTCAGCCATTCGAAACAGCCGAGCAACTCGATGTACGACAAAGACGAATTTTATGGGTAAAAACTGTTTTTTTAGCGTTCCTAAATTTATTTTCTAACTCGTTCAGTTTTATAACTTAAAGAGAAAATTCAAACTGTCGGTTCCTGCCAGTCGCTCTTACCGGGAGTCTCTTTTAGAAAAAATAACGATAACGATTACGTTGAAAAGTTAATATGAATTTTTCTTATGCAGATACGAAAAGATTTTGTCGAACGATTTACTACCGAGGAACTGGAATCTACCGTCCTACGATCCGTACAGCATCGTGGCGGAGGATCGTCGCAAGCGATCCGAAAAGTCAGCAACGTCCCAAGTCCCTACGACAACGACGTCGTCTCCATCATCGTCCGCGATGCCAACGACTGACGCCATCCCCGAGCCAGTTGCCCAGGCCAAGCGAAGGTGAGTTTATTTTTATCGAAGAGAATAAAACCTTTTTATCCTTGTATTAAAATTATTCCTACGACGAGATCGATCGATAAGGAAAAGTTGAAAAAAAAGGCAGAGAAAAGTCGAAGTTGCTAGGGAAGAGAGAAAAGATTTCATTAATTCAACTGATTGGCCAATTTTCTTATGTTCAGCATCGAAGATCGATTGAAAAACATTCGCGAGTCTCCTTTTGTTGTATAGAGTGTGAATTTCCACAAAAGATAAAGCTTCCCAAACCCTTGTGACTCTGAGGTAAAGGGAAAAGTGTCGATCAAGAGTGTGAGGCTTTCTGTGGTGAGCCCACCTGTAGAATAGCTACTCAGGCGCACCGAGAACGACGAGCATCGATCTGTTTTTCCGCGACCCTCCCTTTCACTTTTGTCGCCCAGCTTCTCTCCGGCACTACTTGCCCGTCCTCCTTCTCTCCCCGTCACTTTGCTACGCATTATGTATTATATATTTAGAGACGCGACAGCGTCTTGACGTCGATACTCGATATTTTCCGACATTCGAGGAGACACAGACTCGTGTGCAAAGGGCGTTGTTTTTTTTTATCACAATCTTTCTTTAATTCGTAATCGTCAATTGTAATAATAATTTCACTCAAGCTACTAGTTTCGTCACAGTTTCGTTGGAATCTTAACCCTCCGATCATTGTTTGAAAAATTGGAATCGAATAAAACGGGGGATCGTGGGATCTTACGGAAATTTATAAACGTTCGGAAAAACGTTTAAAATGAAATTTAGAGTTTGAGAGCTAAACCCTGGAAACTCAAGTCCCACATCTGGAGCAAACAGTTTAGACGCCACTGTGCCGTTCGTTTCTCTGTACATTTTTCTGCAAATCGTGTTCATTTAGTAAGAGAAACGATTTAGAACTGTCGTTTGTTTCAACATTCGTATTAAAGCATTGCAGAATAACATTCTGGAATGAAAAGAGTTGAGAATATACGTTTGTTTGAATAGGTACAAAGTATAGCATGGATAAAGTTAGAAAAATCCGTATTTATCGTGCTACTTGATTCAGTACAATGGGAAAGATACTATTTATTGGAGAGTGTCACTCGTAGGTAAATATGAATATAAAAGGTTGACGTGTACGGGAATATGCTGAATGTAAATCGAGCTATGATATATATGTATGAGGGATTTGTGTGTGGTTACGGGAGGGGGAGCGTTCGATACTTGTGACGCAAGGGAACTCGGCTGATGCAGAGGGGTAAGGTTTGGTCTCGTACGGAGGAAGGAAAAGCTGAATGGAAGAGCCAGCCGGGGAAAGTGGGTCACAGATGGGGTCAGTTTTGGCGACGTTATCACCCTCCACATCCATCCCTCTCTTCCCTTTCTTTCTCTTTCTCTCTTGCTCTTCCTGGGGATCGAATATGAACCTGGAGCCATTTAATGACGCCCCCGCATGAACGAGCGCACAACTTCTGATGCGCAGCTATGTATATGTGATACGGATCGAAAGTCACGTACACGGAGATGTATATGCGAGTCGAGTTGGTTTCAACACAGACCAGCTGGTTGAATTCCCGAACATCATATTCCGCGCAGCGTTCTATTTTTGTACTTGCATTTCTCGTCGATTTTCCCAGCGAAAAATTAATACAATTTTTTTTTAAATGGAATTAGAAAAATGGTCGGAGGATTCGTTTGTTTTTTCATTTCCTCAGTGCCGAATACACAGACGCAACACTTGATGGAATTGTTTTATTTCGGCTTCAGAATTTTAATGATAAAAATCGCAATTGCTCAATGTTTCTCGTTTTTCATTCGTTTCAGCGTTCCTGTTTACCAAGAGCCGAGATATAAACGAGGACTCGACCGTGACGAATTCTTGACCCTCCTATCACTCTGGGAAAATTCACCACGTAACCGGTAACTTTTTTTTCATGAGAAATTAAAAAAAAAGTCATGATCATGTTTGGGAAACGAATTCATATTGACATTTGGTACAGTGGAGATGCTGTGCCGAGAACGATGAATTACCAGTTATGAGACGATCTCATTTTAATAGGAAATTTAAATGATTTTAGCAATTGGCGCAATTATGGTAACGAGGAGTACGAAAACATCGAAGACGATACTGGAGTAATGGGATTGGACGAAGAGGACCCAAGAAATGGTACGTAAGATACTGTTTTCCAACGTTACGTCAATAATAATAATATTGTCAATTTTCAATAATGACTTGTAAGAACAATTTCGAAGAGTTCAATTGATTTTCCGATCCATTAGTTTTTTCATCGCTCGAGGATTTTGATCAAGTTGATGAATACATCGATTTATTTTTATGTAGACGCAAGTTGGATGGCCGTGGAACCACCTCGTCACTTCAGCACTGCAATGCATGGGCCGCAAGCTGTCTCACCCTTCGATATTGGAATTCCTCGAACCCACCCAGTGAACTCTTACGATCAGTATGAAAGCCAGTACGCTACGCCTTACGAAACTTCTCAATACGGTGGAGCCCAATACGGAGCTTTATACCCGTCTCAATCTTATTATCCTCCGGAGAAAAGATTCCTCGTTGCTCGAAAGCGTTCCCAGGTTCGTAAATGAACAAGAATAAACTAATTATTAATGATACAAAGTGAGGAAAAATTTTCGATCTAATCCTCAGCCCCATTTTTATAAAATCGTTGACAAACTTGATAAAAATACGAGACAAAAACTTTTCCACTCCGAAAATTCTTGGAAATTTCTCTTCGTAGAAGCAAAATGAAAAAAAAGTGATTGGCTAACGGTCAAGCGTTAATTCGATCGATTTTGCAGGCTTACGATTCTTACAACACGCGTAACGACTTGGCGAGTCTTTCACGACTAATGGGTTCTCAGCCTCAGGTCTATCCGAACTATCCTCACCGTCTCATCTACTAAGCCGATCGGACTGAAATAAAAATCGAACGAAATATGAAGATAGTTGATGGATCGAGAAGATTGATAAATTGCAGCTCGAACGTTTTTTGAGAATGCGAGGAAAAGAAACATTCACGTACTAACGATGATTGTTTTTTTTTACCTTATTTTTATAGTAAAATCGTGCTATCGCCTGATGAACGGGTTCATCGACTGTGTATCGAAGTTCAAGCTCGTATAAATCGCTACTTCATTCACAAAAATCTACAATTTCGATATGGATATTCAAACAGAAAAAAAAAACTAAAAAAAAATCTTCAGTAGTCGAAAAATGAAAAAAAAATCAACAATGAGGTCTAAAGGCACTGGAATTTCATTTAACCCACAGTGAAGAGCTTCTCGACTTCTTCTCCATACAAAATACGTGCGTAAATATTCGCTGTTTGCTCGGAAAAAACAAAACATGAGAAAAATATTCGTGTGAAGTTCCTCATCGTTTTTATTCCTTGACACAAAATACAATTACTATGTGTACATGTATATATATTATATATTTATATATATTTTTGTCTTATATTATAACTCAATAACGGATAGACTCGGAGGAGACCTGACTAATTCAACTCCGTAACGGGATAAAAAATATGATAAGAATTGGAAACAAAAGACACACGCAAAAATTTGGAAATCCAATAATCAACATACTACACAATCAGTATAGCGAGTTTTCGGCTCACGATCTTTTTTTTTCTTTTTTTTTTAGAAAAATCAAAAAAACTGCACTTTACAACCGAATCTACTTCCGGCTTCTACGAATCGCTTATTAGTTCGCAATGAGCTGAATGGAAGCAAGCGAAAAAGAAAGAAAAAATTGTGTATGTCAGAAGCATTCCAACTCAATTCCGACTTTGTGCGATGTTGCAAATTATTTCCATTTTATTTTTGGCCTTGGAGCACAGAACCGACGACGGAAATTTTTCTAAATTTCGGATTCATTTTTTTTTTTTCAATTTTCTTGAAACTGAACATGTAAATTTATAGTTTGAGGTTCGGCACCAGAAATTTTACGATTTGAGGTACTTTTTGTCTGTGAACTCCAATTATGAGCTTTGAAATATTGTTGTATCGATGCAAATCGAATTTTCGTTGAATTGGGTTGGAAAACTTGGTGGCCACGAGTCAAGGTTTCGTGAAAAAAAGAAAGAGATACATCTGTCGTTCTTTGTCAATTACACTCGCGCATATTAAAAGTTGACTCAAACCTTGACGGGGTCTATTAATCTACATGTCACTAAAGTCCGAAGTGGCTGGTCAATTCCTATTGAGATTCGCAAAGTTTCCAGCCAATCGTGCATTTATTATAAAATAACGAGAAAAAAAATGAAAAGTTGAAAAAATACGCGGTATAAAAAAAAGACAACAAATTATACCCAAAGACGAAAGTTTGCGAATTTTCTTCGAACCAGAGCCTGATTTAAAAAATCAACACACGTAGTAATTTTTACTTGACAAGAACAAGCTTCCACAACTTCTCAACGAGGTCTATCGATTCATTTGTAAATTCAACTTCTGACAACTTTATCCTGAGATGATCCAAGTATTTATTACTGGAAAAAAAAAAAAAAAAACAAGATCGCAAGGAGATTTTATCCGAGAGATGGTCAATGATTTTTGGACATTTTCGTAAAAGGGCCAAGCTGAGATTAAGAATTTAAAAAATTAATGCGCAGCCTTCGTAGAGACCTTCATGAATGAATTTCGAGGTGAAATATAGAGTGAACCTATATTTATTTATTTTTATCGATTCGCGTAATGACATATATTTTTTTTTTTTGTAAAGTTATAGTATTTTTTTAAGGAACTTTTAAACGAAAAAAGTAAATAAACGAGATACGTATTATAGTTAAAAAAAACTGAACTAGTATATTAATTTATAAAAATGTGTAATACACAGATATATATATAAAAGATAAATATATTATATATATATATATATATATAATGTATGATGATCAATGTGAGCGCGTTACAACTCGTGACATATCAGCGAAAAGAAAAAAACAACAAAATGAGTCTTTTATTTCACCAAAGACTATTTCTTGTGGCTTGAAACCATTTTACCGAATCTTCTTCAATGGAAAACTCACATTAACCAAAGACGTCATCAGAAAAATATATGACAGTTATTATCTGAGCCAGTGTCGTCTGTTCAGCTGCATGCTGTTTCCCCACCCATTCATTCTCGCTAACGACGAATAACAAAATAGTTTAAAAAAAAAGTCTGTTCCATAGGAGACAAATATGTACTGGCGAGACTTTGGTCTGGCTGGCGATAAAAATAGAGTTTTCGTCGAATTTTATAAACCGTATCACCGCTTTCGAAGATACAATTGGATCGTTATTTTTAATGAGGTACCGCTTTTTTGAGACTTTCGCGAATATATTGATCCAACATTTGGCGAGGTTTGGGAGAATCAAAGACAGGTGACAAAGTTTCAAGTTTCATTCGAAGGATAACCGAGTCCTCTAAAAGCCCTTCAAGTTGTCCACTTAATGTCTCGTTCCACTGCAACCGAATAAGACTCGAGTAATGCTTGACCTCGTCCGTCGTATGCCCACCCTGCAACTTCTCTCTTGCCCAAGTCTCGAGCGATCGACTTCCACTTGCCGATATTATCTGTCCCACGTGCCAAGCTTGCTGGGGCGAGAATACATCGTTTCCCTCAAAGCCTCCCAATCGGGCCACCATTATCGTGGGTATGTAGTTTTTAAGATAAGTGAAGTGCTCAGGTGTGAAGACGAAGACCTAAGACACGAAGCACGAGATAATCGCTAAATGATCTTGTTGAGAACGGAATAATTGATCAATGGAAAAGATTAGTCGGGGATTTGAAAAATCCCTAGAATTTTAAAGATGGAATTAGGAAAATTGATTTTGTAGATTTGCATGGGAATTCACGATCGACAATAAAGAATAAAGTTTTTTCTCACCTGATAGATGAAGTCGCCCGTTGTGTAAGACGAAATGTAATGAGTGCCAAATTCAGCAATGAAACTCTCAGCACTGACAGTGTCATTGACAGTGAAAGATTTTATTTTCTTGGCGACAGTTTCGTTGAGATATGAACTACCGGATGGGTTACCCAATGTTCCGGAGTCGCGAGATCGCATGACTTTGAGGAGAATATAACTATAATGCTCGTCGACAAAATTTTTGTCCAATCCGAACAGCTTAGCAATGGTGGGTTTCGACCAATCGGTATTAAAAGCGAGCGGCGTGTTCTCGATCCCTGCGATCTTGAACTCATCGAAATACTCTTTCACTAAATCTTCGAAATGGGGACAATATCGAACCTGAACATTGAAGGCAATTGCAATAGTCTGTACATTCCCAAACAAGAAGGAATTATCTGAAGGAGGTTTGAAAACGTTAACGCTAGGCTCGCGATAAATCCACCGGTCCCCGTCGTTTCCCTTAAAAACTCTCATGTTTTTCGCCAAATGTCCATAACTTCTCAACAAGTTTATTGCACTACCCAACTCCGGTTTTTGCGACAACACGCCATCGCTATTAATTATTATTGCAACTGCAAATATTAAAACACGGCTCCACATCTTTTGGTTTATTCTATCCAGTAAACTCTCTGAGAATCTTGACGAAGCTTCACTTTTTTAAGATCTATTAAGTGATCACCTTGTTCAGCAAATTTTTTTTCAACGCACTGCTCGAGCACCGAAAAAAATGCTTTCCTTTCAACTTATCCGCCCTCGTATTTATATCGGAGAAACTCAATGGACATCTGAACGTAGTGCCATATCGCTGTTTCGTTAATATTATGGAATATGATGGAAGTTTCGGAAGACGCGTGTGGTACACTATGTGATTATATATGAAAATATAATCAAGTAATTCGAGCGTATTAATTAGTCACGTTCCGCGGAGGTTCGCGATGTTTCAATATAATTATGCAGATTTTTTGTCACGTTATGGTCTTAAGATACGGTTTGGCTTTCGCTAATGAATAGAAGAGACCTTATCTTGTTGGCAGTCGATTAAGAGTAAATGATTGTTGCGTTATCAACATCTGTGAATTAACATTTGCGTTAATCGCTGCTTTTAAATGAATCAATTATCGACGTTTGACGTATTAGATCTTAGTAATAAAAGCTGCAAATAACTTTGGTGCCAGACGAATATGTAAATCACTGGGCTGACAGAAAACTCAATATCGGAAAGTTACAGTAATTTTTTGTACAACGAAAAGAACTGTTTTCGAATGATCGTATTTATGAATGTTTTTGTTTCTTTTCATTGTCGATGGATATTCGAAAAAAATGGTTTCGATAAGATTTGCTGGACAGATCGCCAAAGATTTTTACGACATTGAATTCTCGTTATTCCCAACCAACTTTTCCTCCTTTTTCCCTAATGGCGTTGATTTTTCTTCTCTTTTAACGAATTATACGTGTCGAGGGAAAATGAGTTTTCAAGAGAATTTGGAAAAAAAGCACATTGATATATTTCGCCGCAAGTTTAACCGGAATATATGTGCGTCGCTCCAACATGGATACAACCCGAAAGGCGTGCGTTGAAACACCTCAAACGTTCATCCCTTCTGAGACATTCACATAATACATTTGCATATATAATAGAAATCGGTTTTCGTTTACCAGGATCTTGTGACGAACTCTCATCCGGTGAAGGCGATAATTGAGGGAAAAGTGAAGGATCGAAGGCGCGATAAAACTCGATATTGCCGATGGTCGCCACGATTTACTTCCACAGTTTCTTGATCGACATGTTCTTCTCAGAATCTTTTTGCATCACTTTGGCTACTGCCATTTCGAAATCCTCCTGAGTAACGTGAACTCGTCGCTCTCGCAGAGCGTACATTCCTGCCTCTGTGCATACACCCTGCAAAAAATTCATTCATCGTTGACATGGCGTGAAAATCTTGAGGGAATTTGCAATTTTTCAAACTCAGGGATGAATTTTCTTTCGTTTAAATATTTGTCAAGATCGCGAGTTGTCGCAATCAAAGTTAATCGAGGAGGAGAGTTCTCACCTTGACTTCAGCACCCGAAGCTCCAGGCATGAGTTCAGCAATTTTTCTCAGATTTATTCCTCTCGTGAGGTTCATTTTTCTCGAGTGGATCTTCAGGATATCGAGCCTGGCCTCCTCGTTTGGTGGTGGGAATTCAATTTTTCGGTCAATACGACCAGGACGTAGAAGTGCAGGATCCAAAATGTCAATTCGATTGGTAGCCATGATGACCTTGATATTCTTAGTCGCTTCAAAACCGTCCAATTGATTCAACAACTCGAGCATAGTTCGTTGTACCTTTGAAGATGAAAAATCATTTTAGACGTTTTTTGAGAAAGTCGCGCACATTCTTTGAGGAAAAAGCCAAACGAAAGGAAAAAATAGTGCAATTACCTCGCTGTCTCCTCCGGAACCAGACTCTATACGAGAACTTCCGATAGAATCGATTTCGTCCATGAAAATAATCGACGGCGCGTGTTCTCTCGCCATGACGAAAAGTTCTCTCACCATTCGGGATCCTTCTCCAATGAATTTCTGTACCAACTCGGAACCGGAAACCCGGATGAAGGTGCACTCGGTGTGATGAGCAACTGCACGAGCTAACAAAGTTTTTCCTGTTCCTGTGAAAGATAAAAAGCGTCACTGCAGCATGCTAATAAAGTTTGACTTAAACATGACACTGAAGTTCGCAACGTTGCAGTCCAACGAAAAATATTCTTTTTATTCGTTGTTTGTTCAATTTTAATTTGTTTAATTGAAAAAAATATGATTCTATTGTTCTCACTAAATATTGAACAAAAATCTTGAGCCCTGCTAAAAAAACAACAGAATTTCGATGCATTCCAACGATGCAATCTCCGACATCGTGATTCAAACTTCTAATGTTTTTTTGTCTTTTTAATTCCTTTTGGAATTCACGAATTTTCGCAGCTGTTGAAAAAAACAGAAACGTTTGTAAAACCTACCAGGTGGTCCGTAAAGCAACACGCCCTTAGGTTGAGCGATACCAAGAGCATCGAAGAGTTCAGGATGCTTAACAGGGAGCTCAATGACTTCTTTAATTTCCTTGATCTGCTTATCCAAGCCGCCGACCATCTCGTAAGTGGAGTCTGGAACTTTTTCCACCATCATGAGAGACACCAGAGGATCGACTTTGTTGGGCAAAATTTTGTGGAGCGTGTAACTCTCGTTTCTGAGAGCCACTCTCGAGTTTGGAGTCACGTCGTTGATGTCTATGTTCTTGTCGATATCCACAACGAATTTTCCTTCTGGATGGACTTTGACGAGAACTTTTTTCTTGTCCATCGGCTTCACGACTTCGCCGACGTACGAGCCTTGCTCTTGGAGAAGTTGGAGCTCTTCCCTCAACATACGAACTGTAGGAAACAACGTTTGGTTGCAAAAAATTGCAGTTTCCAAGTTTCTTCGATCGACCGGCACGTACGAAACGCATAGTTTGATGTAAAAGATCGAAACAAGCCTCACCTTTGGCGTTGAGTTCATTACGCTGAGCTTGCAATCTCCTTAAATTTTGACTTTTCTCGGCGACGATGAGTTGCAATTCTTCGATTTTCGTGATGTAGTATGGCTTGAAGCCTTCTCCCTTCATCGCTTTCTCGTCAATCTCCATCTAAGCCGTATTCAATATCCAATCGAGGATAAACAAAGTGATTAGTTTTGAGGTTATGATCCTACGGAACTCGGAAAATCGCTGTCAAATATGAGAAATCTTTCTATACCTTATTGGTGATCGTCATGGCGAAAAAGCCGCGGATTCTCTCGCGTTCGATGTGAAAATACGATTTCAATACCGGCGATAATTCATACGCCGCAGGGTTTAAAAAAAATACAATTCACTTCGCTTTACGTGACAATCTCCGTAAGAATGGCAAGAACAACGAGAAGAAACGCTTGTCACCGTACTGAATGCATCTGCGCTCCGCGGCGCATGAATTCCCCAAAAAATAACGTAAAACCCTAGAACACTCGACTTCCGTGCAGTTGGCGGAATCTCGTGTGTACTGCAGCGCGCGAAATCGAAACTGATTTGGACTTTCGAAAAAAACTTTCGGAAACAATGTTTCGTTCATCATTTCACTATTTCTTGACCTTCGGGGAGAAAAAAAAGGCCAATGCAAATAAAACAGTCGTAAATATCCATAGATAAGTTCCATTCATCTTAGAAATCATAAAACTGGAAAAAAATGTCCTATCACCTACAAAATCCGAAAAAAAACGACGGAATGTAATCGAAATCCGACGAAAATGATCATTTACAGGAAGTGAGAAATCCTTCAAATTTCCATGTACCAAAAAGTCCTTAAAATCAATAAATTTATTAAAATTAAAAATAAAAATATCATGCTCTCTCTCTCCCTCTCTCTGTTTCTCGCTACGAGAGCCGCGGCGAGGGTTTTGGTCGACTTCCACCATTTTTGTTGACCTTCGAACTGTTAGATTGCACGAGTTTCGACTAAAAACATATGTAATTGGAAGAATGACCCTCGCTGATAATTTAGTCGATCAGTTGACAGACGCGTCGATCACAATAATATTCCCTCATTATTTTCATGTATTAAGAAAATTGCAGAATAATTTTAGGCGAAATAGTCATACTTGAGGGCTCCGGCATCCCAAGGATGGAGTATTTTTACTATGATGAGTTCACGGAACAAACACCGCTTCTTTCCAGCACTAACCAACGAGCAGGTAACTTGATTTTCGTGATTTTGTTTCTACTTGGAATTTTTATTGAATATTTCATTCACGTAATTGTATTATGTCCCTAATGTCAAGTAATTCATTGAAGCAAACAAGTTTCGATATTGAATATCCGGAATAGAATGAGTGTGAAATACATTTTTACAAAAGTAAATTTCCAATTCGAAATTTCCAAAACGCATTTTGAATCGGGGGAGAGAAGCCAGCGGCGGGGGTGAGCCGAACCATAGATATAGAAATACCGTAGCGTGGGTACGGAGAGCTGCACTGTAAGTGCATTTGTCAGCGATTGGTGAATTTCACGTCCCACCCTTGCGAGTGTTCGATCGAGGATCTTTAAAAGCTCGTTCCTGGTGAGGAACGAGCGTCAGTCAATCGTCGATCCTCCGAGAAATTCGATTGTCCTTAAAACTCGGGGAAATTCTTATCTCCATTCAAATTCTACTTCGTGCCTTTTCTCTAAAACAAAAACAAAAACGATTGAAAAGAAAAAAAACTGCAAATATCCAACCGAAATGGGGAGCAATTTATTCCGCGGTTGAATAGAAAGAGAAAAATTTGCGTTCCATTTGTTGTTTTTTACAATTGAAACGTGAAATTTTGCGGTGTGACCGGAAGCCTCACCTTCGACCGACGCCGATAGAATGTACAAACGTTACTACGAAAAGTTACGATCAAGTGAGTACACTCGCGACCTACACACGTTTAGCAACTTTGCTTTTATATTTTTGTTTTAATTTACGATTTGAACAATTAAATTTTATGTATCCAAGAATAATGTGAAAACAAGGATGCAATTTGCTCAAATGTCTCGTCTCGAACCATTATTGTTCTTTAACGATTTCAATTGGTCGTTTCGAATCGAGTCATTAAAAACGTTTGAAAACTTTTTTCATCGTTAAATCATACACATAGGGAACAATAGACAGAGCACGATAGAGAACGAGCGGCGCAGTACGATGTGTTTAATAATATAGAACGGCGTTTCGATTACTCGATACTCGCTACTGCTGTTACTGTTTCTTTGCTACATAACATTCATCTACGATTACAACAAGCCAACCATTCGCCACTTTGCAAAAGTTTCTCTGAATGTTCCAATAAAAAGATTTATTCTCATTTTTTATCTCGCATTCCTCGTTCTCTCAACGCAACAGTCGCGTTGAATAGTTAACAATCTAACAAAAGAATTGAAAACGAGAGACATCTTGCGAAAATATCTAACCATACGAGATTTTTTCAATTTTTAAATCTTAACGCCCAAGAAAAAATACCAAACATTGAGTATCGACTTTTATTTTGTACTGTCGATCGCTGCCTCCGCAATTCGATCGCTACAATAGTATTATTCTTATAAAATACAATCGGATGTTCTTCGAGACTGAGAAACTATCTCGAGCGGATAGAGTATTGAATAAATCGTTGGGATAACCGAAAGAGAGATAATACAAATTTTGACTGGTCGAGTATCTCGGACTTCACCCCAAAAAACACGAGAAATTTGTATCTTGTCCGTGTTTGCCAAGCAACGCTATCTGCACTAATCGTTTGTGTGCAACGACGAAAGAATTTGGTGAGCATATTCTGACAAACAGTTCAGAGTTTATGTTGGAACAGCGTCCGCCAAAGGGTTTACATAAACGTGTAGAACTTGGAACCAAAGAGAATTTCTTAAAACTCACTATTTGCATTGATGAATTCCCGATTTTCCAGCGTAGAATTGCAGAAAATGTTGTCAGGCCAAAACGGTTGCTGGGAAATCAATAGCATAAGAATCTTGCAATGTTTTTTTCTCATTTGAGTCAATCGTGTCATCGGTCACGTCTCGCAGACTGCAAAAACGAAAAAAAAATGGTGAGGAAGTTGAAATGAATGGTTTTTCAATAACGCTCGTAGTCGCGTGTTGCACCAGCCGTGTGTACAAAATCTCTCTCGCCATCAATGTCAATCGTACAGCGGAAAGCCATCATTATTATGCAACTTGTTTACGCACACGTTGAAATGTATAGCGAGGGACGTACAGGGGGTAGCAAGTTACCTAGAATAATAGCAAGTGTAATAACTACACAAAATTTGAGATTTGACAGGAAAAAGAGACAAAGAACGAAAAAAAAACAAGACGATCATGGAGCTGAACGAGCGAAGATCGGTATGGCAATCATCACCGCTTCGGTTCTTTCCGTTCTCTCAATTAAGTGTCGCACGGTTTTTCGTCTTTTTTATCTCTCTCTTTTCGTGTCTCTTCCATCGCTCGCTATAATTACAATTTTGTAGTTTTTTCGTTTTCGCAATAAGCCAGATGCCCAGAGAGCTTATGCGTAAGTCGTGCTGCACTTATAATTTCCTTAATTCGTAGGAGCTATTAAAATCGCCACTATCGTCGAGCAATCGAGTTTTTCAGATTTAACGTTAAAAAATCGTCCTTACACAAGCCACTGCGACTTTTTTTCACTCTGTTTTTCAGAATGGCTTCCCACGAGAGTTGTCATTTGCATTATGATGTTCACCGCCTGTTGGATGTCCTACATGTGTCGATTACAAATGGCAATACTCGCCGTACCGATGATCAAAACCGCTGCCGATGGCGAGGGAATTTCTGGGGCTTGCGCCGATCAAACTGAAGCCAATCCGTCAAAGAGATGGATTGCTTTCGATCCCTACGACGATCCTCTATCCCAGATTCACCGTTTCGAGTCTGACTTGCAGAATACAGCTCATTCGATCTTACCACGTGCCACGAACGAAACGACGCATCATCTTCCTGAAACTCGCAAGTTATATTTATAGCTTTTTAATTTTTTTCAACGTACGTTAAGGTCAAACTCCATTTCGGTATTTGGTTGCAGTTGAAACTGCACGTGGTTGCCAATCATTTGGTTCTTTTCTATTAACCTATAATAGGACATTCATAAATTCGCATTGCAAAAGCGTCGTGGATCGACCATTTTTTTGGCATTTGTGCAAATGAAACTTGAATGAAATCAAATTTCGCGGTGCACAATTTTTTTAGTGCAAAAAATAAATAAATCTTTAAACGTGGAATTTGAAAAAAAATGTAGGGCGAGTAAACGACACGATGGTGGAAAGACTTAGCAACCATCGTCTCTTCTCGGGGGAACCTTTTCAGTGGAGCGCTTTCACTCGTGGCCAATTGATATCAGCCTACGGCTGGGGGAACGTGCCAGGAAATTTAATCGGTGGAGTATTGGCTCAGAAGTATGGTCCAAGACAAACGATACTTTGGTCGTCGATTGTGGCTGCGATAATTTCCCTGGTGACGCCCTTAATCGCTGAAGCGAGCTGGATCGCGTTGGCCGTTTCGAGAGTAATTATTGGCATTACCGGAGGTTTCACGTTTCCCGCTTGCCACACTTTGGTCGCTCGATGGGCACCACCTACCGAGAAAGGTCGTTTCGTCTGGACCCTTCAAGGCGGAACCTTCGGCTCGATCTTCCTTTTCGGCATCATTTCCAGCATCGCTGAAAACATCAATTGGGAAGCTGGCTGGTACATCCCAGCGTTGGTCATGATCGTTTGGATCGTCTTCTGGTTCTTCCTCGCTTACGACTCTCCCGACGAACATCCTGGCATCAGCGATGCTGAAAAAGAATTCATCAACACGTGAGAGTTATTCATTAATTCCGTTCGCAATAAATCCTCAAGTTGAAAAGACAAAATAAATTTTAAACAATTTCTTGGCTTATTGAATTTTACAGTGCGCAGGCTGGAGCCGTACGAAAAGAAAAACCATCTTTGAAGATAACGCCAATCCGCTCAATCATGACTTCCATTCCCTTCCTCAGCCTCGTAATTTGCCACTTTGGCAACCTTTTCCTCCTGTTTTTCTATCAAACCGGAATGATGCTTTATCAGACGAAAGCTCTTGGATTCAAGCTAACGAGAGGCGGCGTCATTTCCGGCTTGCCCTGGGCCAGTCGCGTTATATTTGCCTTTATCTTCGGATGGGCCGGAGATGCTATACAGAAACGAAAGCTCATACCGCTAACAACTTTACGGAAGAGCGCTACAATTTTTTGTAAGCCACATAATCAAATACGTTTGATTCCCTTTTGTCCAGTAAACGCATTCGATGCAGAAAGTTGAAATATGCAAGATACTCGGACTGCAGAAACTTTCGATTCGCAAAAAATCAACTCAGTCTGGTCCGTTGTGCACACAAATTTCGTCAACTCTCAATCATCATTTTTTTATATCGTCACAGCGCACTTGCTACCAGGAATATGTCTGATCATTGTCGGTTATTTGGGCTGCTCGTTCCTCTGGGCGAACGTATTTCTGGTTCTTGCCCTCGGTTTCAACGGAGCCGCATCGATATCGAATCTCTCAAACAACCAGGATCTTTCGCCAAATTACGCAGGTTTCCTTTACGGCATTATGAACACACTGGGTAGTTTTTCCGCCATAATAATACCACCTGTGATCGAAGAAGTTGCTGGCAAATGGGGGGTGAGTATATAGCAGTGAGCTCTTTGAAACATTTCAAATAATCGTCATTCCGATTCGTTTTATTCGTATCTCTCCGTTTCACTTTCATCCTCATGCATTTACATTCACACTTTCCAGCAGTATTTCTCTAAAACTTCATAACTCGCACACATACGTTATCGTAATGACAAATCCTTGGTACGCTCTGTACCGTGTAGTAAATTGTCACGGTACGAGCCGCGTGCCGAGGAATTGTGATCGCTTTCCTTCCGCATGTGCTTGAAACCATTCGCTCTCTCTCTATAATAATTTTTCGTCAAGTGTTGAATGAAAAATAAACGTGCATCGCACTGCTTTTCGGCATGACGTACTTTACAAAATAATAACACCCACACGCGTTCCAGAAGTGTCTGTCGAACTTGATTATTCACGCTGATACGTTTCTGTAATCACGAAATCTTAGGACGCCTCGTACCGTGCAGAAAAATGTCACAGCCGGGCCCCGTACAGAGGAATTTCGATCTCTTATCTCTCGCATGCGCTTTGTCCGATCTTCACCATAATTTTCGTTAATTGCGAAACAAAAGAAAAACTTCTATCGCACTGCTTTTTACCTTGCCGCACTGGCTGAAATATCAACGTTTTATTCCGTAACGAGACCGATTAAGATCTCGTGACGAACGAGACGAGGAGATATTATCTTGGTGTTTGCGAGTCATAGGAACTTGGCGTTCCTATATACGTGTAAAATTATAGTACAATTACTGTAGCCAACAGTCGTATCACCCATTCGTGCCATTCTCATCACCATCGCCGCAATGAACATTTTTGTTTATACAATAAATATCTGCGAATGTGACAAGCTCAATGACGAGACAGATTTTTCACTCGTTCGTCATTTCTACTTAAGGTGATCTAGCAGTCGCTCGGTCGGTAAAAATCCTGCTACACGGTTCATTTCGAGAGACCAAATATTTCAAGAAAAATATTAGTTACACGTTGTTCCCCTTTCACCAGAGAAGAAGGTGTAACTTTTGTTTTCTCAAAATACGAAGGGTCTCTTAGAAAACCGTGTATCTGCTTTTTGGTTATCTCTCTCGCATTCACGCGACTGCTAGATCACCTATAAAGGAAAAATTGTGTCGCGATGTTGCTTGTTGAGAAAGCCCGAAGAGCCGATATTTCGACTAATATATTTTTCCCGTGTTCTCAGAATCCAATCGAAAAGTGGCAAATATTGTTCTGGATTGGAGCCGCGGTGTGCATATGTTGTATGGTGGTATTCATCGTCGGTGGAAGTGGCAAAATCCAAAGTTGGAACGAAATAAAAGTGGACGAAAGGCCGCAAGTTGATAGCGAGCAAGGGGCTTCCCAACAGGCAGCCAAAACTTGAGGGAAACAAATATCGATGTATTTTTTTGGAAGAGACTCACGAAAAGGTTGAAACGTTGCACCAAATTTTTCCACTCGTACATTTTTTTCGTCGTTCAATTAATTTTAAGAGAAAAAAAACAAGCTCTAGCAGCGACTTTGCAGCTTCGATACGAAGCTTGGACTCTTTCGTTAATTCGCGTGATTCGGACGCCGTTCAATGACTATTTGCGATAGAGAAGCATATTTTGGGCACATTTCATGCCTACGAGGCTCGCGTACTCCCTCACTGATTCGTCTTCTTCCTCGCTTCGATTCTCGTACAATCGATACGTCATCACTTTGTGACGACTCAATATTTTCACCTGTAAGGAAAAATCTAGTTTTATATCGCAGAAAAACAAAAGCCCGTCAAGTTTTTATTGAGTTTCTGAGATTTTTTACTTTTTCAATATCCACTATGGAATCGCTGTCAATTGCGTCGAGATCCTCGTTCAATCTACTGTATTTTTCTTTGTCTAGCTTCGCTATCGAACGACCGATGTCGCACCAGACGTAAGTTTCCGGACAGAGCAATTTTGACGGCTTGATCTTCGCCTTGTAACGCATCTTGACGTTCGAATGAATGTAGAATCCCATGTAATAATATTTCAGAGCAGATGCCGATTTGTGCAATTCTCTCGTCAGACAGACCTCTCGCAAGGAACTTTAGAAATAATCAATGCAATATTTGAATATGTAACGCCCGTAATCAATGAGAAATGAGAATGAGGAATGAAAGATTGCATACAAATGATACCCTATTGAATAGCATCCTCACCTGAACGTTCCAAGGGACAAGAACGAGTATTCCGGGTCGTAAAAGAAATAAACGCTCGAAACAGAGATTGGCAATATATCGATAACCGCGACAGCTATCAATTGTCCGTCGAGCCAGTATTGCTCGTGGAAAGAACCGTATCCTTGGGGCGGTCCGTTTTGTGGAGAGTACGGCTATAAAAAAGTCATCAAGTGTTAATTATGACAACGACGTAATGAAGCATTCAGAGGCGGTGATTACGATTGAATAATCATTCTCCACTCACTTGCAACGGACTTTTGACTAAAAAGTTGAAAAACGATTGTTTGTCACACTCGTTAGGTTCGCTCCTATGAATTGCCATTTGATATTTTTTGTACAAACTTGCGCTGACGTTCATAGTCTCGACAAACTCGACCGACATGACTCGCACCAATTTCGTCTGCAATTGCCCGTACGCGAAAACGTACGATTATTAACAAAGCAGGTTGAGCAGCCAGAATGGCAGAGTGTTTAATTGTCTGATTAATACAACGGGATCCAATCTCACCTCCAGCTTCTTAACGCCACCGTGAATTTCATTGAACAAGTCCTCCACGCTCTTAACAACGTTTTGCTTGTTACTTTTGAACAAAGTATCAATTTCTTCGGGAGACTTGCCTTGTGCCAAAAGTTTCTTTTTCTTTCTCTCCACCCTCATGAGTTTCGCTTTCTTCGGTGGCGGCCTGTTGGGATCTTGAAGTGGTTTCTCTCCCGTCACTTTCTCCCCGGCCCTCGCCCCGCTTTTCTTTTCCAACGACTCTGCATCCATTTCCTTGGAACTAGAATTCCGTCTCGGGTGGCTGGTTGATTCTTTATTATGACTAATTCCTAAACGTTTCTCAATTTCACCCTCTACGCTCTTCACTTTCATCTCAGCCACGTTTTCCTCTGCCCTCAAGCGATGTTCCTCGAAAACTCTCGCTTCCAAATTGTTGGTATCTGCAAAAAAACAAAATTCAGTCGTAGAAACGTGATTGATTATTCCGTAAAATCTGTTCCTTATTTTTGCTCGGTGATCGCAGGTCTATTCAAAGGCAAAATTTTGCCATAGACAAAGGCAATTTTTTAAAGACAAATTTTGTCTTTAAAAAAAGAGAAAAGCGGCTGCTAAAAAAAAGTTGCCACGTTCTCCGGCGGAGAAATAAAATATAAACAACTGTTCGTTTACCTATGTTGTCGGGAGTATCTAAAGCCGAATCGTTTGTTTTCTTATCTACGGTAAGCTCGTTCCTTAAAAACTTGGCCATTCTCTTGAGAATTTTTTTCTGAGATTTAGTTATTTGGAAATCAAGCGCCTCGCATCTGTAAGTGAACAACGTCTTTTGTGTAACGATAAAACGAGGATTGAACAATGCGCTAGCATGTAGAAAAATGAATACCTTATGGTGTACATGGGGCAGCAGGTACGGTCTAACGTAGGTTTGTAACAATAACATCCGCTTCTGCGCCATCCTCGATCTATCAAATCCTGATAATCTTGCACCGATAAATAGTGTGCCCACATTCCTAATGACAGATTGAATCAGTGATTAGAGTGACGTAGATCGTAATTATAAAAAATTTACGGATTGGAAGCTGGAAACACGTTCTCAATAATGAAAAATATGAGGGGAAGAGAAAAATGAAACGGAATGAATGAACGAGAAGAGAAAAGTTACCGTGATTGCAATTTGTGTTCGGTCCATTGCAATAACCACATTCCCGTTGCGTTTGGTACGCGTAATACTCTACGATGCTGTAGCTATCCATGGTTTTTTATTTTTCGTTATTTCTACTCGAGATTCCCCGAAAAGCCTTGTTTTCTCTATATTTTCGGAAAGATTTGCTGAGTATTTTCACCAGGAAAACTGCAATTCACTCTTTCACCGATCAACACAATTAACAACTTGGTCTTTGTTTACGAACGTGTAAATTATATAAACACGAGAAAATCTTGCAGACACCGATCCGACTCGAATTCAACACTATAAATGGGTTTTAGGGTGACAGGCACTCGGTTCGATCATAGCTTTCTCCAAACAACAATTCAACAGCTGATCGCGACTCGAGACAACAGATTTTTTTTTAATCTTCGTCCACAAATTCTTGATATTTTTCTTTTGGTGATTATTGCAAATGAAAATGAACGTGATTCAGGAAAACGGGCGGAAGCTTGCTGCGAACGTTGATTTAGCATTCGGGTTAACTATTCCCAGAAATCGCGAGAAGATATTCCGCCCTTTGTTTCCGATTCCCTAGGAATCAACAGCCTAAAGATGATGGAATTTCCTGCTCTTGGCAGTAACGTCTGCCATCTCGCGAGCATCGTTACAAGCAAACCTGGACCACGCATGAAAATTGCGCCAATATGAAAACAAAATAATTGTTTCAAATTGTGACAGGGACTTTGTCAAACTAATTAATAAATTGCAACAATATTAGCAGTTTTAAATAATGAGAAAATTTTTGAAATGCGGAATAACAAAAAAATATTCAATTGATTAAAATATTTATTGCAACTATTTTTGCTATACTGAGCCTAAGAAAATGTCTATATTTATAATGACGCGTGGGAAAGGAATTGACATGCTCGAACCTTGAATGAATTCCACGTGTTCAAAAGCAATAACGTAGAGAGCTATGATTTAAGATTTTTGAAGTCACGGTCGTAGCATGTATCGAAAATTGGAATGTCGCTTTTACAGTATTATTTTTTTCGTACACTCGAATAGTCATTATTATAATTCAGTTGATATTTATATATGTGTAATATATATATTTTTTTTCAATTCATACATTTACGTGTGCATACGAATAATTGCGTGGGCAATAAGAACAGCATGACCGAGCGATCGTATCACGCAAAACTGTCGCACGTCCCGGCCTCCGTGTTTGATGGCATCGACCATGCGTTAGCATCGAAATTTTGTCACCTTCCAAATCCATCCGCAGGCGATTAAGATAATCTTTGGACTTGAGTCAATATATCATCTTTAGTTTCAACAATCAATTAGTAACATTTACGCTTTTTATAATTCTACAGTATGAAAACTAAAAGTATCAGAAATATTTGCAACTTTGGTTTGCGTTGCCGAATACAAATTGTCATGGAAAAAGAAGGAGCAATATACGCGACTTATTTGAAAAAATAAAAAATGCAAGGCATGTCACGCGCGCTTGAGTCATTTCGTGAAAAGCTATTCACGCCAATCAAGACGATGGGTTTTATGGCACTCGTTCGTTGTCAGGGTTATTGGTAAACTTTCAATCCCAGCTTTCGCTCTCATCGTAAAGAGGCGAACGATCGGCACCGACTTTCGGAGGACTCGCTGGGGTTTGGGGAACCGGCTCGTCGCGAGGTTTACTGCTGAAACTTCGGTCAGGGCGATCATACGTTGGTAGCGGAGCATAAACGTGTCCTCGGCGTGCACCACCTCGTCCATCACGCTCATCACGTCCTCCGCGTCTGCCACGATCTCCTCCACGTCCACCACGATCTCCTCCACGTCCACCACGGTCTCCTCCACGTCCACCACGATCTCTTCCACGTCCACCACGATCTCCACCGCGTCCACCACGATCTCCTCCACGCCCACCGCGATATCCTCCCCGTCCACCACGATCTCCTCCCCGTCCACCACGATCTCCTCCCCGTCCACCACGACTCCAACTATTGCGCGAAGCGTGAGAACCAACTGACGAAGTCGGAGATGAAGATCTGATAGAAGAGTTGCAATCGCCCCAACTTTCGCTGGGAGAGTACATCGGTGTTCTACTTCCCGCTGGACGGATTTCCGAACGAGAAATAACGTTGGTTGGGGGAAGAAGCTCGTATGAGGATTTAGGAGACATTGCTCTTTGCGGTTGAGCTGGCTCGTCGTCGTCCCAGCTCTCTTCCGGGGCGTACAATGGAGTTCGACTTCCGATGGATCCGATACTCGATGGCGCCTTCAAATTATTGGAGAAGTTGTTCCGTTCTGATGATTGGGAAGAAGAAGCTTTCTGGTACCGAGTTGGAATGATGATTCGTGGAGTCGTAGGTTTCGGTTCCTCATCGTCCCAGCTTTCTTCCGGTGCGTACAGAGGCGTACGACTTCCGACAGGGTGAGCGCTCGATCCCTCGTTAGGCCTCGCATCCTTTCTTATTGATGGTCCCGAATAACAATTGTTCCGCGATTGCGTCGGTGTTATTATCCGCGGAGTTGTGGCTGCTGGTTCCTCATCGTCCCAACTTTCTTCCGGTGCGTACAAAGGCGTGCGACCCCCGGCAGGGCGAGCGCCTGATCCCACTTTAGGCATCGCGTCCTTTTTAACTGATGAACCCGAATAAGAATTGTTCCGCGGTTGCATCGGTGTTATTATCCGCGGAGTTGCGACTGCCGGTTCCTCATCGTCCCAGCTTTCTTCCGGTGCGTACAAAGGCGTGCGACTTCCAACAGGACGAGCGCTCGATCCCACGCTAGGCATCGCATCCTTTCTTATTGATGGTCCCGAAAAAGAGTTATTCCGCGGTTGAGTCGGTGCTGTTATCCGCGGAGTTGCGACCGCTGATTCCTCATCGTCCCAGCTTTCATCCGGTGCGTACAAAGGAGTCCGACTACCGATAGAACGACCACCAGCTCCGAATGTGTTTGGTTTTGGGTCCCCGGAAGAGTTTCTCTTCGTTATTGACTGCGAAGAATTATTTTGCGGTTGCGTGGGCATTGCTATTCGCGGAGCTACTGCAATCGGTTCCGAATCGTCCCAACTGTCTTCCGGTGTGTACAGTGGCGTGCGACTACCGATTGGACGTCCACCAGCAACAAATGTACTCGCACCTGGACCTTTGGCGGACGATTGAGAATAAGAATTATTTTGCGGCTGGATAGGTCTCGCGGGTTGTGGAGCTTCCGTACTTGCTCCTGGCTCGTCCCAGCTCTCGCTCGCGTCCCATAGAGAACGATTACCCGGCGTCGTTGAAGCAATCGAACCTGGACGAGAATCTCGAGGCGGAACGTTTGTCGGGAAAGCAACTGCCGGCTGCGGAGCCGTTTCATCAGGATCGTCCCAACTCTCACTCGCGTCCCACAACGGGGTGCGATTTCCGGACGATGAATTCTGCGTATCGTTTCGTTGCTTCGACGCCGGCAGTGCCACTACTACTCCTGCGTCATCGTTGTCCCAACTCTCGCTCTCATCCCACAGAGGAGTGTCGTTTGCTACAGCTGGACCGTTCGACCAACTTCCACGATTGAACGATGAATTCTTTGCCGGACCGCAAGTATCTTCGCTATCAGGCTCATCCCACAAAGGAGTGTTGCTTCCGTCAGTCCCCGCGCTCGAGTAATTGTTGAAAGAACCGTTGAAATTGGAATTGCCGCCGCGTCCGCGTCCGCGTCCGCCACGTCCACCTCGTCCGCCGCGTCCTCGACCACGTCCACGACCACGGCCTCCGTGGCCTTGTGAATTTTCATCCGAATATCCTGCTCCGCTTCTGAAATCCGACACAGGAAAATCGTTAAGCAATTCAAAAAATCAAATTCTCAATTGAGTAACTTCGAAATGATCACAAACTTAATAAATTTTCCTTTTTTTTTGTTTCTATTGTCGACACTTACGATGATCGCTTCCAGTTGTAAAAATCGCCTTCGGACTGATTCCGCCCGGGTGTGGAGACGCGACGACCCCACCCGGCGACGCTGGGTGGCACGCCAGGATGCAAGAATTCTCCGTCTTTCTTGCCAGGCGTAGAGTTACCGTATCCGGATGTTTGCTGGTAAGGTGTATTGCCCGACGCAGGTGTCATCCAAGGAGTCTTGGCCGACGGTGTGTACGGCGTGCTCGTACCACCATATTGGGATCCAGCCATGGTTCCTGGTGTTCGACACGTCAAGTGGTTGGGTGTTTCGTCCGACGTCATCGAAAGTGTGGGGTGATCCCAATCCTCGTCGTCGTTCGTATCTTGACTCGTGTCTGTAAAACAATAGCTCAATGAGTTTCGTAGTTTCGTTAAAAATAAAGGGTTGGAGCAATGATTTTCACCTGGAAGTGCACCCGGAGTATAAAATGGCGTGGGTTTCGGTTCAGGCACAGGCCGAGGATCCCTGAAATGTTTCCTGAACCAACTGAATAGTTCGCCGACTCTTGCGAATGTACGGCCTCTGTATCGCACTCCGTTCGGCGATACGGAAATATACTCGTGGACGCATCGTTCCCGTGGCATGTAAGAAAGCAAAAATTTGCCTGGGTATTTCTGAAAACAAACCACGAGCAATAAAATCATGACAACAAAACGTCAAAGAACCGATAACGCGAAAAAAATAATCAATTAAATGGTCACGATGAAATAATTGAGTTTGTACCTTCGAAGCGGAGAGAATACATGGGATACGAGCTGGATTTGCCTTCTTTTCTTCCTTCATTATTTCATTAGCTTTTTCCTCAATACCGTCGATATTGGGCTTGTAATAATGACACTCGAGCAACTCCGAAGCATACGCAGCCATGGGATTTACGTGTCTCGCTAAGATTTCGTCCAAATCTTCAAACTCTTCCTTGTCAATGAAAAGCCGTTTTCCCAATGAAAAAGCAAACTTTTTTTCATCTTCTCTGACGTCGATATGATGGAGTACGTCGTCTGTGACTTTCCACGTTATGGTAAGACGATCGGTTCCTTTGCTGCTCGGTCTCACTATAGCTTCACCTTGTTTCATCGGTTCCAACATCTTTGCGGCCTCCGCGTAACTGACGTTGTGAAAAGCTGTGTGAACGATTACGCGCTTGATGTACGCTTGGCGTTTCTTATTCATTTTCGCCTCTGCCTCTGTCCGCAAATCTAGCTCCTCTGCATCCGTGTCGTAATATGCATCACGTTGAGGCCTGAAAATGGGGAATTTTGTTTTTATTGTGCGCCCGAGTTTCCAGGAGTAAAAAATCCGATGCGATTGGATGAGAAATGAAAAAATCGTCCGAGCATTCGCTGAATTTGAAAACATGACATGGGACCCATTTAAAAAATAGGATCTCATAGATTTTGTTGGTTTTTCTTACCTCCACTCATTATTCTTGTCAAGAAGGTCGCTGCTCTTGCTCGAACATTCAACGCTAAAGCGTTCGACATCGATTTTGATAATGCGACAGTGAATCACCTGTCCAGGACGAACGCGATCCTCAGGATTGTCAACATGCTTGTCAGAGACATTTTTCACATGTATGTAACCGGAAACGGCATTATCAAGACGCAATCGAACTCCAATGGCTCTGCCGGGGCAGCTGCCAGCATCAAAATGATTCCATACTTCCGATAGTTCAGGAAAATCGTTTTTCAAGCAGAAAGGACATTGCCAAAGTCCGCTCTTGTCATTACGCACCGGATTCGCTTGATCCAGTTGTTCGCCTTCGGGTTTTCGTCGATTCATCGAGCATACGGTTGCTAAGATCAATTTCCCGATGTAAAAGCTTTCAGGCGTTTCCTTGGTGAGAATATTGAAGAGTTTTTCAGGGCCAGGTGGTTCGTAAGGGGCTCGTAGATCTTTGTATCGAGAATTCAACTCCGCTCTGATGTCGTAGAGAGTTACGCTTTTATTTCCAAAGCCTTGTCTTTCGAGTTCTTCCGCGAAGGCATCGAGATCAAGATCCTTGAGTCTCTCAGGAGATTTGAATATTTCGTGAAGCGCGTCCGCAGGATTGGCTTCTTCATCGTCGTCGTCGTCGTCATACTCGAGAGCGTCAACCGCCATTTTTCTCGCCCACTCGTAAGTCTCCGGGTGCACCCTAGTGCTGTCGAGTACTTCGACGTAAGTGTCGGTACTATCGCCCAAGCTGGCCGTATCGATTTTAATAAATCCTGCGCTGTTTATGAAGACCTTCGGTCCCATGTGCGTGACAGTTACGAGTTGCGTGCGATTCTCTATTCTCTTGTTCGTTTGCTTGAGCAGTTTGAGGAGAGCATGAGCCTTGCGGGCTCCCAATCCACAAACGAATTGCAAGAGATTCGCAGTGTTTTCGTACTGCAAAGCTCGGTTGAGATCGACTCCGACTTCGTTCACGCGATTCACGAATTCCTGTTGAATATTTTCCAAAAGTTCTTCTTTGGGCACTTGATCTTCATAGGGATGATATTTGAGGCAAAGGATTTCGTCGTCGACGCCGCATAGTTGTGAAAACTCGACCAGAGGGTCCTGTAGACGTCGGGCGACGGAGATCGCTTGTCGAAGAATAACCGGATAATCTTTGAACTCTTGAATCCCACGATTGCTGTTGCCATAAATCTTGGCAAGTTCGTTTTCGCAGATTTCAACCGAGATTTCCGGGAACTGTGTCTCTTGGACCAACGCGGCGATGCACTCGTTCAAATCGTCGCGGAGCATCGTCGCTTCTCGGGATTCTCCGCCGATCGCAATAACGTGAGGTTTTTTCATTTCGATGAAATTCCGCACTGCAAGCAAATCCGCTTCCTTCATCATTCTCTCATCTTCCCGCGGACTATTTTTACGTTTGATGAGATGCGGTAAACGGAGGTAATCGGTACATTCGCCGTCCGGGGAAATGATACAAGCGAAAGCTGCTTGCGAATAATCCGGAACGTAAGCGAGTCCCATAACTCTGAGCCCTTTGTCCATTTTCCATTCTTCGTCGTCCTCGAACTGATGCTCTTGCTCGTTAGCTGCTTTGTCAGTCTCGTCCGGATCGTCCCAACTCTCCTCTTCTTCTGCTCCAGGCTCTGGAGCTGCTTTTGCTCGGACTTTTTTCAAGCTGCACGTGTACGGCGCGACTTTGATCCAATTGTACATTTTGCGGGCACAAGAACGCAGAACGAACTCTTTGGCTTCCGCCATGAGATTCGCTTGTAGTTCTTTCTTGAAATCGGGTATGAGCATCCGCTCGTAAGCGATGCGAACGCTCTCGGCTCTCAATGTGTTCCACTCTTGCACGTTTTTGCTAAACTCGTCGCGATGATACAGCTGCTTCATCTCTGTGAGCAAGGAATTGCTACCCATTGTGCCTTCGACGGTGTCACTCAGAGAGATCGTGACGAGCTTGTCTGTCTCGGCGTTCACGAGTCTCAGGTACTCGTCGCCGACGAGTTGATTAACGGGTTTTTCTTTGAGGTATTTCATAGAGAAAATCGTATGATTCTCGTCGATCTCCTTGATGCCTTTTTTCGTCGGACGCACCGTGATCTTTGCCCTTTCCATGTAAATCTCCCGAACACATTTTCGCACGAGCGGCTCACGTGCGAGTTGAACTGCGACCATCAAACCAACTGCCTCGAGCGTTTCTTCGACGGTTTTAAATTTATCTCCCATATAATCGATCGCCACGGTAGATGGCTCGATCGGATCTTGTTCTATTTCGTGCCGTTGATAATTGTCGCGAAGATGCTCGCCATATTGTTCCGGTGTCAAGCCAAATTTCTGTGCAAAGGCTTGTAGCCCGGCACGCCGACAAATCGCGTAAGGTCCGGTTCTGGAAGCTTGTTTCAAAAAGTCATCGGTCTCGTGTTCCAAACTTTCCGCAACTTCGATCTCGTTTTCATCCTCCTCGTCGTTGCTCAGCTCGCCTGCTTCGATTCTCCGTTGACGCGCTGCTGCTATTTTCGCTGCTCGTCGCGCTTCTCCCCATTTACGACGAATCTCCGCTTGCATTTTTGGAATCTCGTGGCTATAGTAAAGCATAAAGTGATGGTGAACGTCATTGAGCTCTTCGCTCGTTTCTACGCTTCTCAAACGGTCAATGTCTTCTTCTTTGATCACCCGAATACCGTCGGGCAACGGAGCGTCGGGATTTTTCATTATTTCGTCCAATTGGTAACTTCTCATTTTCTCAAACAGTGCAACCAAGTTGTTTTTCCGCTCACTCAATTCGCACCATTTTGCGTCCCATTTGTAAATCTTCCATAGGTCGTTTATATTCAGATCAGGATTCACGTATTCCTTTCTATAGAAAGATATAAACGGCACTTCGAAGTTTTGATTTCGCATAAAGTCCAGAGCTTTCCTTATCTTCCCAATCGCTTGTGGCCCTTTCCGCGCGCGCTCTTTCGCTTCTGCGGTCAGGTGAGCATCCTGCACAGAAATACTTGGACGATTGAACGCGTATTTGTGGATCCAATCGGCCTCGAGATTCAATTCCTCGGAACCTTCCGGTACAGGCGTTATCGGTATGGAACGAAGTTGCATTCGCTCAGGTATATCGGTGTTTCGAATCTATTACGGAAACGAGGGACTCAATTTAACATTCAAACTTCACGACCGAAATGTTAAATAATAAAATAGAATGAAAAATGTAAATAAAATAAATAGTTAATAAAAAATAGAATAGATAATAATGAAAATAATAAAAACAATGGAGTAAATATAATCGTTATTACCTGATTGTCGATGTCCGTAAAGTGTCCCCGTTTGAGTTCACTCGGCTCATAAACCTCGAATATACTTTTTCTTGTACTCCTCCGTTTGGGGGTTTTCCGAGTCGCTCGTTGAGATCTTTCGCCCTCGAGGAGATCGTCATCGACGTATTCGTCGTCTTCATCCTCATCGACTTCTGCTTCTTCTCCATATTTGTCAAATTCTTCGTAATCGAAGTCGACTCCAAAGATCTCTTGAGCCTCTTGCAGCGCGCTGGAAAGTCAAGAAAATTAGAGAAAAGCGCTGTAACGATGTTTCAAAAGGGATAAACAATCAAAGGCAACAAAGGCAAACGTACGAGTCTCCCAAATATGTTTTTCGTTTGCGCCGTTTATCGGCCACGGGTCTTCCGTCATCGTCAACGATAAAGTCATCCGCGTCAGAAAGTTCGGCTCCGCTGTCTGCCTCGATGAGCAAATTTTCCGGCTCGGGTCTGTGACTTATCACGCTTCGTCTCTCTTCCTCCTGCAAATTAACAAAATTCTCCATTTTTCAATCAATTTTCACGTTTTATTATTGCCAGAGTTTTCAAAAAGTTTAACCTAAGAGTTCAATCTTTCCACTCATTTCTACTATGGAAAATGTGATTGTGGAATCTTTAGATACGCGATAAATGACTTAGGGCAGAACGAAATTTGATCGCTCGCCGCCATTGAAATCTCGGGTATCATCGCGCACAACGATAACGCTTGACTCAGGCCGCGCGCGCGCGTATCCGATTTCATTAACTCTCCCGGTGGAAAAATTCGATCGAAATGTTTTATCAAAAAAGGGATTTTTTCCTCTGCACGATATTTTACGAAATTACGAAATTTCTAATGAAATAAAAGAATTTTTTTGTTGTTCCAATTCGTTTTCCTTTCTACTGAAAGTTCTGGGAGAAAAAATTCAACCAAAATGATCGAATTTTCCTAAAAATCGTTTCGAAAATATTAAAAACAGTACTAACGTCTTCAGAACCATCGAAAAGTTGGTTTGCAATGGCGTCTCTTTCTTCTTCGGGTTGTCGTTCTCGTTCCTCGTCCGAATCATGTTCTTCGATTCTCCGAAGACGTTTAAAACGTTTTTTCTGAAAATGCAAATAATTAATTCTCGGCGGGACAGTCTATCGTCAAAAATCAACGAGTTGTCCTTACTCTCTGAACAGTAATTCCAAGATTCTCTTCTATGAGATCGTAATCGTCGTCTTCCAATCCGTCGTCAAAATTCGCACTCTGACTCTTTTTCCTTTTTTTACTCGTGCCGGAATGGTCACTTCCTTCTGGTTCACTCTCTTCTGACGACTCGTCGTTTATCAGATCTTTCAGTTCGTCTTGCAATTTAGCTTGCTCGTCTGTACATTATTAATTATTATTAATTATTATTAAACTTATTAAACTTAGCAACAATCGAAAAAACATGGGTTAACGGTAAACCCTAGAGATCTATGGGGCAGACTATAGACGTAAAATGAATGATTTTCATTTTTAATTATTTATCCAAGTGAAGCAGCATTAGAAAGTTTACTCACCTTCTTCGTCCTCTTCTTCCTCCTCGCTCTCTGCCATGCGTTTCGCTCTTTTTTTTGCCTTCTTTCCGACATGATTTGGTTCTTGTTCACTCTAAAGTACAAAAACGAAGATTTCTTCATTTTGAAACTTTCGATTTGAATTGTATTCGATATTTAGTATTTTCGAGAAAAGTTAAATCGTTGTTCGTCAAAGAACAATTTATAAGCGATTCTGTACACGGAGCTTTAATTCTTTTGCGGCGCAAGTAAAAAAAAAAAGAAAGAATTCCGAAGCGGTTATAGAAAAAAAAAATCGGCCGGGCGAATGTAAACATTGAAAGAAATAACAAAGCTCCGATGTGGAAGAAAATAGCACTGACGAACCTCGCTACTCTCTTCAGCTTCCGCATCCAAAAAATCTGCCATTTGTCGAGTGTGAAGTTCGTCTTCCGGATAAGTATAAAAATAATCCAATTTCACTGATGAACTCTTTGTAATTCGGTTTGATTTGCGTTTCGGCGGTTGATGTATCGCGCGCCCGCGCGCTGGCTCATTCAGAAACTGCGGGCTGCGGAACCGGGAACCGCGTGTGCATGCGTTCCCCCAACGTCTATGAAAAACCGAAAGAACAAGATGGTAGACTGCCTTGCTCGTCCACTCAACTCGATAGCAGCACCCTCTGCAGCTAGAGGAATGAGTGACAGAAACAGAATGTCCTTTTCGAATCTAATTTCCTGAAAAACTCTTCCGGATTTCATTGAATAAATTGGAAAAATAAATACATTAAAAAAACATCGAAACAGACGAATACTATACGAAATTTCGAAACATCGACAAATAATGTCGATGTTTCGATATTTCGGAAAATAGAGTTTAAATCATGATCGTTCAAACGCGGTGAGTAATTATTGAGACGCGAATTTGACAATTCGCCTGTGTGTTTCCATGGTTGAGAACCTTGAGGCGCCACGCCACAGACGAGATAAAGGTATGGAAAGGTAGGAGGAGCGGTCGGGAGATCGTTGACGTGACATGCGCAACATGTATACGTGCCCGGAGCATATGGTGTTTGCGTGAGGGAGCAAGTGTAGAGTCAGTAGCCGAGTAGAAAAGAACGATGCTGGATCGTTATTTATCGCGTGAAAGCCGATTGTGATTAAGAAAAAAAAAAAAACGCAATGTCCGTACTCGAACGGCGTTTTTTCCGTTTCTTCATACTTTTCGTTGGACTGTTTGTGTTAGTTAGTCCAGAAGGAGTCACGAAACCATGGTACGAAACATTGCCGACTGTATCAATGGACTACAAAGTTCACATAGACGCCGGTAAAGAGGACTGTTACTTTCAATACGTCAATCCCGGAGCGACGTTCTACGTCAGCTTCCAGGTACGTTATCTCAGGAAAAAAAAACAACAAAAATATTTTTCGATCATTCTTCAAATTGATTTCCCTGTCCAAAGACTTTCTGATTCATACGCCTGTATATCGTGTCGTGGAACATCAATATAATTTGCCATATGGCCGTTCCTGATACGATTTTTATAGAAACGATGAAAGACAATACCGCGATGAGTGAGTGAAAGTTTCTGGCAATCTCTTGCTTCAAGCTGCCACTTGCACGTTTTCGATACACAAATTCATTTTAGTCCATTTTGGTTAGAATCGAAAATAATGTACGGGGTGTCCAACGAGCAATGATTATGAACGATAATTTAACTGTTAACCAGACAACAGGTAACTGGGGTTGATTAGGACTCGGGATGAATGTCGAAAGAATGTTTTTTCTCATTTTCTTCGTAAATTTTCGATCGAGAGTCTCGGAAACTAAATTTTGTGCAACAAATTCCTTTGTTGTCATTCGATTTGTTGTTGGAGACTAGGAGATTTATTTTTTAGCGAGTTTTTCGAATATTGTACTCTCGGAAAACACGAGTTTTGAGGTTATGTCCGGGAGAGAAATCGAGCCTCCCTCTGCCTGATGGACTCACAATTACGTTGAGCAACATGTTATCTTTTATCGGGAAACTTGGCTGAACGGTTGAAAATAAGAGAAAAAGTCCACGATACCGATCGTGTAGGTCATGAAATTTACTAGAAAAATGTCTCAAAATAAATTTCTCTACAGTCGGCAGATTAGTTCCGAGAGCTAATGGAAAAACAGTTCGATTTTTGAGATCGTGCACGTGTTGCTTTGTTTTCGTGAGTTTTCAAAAATGATGAACAAAGAAAGAATGTTCGCGATGACAAATTCAACGATCAGAGGGGAGGCAGTGGCACAGTGGTAACGTGCCCGGCTCACATCCAGTGAGCCCGGGTTCGATTCCCGCCGACACCAATTCGTCGTACAATTACAATTCCGTTCGCGACGTCAAAGTTGACGAATTATTCGAAAAAGTACCAAAACTTTGCACTCGGTTGAAACGATTCGTAGCGAACTTCACTGCACGAAAAATACTTTCGAGAACGATGTAGACTTTTCGGAGATACGACCGTCCGGAGTGAACGCGACGAAAACAGTAAGACCGTTCGACTCTTGAGACCCTTGAGAGGAAAGCCCTACAGGGCGCTAATCCAAACAATCCCCTCTTTTCGGAAACGATATTTTGTGTGTATGCTCTCGGGCGGTCAACGTATTTTTGTATGGTTCTCGTTGAGCAATAAAAACAGCCATGGCGTGAAATCCTCCTTTCCCAAAATGGTCCATTTGCGTACCTACCATACAGTTTTATGGACTGTCGTAAAATCGAATTTCGTCGCTCTTCGCTTAGTCGGTTACTCGATGGTTGGATTGATTGATTCCCTGTTTCCCTCTGACCGTGGCCAGCTGGGACGATTGTTAGAACCCCACGGCGTTTCGACTGATTGGTAGGAACCACATAAAAGGGGCGATTGTTTAATCAGATCATGGTATACGATCGCCTCTCGGAGCAGATCGTTGTGCGTAGTAACGATGCGACATTTGCGGAGATTTATGTGAATGCAGAGGGATATTTTGTTTATGGGGATTAGGTAACGCGTGGGGCGAACGTTTACGAAAAGAAATTGGAAAACAAGGATCGGAGCTTTTGTGTAGAGGACAAACGTTTCGACATGCACATACTTTGCGACCTTGATACTCAAGGGCGCGTTTCCGTTCGTGAAGAGTTAGAATTTGTTTAAAATTGAGAAAATCAAAAGTCGCTGTTTATTTTTTTTGGACGAGGACCATTGCACGGAAAAATTTAATTGCGCGATCGTGGAAACATCCAAACCGCGGACTATGGAGCTTCATAAAAAAAAAAAACCTTACCTGATTTTTCGACCCGACATTCGGACCCAAAGTCAAATCTGCGATCATCGGACACCCTGTATAGGAAAAAAAAACACCTGCTGTCTCGCAGATTACAGAAATTCCCTCTCCTTTGTCTCATTTTCGATTACATTCGTAATATCTGTTGGAATGAAAAAAAAAACACAGGTGTTGAGAGGCGGCGATGGAAAAGCTGGATTCGCGGTCAGAAATCCGGAAAACCAGCTCGTACACCCGTACCAATGGCAAGTGAGCGCTGACTATCAAGACACAGCCTCGGTAGGAGGTTACTACAGCATTTGCGTGGATAATCAGTTTTCTAGATTCGCTGCGAAACTCGTGAATCTCTACATCACAGTCATCAGGTACGAGTGATCGATTTTTATTCTCGTTTGCCTCGAAATTTTGACCCTCGATCCCCGAAATGAAAAAATCTGGAAAAAATGCATGGCCAACCTCCAGACTGTACTTTACAAACGAGAATACATTTTTTTTTCTTATTTTTAAATAATTTTTTCGTCAAATATCAACCAATGTGTGGACAAGACAAAAAACGACCCCGGTCCACGGGTCAAGGATATTCCAACGCGATGCATTTTTTAGTCTCATTTCTTTCTCCATCCTAGCGAATTAGAATTTTACGACTGCGATCTGTTGTAATTCTGTGTTTTTTTTTTAAATTATTTTCCATGCTCAGATACGATCAATGGGACAAATTCACCAAGGAACTGGAAGAGTTGGATCTTTCAGTGGGAAACTTCACGGCAAGTATTTTCGAAACAAATTTCTTGCTTTTTCCAATTCCTATTTGCATTTTAATAAGTCCAGTTGATTGTTTTTTTCTCCATGCAGAATACGATTGTGGGAGTGGAGAGAAACATCAACGAGATAATGCAGTACCAGCACATAAGCAGAAGTCGGGAAGCCCGAGATCTCAATTTGTTGTTGGACAACAATTCTTACGTGCAGCGTTGGTCGATAGTTCAAATGGCAGTAATCGCAGCGACGACGATACTCCAAGTTTATTTCGTCAAAAGACTGTTCGACGTTAAGCCCTCGACTTATGCCAAAGTTCGAATATGATCGGAGCCTCAAACTGCCGGGATCGTTCGTTTTCCCTGCGAAAACGTGGCGACCCGAGCGCCGATTTGCTCCTGCAAGTCGAGCACCGCTCTGTCGTCATATTTTATTTGACAAGAGCAACGATGACGAATCCAACGACGACGATACTCAAAAGTGGGTAAAACCGTGGTTGACTACTCCGCAGCAATCACGGCCCACTCTTTTATTCGCGAGCCAAATTTCGTACTACCCGGTACGAGCAACTCCTACTGCGGATAAGACGATTCTTCTCGCATTCCACGATTGCATTTATTTTCCGCATTTTTCCTTTTTTATTCCTGTCGGACTTTGCGAAAAGAATACCGTTAATTCATAATGTATAGCGGTCGGCGATAATTTTGCCGGATTTATTCGTACAACCGAGCCTTCCTTTTCGATGAGCCTGAAGTTTGCATCGACGCAATGCCACGAAATGAAAATAACAAATTAAAAAATGATTCTGCACTTTTTTATTTGATGAATCGATTCGTGAGATTTAAGAAAGTTAAGGAAAAGACTGAGAAAAAAAATCGTTCCGGAACAACCCTGTCCAGGGGGTTGAATTTTTTTTTCATTCGTGGCATTGCGTCGATGCAAACTTCAGGCTCATCCTTGTCGACTGGTTGACGGAATTATTTCAATCATGATTTCTGGTCAAAAAAATGTTAAAAATCTACTCCGCGATAATCTCCGTGTTTGGTTGAGACGAAGGCCCATGTGTACGAATTTCAATCTTCAATATTTATCGCGAAAATCGGACCCGGACATTAGAAGCCTCTACAATCCCTTGTATGTTGGAATATTATCATATAATTTTGTTAAACGCATAAAATTTATATTTTATAACAATGATACAATACAGAATTAAAGAAGTTTTAAATAATGCCGCTCCTCTGTGTCTCACTCATTTTCTTCCGGTCTTGGAATCAAAGCCGTTTACGCTGTTGGGAGACGCTCGTATTTAAAGCCATCAGCCGATGCCGTTGACGAAGATTTTTTGCTCTGACGTGTTCCGAAGCGACTTCTTTAGCGTAATTACCGGGGAACCAGCCTTGTTCGCCGCCCAATAGTTTCTCACCGAGATGCCAACCGTCGCTCATTTTTCTTAGAACGTTGATCACTTCGCCTGCGAAAAGTTTGAATTTTCCATGAAAATTCAAGAGCAATGCGGAAAAATGTTGATTCATTAGCGCGCAATTGCTTACCCGGTTGAACCGACAATTCGTCCGGTTGGGCTGCTGCGTAAGGATACAGAACCATGACCTGAGGACAGTCCCAAGTTTCGTACAAGGATTCGCCGACGAGACTCGGAGTCGCGGGTGAAATTGCGTCCAACCAACGTTCTCGTTCGGTTGGACTTTCGCACGTTAAAACGTACTCGACGTGTCGTCCCGAATAATTCTCCAATAAAGTCAGCACCATGGCGTTGCGTCCAGCGAATGGAGAATCTTCGGTTACTTTTTCCAACTCGACGAGATTTCGCTTACAAGTGTCGACCACCGTATACGTTTCCTCGTTCGTGCTGTCGGTCGAATGCCCAAAATCATTTTCTGTATTTTTTTTTAAATGAATTTCGAGAAGAGATTCGCGCTCCAGATTTTTTTCCGTTAAAGAAAAAAAGATTTTTTTATTTCTCATTACCTCGACTTTGGTTTTGCAATGAGAAGATAATCCGTCAGCAACAAGAGATAAAGACACGTCTTGTGATACTTTTTGCCAAAAGTAAGTTTATAATCGACGTCCGATTTGGCGAGCATCTGAACAACGCGACCTCGTCGAATCAAGTAACGATCGCGCAACGTGATCGGCGGTATTTTTTGCGAATACTCGAGTTTTCTGGAAAAAGCAAATTCAAGAGGTTGAAACTTTTGGAATCTACAGTAGAATGAATATTCTGTACCTCTCGAGAGCCTCTGTTTCGGCGAAACGACCAGCAACTCTCGCTCCTTCGTTACACTCCATGACGACTTGGCCCAATTGGGAGAGAGCAGTTTCCCAGCGTGTTCGTTCCTCCTTGTTCTCGGACGACAATTTTGATAGTACAGCATCAACCAACAGCGGCAATCTGGAATAACGATGAAAATCGGAATTTCATTCCTCGAGACTCACAAACGAGTCCATTTTCATTGTTTGACATTTTTTTAGGCTACCTCGTGACGCGTTGCATCGGTAACATGAGGAACGAGTGCAGGGTGAGATTTTGGCAGGCAGAATGAGACTCTATCTTCGTAATCGTCTCAACGAATTTCGAGCCTTTTTTACTTCTGTAAATAAAATAAACATCAACTTTTCGAGACGATGATAAAAGTTTCTACTTGGTGAGACCAAATGATGAAGAAAATTCACCGTAAATCTTTGAGCGTTGTGTCGATGCTGACTTGGTTGGAACAGTAAGCGATGTACGGAGGCGAAGATCTTTGCGCATAATTCAGCAAGATTTCTGGCAAGCCTGGAAGCATAGGATCCTCGTTCCAAACAGCCTCGAGTTCAGCGAGCAAGCTCTCCGAAGCCATGAGCACGCCAGGCACTCTGCCGAAAAGTTTGTCCCTCTCGCTCGGGGTGAGAACCTCGTGGACGAGGTCATGATTGTTCAAGAATTCGTCCACGAGCACACGAAGAGAGTTTAAGTACGAAGCTTCGGAGGTGAGTATCTCGAATTTGGCTTCTTGGCACTTTTTTTCGTCGGGGGTTAGTCGTTCTGTGAAATACGTGGGATCGTTGTGACAGTCGAATAAAAATGGATCATCGTCGATGGACGGAATTTACTCACGAAGGAAGCCGCCTTCTTTGACTCGGGGCGTCTGGCACCAAAGAGTTCTGTGTCCAGGTTTGGCGAGGTCGAAAGCTGATGAAGGCATGGGATCTTCTACCTTTTGGAGGAAAAAGAAAAAAATTTGAAATTTTTATTCAAGTTTCGGGGACGATGCTTATTTACCTCTTCGTAGCCCTCGGAGTCGGACTCAAATGCGACCCTGGCTGCGGCTGCGGCAGCATAAAACTGGTACAGCGGTTCCACGTCAAGGGCATTGTAATGATGATCTGAGTTTGAAAAATAATTGATAACGCTTTGAAAATTTTTCCGCAGGGAGTTATTTATCGTGGAATATTTGGGGAAGGCTGAAAATCTCACCGTTCTCGTTCCCGCCAGCGTCGCCGGTTCTCCAATATTCCGAATTCGTATACCAATTGGATTCGCCACTAGAATTGCTATAAATTTCTTCTTTGCTGCTACGATTATTGTTGCTGGCGAGTCTCTCGTTGTCGAGAAAGTCACTGGTCCCGAGATAAAACCTCGAGAGTCCGGTAACGCCAGCGCTATTGCTGCCTTTTCTGAAGTGTTTTTTAAAACTGAAATACTTTCGTGGATCGGAATGGAAATATTTGTTAGCCCCGTCGTCGAGCGGTTGGCTGTTCGGATCTGTCGCGTCGCCGCCGTTGCTCGTCGTCGAGGTTCTCCTTCGCATTCGCCCGAGACTGCCCTTCGTAATGCTCCACGTTCGTCGAAGCATCTTCATTCTTTTGCCGAGACTCTCGGTGAGGCTTGACTCTCGCGGAGGCGGTGGGACCGGTCTGGAAGGTGCTTCCTGGCCTGAAATCGGGTCAAGGCGAGAACCGTTTCCGCCGACTCCCTGGGGCGAACTAATGCTGACGAAACTTTCATCGCCATCCTCGGTACCGCTGCTGAACTCGTCCGAAGGAAACGACGAGAACAGAGTCTCGTAATTCGAATCGTCCGAAGCCGTGTCTGTGAAAATATGTTGAAAAAAAACGTGTCTCGTTAATACGCCCTCGAGGAAAGAAGCCGAAGCGAAAAATACATGAGCCAATAAACCGGAAACGACGGGGACTTGGACTGGACTTTTCAACTACGTTCGAAAAAGAGTTGCTCACGTTTCGAAATATTTTCAATCGCATATATTTATTTCCATCTTTTTGGATACAGAGTCAATGGATTCTGCCACAGTATTTGTGTTGTAAAAACTTGTAATCCCTGAAATACACGTGGGTCTAGCAGACCCCGAGCAAAGTTAGATTCCATGCCCGGACATTTGTCGGTCTGGAAATTTTATCAACACGTCAACATGTTTCTTTTCCATCCTCTAATAATTCGTTAACCGTATTGCACAAGTCCTGATATTGAGCGGACGTCACAGCGCTCAATAGCGAGAGACGATTTATTTTTCTGAATCTGAACAACGGCAGTAACCTGGGGTTAAGTTTATTTTGAAACTTGGCTCTCCCATCATTAGTACATATTTTTAGATGGATTGTAAAGGAATCATGCAATCGGTGCGCGGTGTCCTTGGGGCAAGGTAACTCACGCGACGCGCCGAAGCGTGAAATGAATGATTCGAGTGAGCTCTTAGAACAAAGTGGCTATACGATTGAACATGTAACAGAAACGTATATGTCTCGTCAAGCGGTATGAGAACCTTCGAGAACGTAGCACGAAGTTTCCTGGGTATCGAGAGCACCGTCGTCGTGTCTTCCGAGGATTCGAAGCTGCTGAACGAGGCCTCTTGTCTGTTCCAATTGAACATGATTTCCACTGACGTCGAAGGATCCTGCTGGATCGCTATCTTTCCAATTCTTCGTTCTGGGATCCTCCGTGCCAGCATTTTTTCCCTCGGAATTATTGCCCGTTGATGGTCCATTTCCCCCGACGAGGAGGACGGAGCCAGTGCCCAGACTCACGGCCACTTGAAAATTCACATCTCATAGTCATATAATTTGAATCTTCTCCCTCTATTTCTTTCCTTGCCCTCAAGGAGTGATCTCATCGTTTCGGGATTCTGGTACTCCATACAGGGAAAGAGAGAGAGAGAGAGAGAGAGAGTCCTCAAACACGATACACTCGAGTGTACACCGGTTTTTCTCCTCGCCCTCTCCCTCCCTTTCTCTCTTTCGCCCGCCGTCTCTCTCTGCTCGCTTTTTGCGTTCGATCTTGTCACTTTGTATACCGCTCCGACTCTACCGATACGAGAGCGAAAGAGAGAGGGAGAGTGAGTGAGAACGAAAGGAAAAGAAAGAGAGTATCATCCGGCTTGAAGGATCAAGACGTTCTCGGTTTCTTCTCCCACTCCGTGTCGCAACGCTCAAACCTTGTTTTTTGTAGACTCTACAAACTCTCCACAAAGCCGAAGCGTTTTTCCTCCATTCAGAGAGCCCGAAATCGTGTATTTATCTTTTAATTCGATAAACCGTGAAATTAACCTCCAATCAACGAGTTTTTTGCAGTCACATGACATTCGGGTCTGACTGACCCACGGCAAGATTCCTACGATTATTAAATAAAAAGATTCTATTGAATTTAATCGGAAAAATATTGTGATCGTGTGAAACAAAATCGCACGAAATAATTGAAAATTCGCATAGAAACACATTTAAAATTTTTTTTATTTCACCTCATATTTGTCACTGCAACTCAACAGACACTCTGCTTTCCAAAGATCGTTGAAAAGCGGTTATTTGTTTCGTAATCGAGACTCGAAATTGCTACATGGAGTGAAAACTTCGCATGGTTTGGCCACGAAGATTTGAAGAGCACGATATCGCGACACGTCGTGGGCAGGAGGTCGAGCACTACGTACAGAGTGTACCCAAAAGTAACGTCGAAATTTTTCTAATCCTAAATACCGGGGCTTTATTTCCCTGGACGTTTGAATAGATAAAATCGGAAATCCCATTTCTTGGAGTCTTAACGAAAGGTTCGATGCCTCGATCAGTTTATTTATTATTAAGGGCTTGAGAGCAGCGGAGAAAAGGATTGAGCCTGGTTTACAGTTTTAAAAGGTCGTAAAAATGTTTGTAAGATGAAAATCGCGATACGACAATACTTTTGGGTACGATTCGTACTAGGGAGAGAATGGAATGAGTGGGGATCTTGAAGAAGTTTTACTACCTTGGGTGTTGGGCCGGCGTGCGAGTGTTTTGGAGCTTTGTCTCATATCTTCAACGACGATTGGTAAGGCAAATGCATTCGCTTGAAACGAAAACGACGAGGTTTTTGTTGGGCTTCGATAAGAGGGCGATCTTCGCACTGGAACATATGTCTACATGTAAACACAGAGAGTGTCCCGTATCCTCGTGAATTCCGGGCTTTTTTTAAGTCAGAAAGAATAATCGAACATGACGATCTCTCTCGGTTTTTCTCTTCTATTGTTATTCCAATAGGGCAAGAGCGGGAGACAAGCGAGTGCAAGGAATGCGCGGAATACGAAACGAGTATCGTTGTCGTACCAGGTTTCCCCCAGTTGGTGCGCGGTGGGTGTTGTTGCCTGGCGTTTCTCGCGCGGTGTCTCGGCCGTGACTGGCTCACTGCGAGCGGCGCTTTCACCTTGCGCGCACTCGCGCTCCTTCACGTTTGATTCGCCCAGCCACCGTGCGCTGCCGTCGAAACCGGCAAGCTTCCCAAATCGCTATTTTTCTTCTTCCTTTTGTTAAGCTCTTTGCCTCCACTATTTATATCCTGCCCGCACATTTATCCACCAATTTTTCTTCCATCCATAACCGGCTCACGTCCTTCGGTAAATCCCTCGTCGCCGGCCCCCGTATTTCCATTTCTAGCGCACGCGCGCGACCTTGCAAACTCGCACCAACTCGAATCACTGTCACTTTGCCACAAATGATCGCGGGCGAATTCGAATCTATAACGCGTGTGAATGAACGATGATTGAACAAATTTGAAAATATATGCAAAGCGTAGTGGACGCTTGAGAATCCACGAGTAAGACTAAAGCGACCAACTTATTATTACAACCGTACAGCGCGAGCATCAGCCAGACACTGCGACCGTCGTAAACGCGAGAAAGCGCGCGCGCGCGCGCACTCTCGCTCTCATACGAAAGAATGAAATCCAAAAGTATTACGCAAGAGGAATCGCGCCTTCTCTCTGTGTGTCTTTTTCCTGCCCGATCGAATCTCGCTCGAGGGCCTAAAAAGCAGAGATTCAGCTACGCGAATGCTCGATCTCACGAATCAAATAAGAACAAAGTTGTAGCCGCACTAATTTGGCTTTGCGTACTCTTTTGGAGGATTACTCGTTAACGAGTCGAATAATTATAGCAACAGCGTGAGAACGCACGTTTGTTCAGCCATTCGGCATGTCGTTGTGCACACGCAACAAGCGGAATGCAGAAACAATTAATATTCAGGTCTTTGGATACCGTTTTGTTCATTCAATCTTCGGTGGAATATTCCGAACCATTACCCGAACCTGAAACCCAATATTTATCAAGTGAAAACTGCTTTTTCGCATTTCATCGAAACTTTTCCAATCTCCCAGAGATTTCATTGATAAATATTCCTCGAATGTCAAGTTAGGACACGTGGTTCTCTTCGTTACCGAAAAACATAGAGAACGCTGTCCGGGAAAGCTTTTCCCCACAGTCGAGGAACACTTTATGAGGAAATCTCATAATTTCGTGAACACCGTCCAATCGACAGGTCGTTGTGAAATTTCATCCGCCGAGTCTATAACATTCCGACGTAAAAAACTTGTCCAAGTTCCGATTTGTAAATATAAATTATTTTTAAAGTGACACAACAAAAATGGTTCCTCAAGTTTTTAATAGAATTAACATTTTCCATGTATTAATCCGGACGCGGCAGGATTGAGTACAGAAACCTACTTTTACGAGGTCAAAGTTGCATGTGAGCAGTTTTAATTTAACCCGCGAACACCTGCCGCGTTTCAAAAGAAAGAATCACAATGGAATTGTTCTTTTCTTTGAGCGTATGTGTCAATGTTTACTATATTTATATAACAGACATAACTCTCGTGCTCGTTGGGCGCGAGAATTTGTCAGACAGCAACGCGAGTGAAAAAAAACGATGGAAGGAATGGGTGAAAGTTTTGAGAGCGCACCTTTCGTCTCGGTAGGTTGGGTTCTCGCGACGTGGAAAGAAAAACCGCAAACGAAGAATCTCGAGTGCGATACCAAGAGCAGGGGCTGGATCGGTTGGGCGTGCGCGAGCGTTACTCACCGGTAGCCGTTTCAAGATCGGTCCGACTCGTGTGGCGGCTGCTTGGTCGACTTCTTCGCCCCGTCCTCGACTTGCGTCGTCCGGCTCCGCGAGCTCGTCCGTTGGCGGTTTTTCGCCTGCATGAGAAAATTTCAACGTGAGTAAAAACATGAGTGAGAAAAATGTCTTATTTGCGATGACGCGAAAAGTTCACGAAAATTATTGCAACGTTTCTTTTTAATAATCTCTCGGTTGACGGGAAAATTCATAAACAAACAATTATGAATTTTATGATTGATGTAACTTTTTTAAAACATTCGCTTCGGTAAGATCCTCCCACGAACTTGCAAATAAACTATTCTGATTAATTTTAATGCTACACATCAGGGTCGATCGTCTCGGAGGGAGCAGAACTTTCCTGCATTGTTGAAGGATCGCTAGAGAGTGAAATTTGTATGGAATAAGATTATTAGTATGAATAGGAATGAGTTATTCATTCTTGAAGAAAATAAATCACAGGAGAATTATTTACTCGTGTAGAGAAAAAATACAACTCGGTTCTCTTGTGGATTTTGCTTGAGAAAAATAGCGTAGCAATAATTGAATATAGTTCTCGATCGTTTCGCCAAGCTGTAGGATAAAAATTGGAAAGTACTCAACGAAAATTCGAGGTTGCAAAGTTTGAATTAACTTGTTGTGAATGTTCAAGTTTCCGGTATGGAAAAATATCGAAAACAATCTTTGAAATTGGATGACGAATTTGTCTGTTTTGCATTCCGGCGAAACTGTGTCAACGCGGTAATGTGGCATGTGAAGAAATACCGTGTCCGAGAATCCGGCCGGCCGGAGGCTTTTTTCTCCTCGTTGGAATTTCCAACAGGTGCAACGATTTCTTCCAAATCTTCCCATTCGGATTCCCGGCCGCTGTTACTCATTCGCAAGCCGATATCTGAGCCTGCGTACAGGCTGTTGACACGGTCCTCGTGACTGGGGGCTCGAACGTCGTCGTATGTTTCATCGTCAAGGTCAGCGTCATTTTCGTCGATCGACGAATAGTCGTTGTCACTTGGCGTTGCTACTGGAGTCGTTGGGTTGGTTTGAGCAATGGGTCCAACGTCGTCGTAGATCTCGAGGCTCAAATTGTCGAGAAGAGTCTCTGTGGAGCAAGCGTTTCCGGGGTGAGTTTCGAGCACGCAGGAAGGCCCGACGTCGTCGTAGTCGTCGTCATCGTCTTCCTGGAACGAATTCGTTGCTAATTTCAAATCGATCGTTCGGTTTATTGAATTTCATGGAAAAAGGAAAAAAGAAAGGGAGGCTGACGAATCACCTGGTTGCGGAGGCAAGAGTGACCGGGTGAGAAACCAACGTCATCGTAAGCGTCAGCATTGGTTGTCGCTTCGTCATCATTTACCGGAGAAATTTCGACCTTGTCCTCGTTTCGAGGAGAAGCACGTCTCTCTGATCGGGCGGCACCGCCCCAGAGAAAGCTCGAATTGGCAAGGGGCGAGCGGGGACGTTTCGGAGTCACCACGTCAGGTTTTCTTTCTCCAGTTGATTCGAATATGGCCTCGTAGACCGGGGCGTCATTGGTTTTCATCGCCTCGGGCGACGGCGATGAGGTTTTCCCTGGGGCTTTCTGCATTTCCAACGAATTAATCTTTGCTCCAGAATCTTTCTTATGCTCGTCGACCAGCCCCTCCAACATCGCGAGTCTCTCGCCAATTCCCCTGGCGATGGTCCGCTGCACCTTAAATGATCCTCCTCCGCCTCCCAGCTGTTGATGGGCTCTCGTGCGAACCCGAACTCTCCGTTGATGCTCCGTTATCGTTCCCCCGGGTCTTACCTGGCAGAGTAACAAATCAATTAATATCGACCCATTCGTCATCGTGATTCTGGAGTTTACATCGTTGGAACGAATAAATCTTTTGTTTTTTTTTTTCATAAACTATATTTGCACGAACTTCAGCATAATTTTTGATTCAGCCGCAAAGAAATATGACGTTGAAGTTTTCATCGTGTTGGAATCCAACGAATTATTTTTTTTCGACAAAATCAATCATCTTATTGCAAAATGCAATTACGACTGTTATTACATTTCAAAAATGCTGAAAAAATTCAGGCTTCTGTTCAAAATCTTCGACTTGGAATGTCAATAATAAAATTATAGAAAAATACATTTTTTCATCCATTTTCGATCCAATAAATGGTCCGATCCGTCATATTTGCCCGGACACGAATTTCCCGGGCTTACAGACGAAGCGTTGAAAAAATAAACAAATCATCAATAAAAATAAATGTTTTTCGTTGCATTCCAACGTTGCGAACTGCAGCGTCGTAGTAACGTAATTACTACCTGAATAATTTTATAAATACGTAATGAACAATGTGAAACAACGAATGACAATGATTTTTCTTTCTACCGCTAGAATTGCGGTAACACGCGCGATTTACCGGTTTTCTGAAACTCGGTTTCCGTGCCGAAAATTATATACGATTATTCTTGGGGCGTAGGGAAAAAAAACGAGTCGCGTCGAGTGCACGGAGCGGGTCGTGCAATCATCCGTTACGAACACCCTCGCGGTTCATTATTTTTCTCGCGTCTTTTACGTCGTCACAAACATTCGGAATGCAAAAATGCATGCATCGTGTCTTCGTACTGACGGGGCGATGGTTAAATTTATTGTCGCGATCGTCTTGAGTTTTGCGGGCTCAGCTAAAACTGAAAATATGTTTACAAAGTTTGTTTCCTTTTGTGATTCTTTTGCAAGAGTCATTGAGGAACGATGCGACGAGGAAAAGAGGGAAATGCGACGGTACCTTTCACGCGTGTCGCGCTGCGGAGAAGAGTGAGAGGGGAAAATGATTTAAAAAAAAAGAAGAATGTTTGAACGTGTTTCTTCAACCTCACGAGAATCGCGTTTCAGAGACGGAGAAAGAAAATGTAACGGTAGGGGAAAAGGCAACGCTCTCGCTGCAGGAATGCACATTTTTCGTCGCAATTCTACTCTGGCTTTGGTCTGCCACTCCTTCGATCCCTTTTAGGATTTTCTATCGACACAAATGAGAGTTCTACATTAACTTTAGACCCCATGCCCTCTTCGTTCGAATGTAAACACCGTTCGGGGTCAAAAAGACCCGAATCCTCTCATTTGCGTAAAATATTACGTGAATGCAATAACGAGGGTTTGTTGAACTTCCTTCGTTCCGGTTTCTGATAACGGAGAGAACGATGTATCGATTGAGACGATTTTGACAAAATTTCAATTATTAGAATTTTGTGTAAAATGTAACAAAATTTCTTTTTTTTCTAACGTTTTTCTTTCTCTACTGCCAATTTGTGTTTTTGTGGTGGATGGATGTACTAATTATTCATGAAAAAGGAACGTACCGAGTTCACCTTGAAACTCGGACGTCTCGGTGTGCTTTTGCGATTTGTCGTTGTTGGCATTGTCGTCGCGAGGACGATTTCGCCCGGAGACTCATCATCGCAGCCGTCATCGTCGATCGTCACTGTCGCTAACAGTCGCAACGGTAGACTCGCTCTTTTGAGCGCAAGGCTGTCAATCGTCGCATACCTCGTGGAACGTTGTTTCTTGGTCGATCCTTTCTCGCATCTCTCACTCGTCCCTGAATCACCGTCGCCCTTCTCCTTACCCTCCTCCTCCTCCTCCTCCTCCTCATCTTCGTCCTTTCTTGATGATTCGTTCGATCTCGTTTTTATCTCCCCATCCGCATTCACACCACTCGATTCATCGATCATTCTCCGAATGTGCATAACGCGAAAATCGGTTTTTTTACTCTCGGGTCCTTGTTTTTGTCGCACATGCGGTGCTACTTTTGGTATGGCGAGCAGAAAATTCCGAAGCGTTACGATATTTATTGATGCAGTTTTGTCAGATATCGTTTTTTTTTTTATTATTGCAAGTTAACGTCCTTTCGACCACGAACTATTTTCCTGATAATCGTTTTTAATTCGCTCGACTTTTATATTTTTTTTTTCCAATTTTATTGTTACACGTGATAGTTACATATTTTTTATTTATTCGATGTTTTCACAATGTCAGTTTCACCACGAAACACTGCATTTTCGTAGATATATTCACTTCAGAATGTATTTTTCAACAATTGACACGTTTTACATTTTCGAAATGATTTCATTATTGCGATATTTAGTTTGTCCTTTCGCTCGAGATTTCTCCAAATTCTTTTCTTCCGTCTAACGTTGCTTTTTATTGCCTGATGTATATTTGTCCTTTCGCGAGAGCACTAAACGCGGAGGTGTGATTTTTCACTGGTCGGTACAAATTCAAACTATAAATACCGGTGATACGCGGGGGCGATTCTGCTCATCACACCGAGCGCGAATCAACGAAAGATCGTTTTGCGCTTTTTGTTTTCGTCCGAACGAACGTTCCTCTCTTATCGTTGAGAGTGTGCTGACGACGCGAGTTTACTCAGCAGCGGACTGGCGTAAACCGTATTTGAGAATTCTTGAGAAACGTCATGCAGCACGCCGAGCGTCTCGAGTCTCATTTCCGAACACTGACGATTCGAATCATTGTAAAAAATACGATCGCGGGTTTTTTCTCGATGATCACAAATTGAAATCGTATGTGACGATGAATTTTTATCTATCGAAGATAAATTCGCATGTTTTTTTTTTCGTTGACGAAACACGCGGATTCGAGCATGCAATGCGCGGCGAAAAGACGCAGTCAACGAGCGTGAGCAGGAAGAAAATAACAACGCGGGAACGCGCGTGCTCTCGTCCGCGAATCCCGCTACAATCTGTCCCACGTACAATAACCGCGCGACGAGCTCAACGAGTCGCTCCGGAGCCGAGACCACCCGAGACTCTTACTCCCGTTCCTCCTCCCAACCCAACCATCGCGGATTCTTGGAGCAACACCTTGTTATTTTCTTTTTCGTTTCGACCTTCTCATATGTGTATTCGCGCATAGAAAAATGAGAGAGAAGTACGAACACGCGTCATCGCGTATCTTCGCCGATAGAGCGCGACACCCGACAGATTATCGAGTCTCAGCGATTCTCGCGTTTGCCAAACGCGCCGATAGTCTCGCACCGATCGCGAACACTGTTCGCACGATTGCGTTTCACGTTGGTAAACACGCTGAACCGAGCTTCCGTAAACACAATCAACGAAGCCTCATAAAACAGTTTTCAATTTGTAATTTCCGAAATAATGATGATTCGCTAATGACAACAATTTGTCTACGTAATCAAGCATATGGAATGGAAAAGAGTAAACTTTTGAGTTTTTGATTGCCGCCTGAACAACTCATCGACAATTTTCGAGAAAATATATTTCGATAGAATTTTTTACGCCATTTTTCCACCGCTACGAATTTTGATGCAGAGTTTGAATGGACGTTTTTGTATCTTCTTACCCGCATTTCGTCTCAAACGATTTTTGAGAAAAATTCGATAATAATAAACAGAATTAGAAATATCTTCTCGATTTTTATGAATCCGATTTGGACGAATGATTAAGTGCGATAAAAAAGTAAGGTGAAATGAAAAAGCGTAAATAGCAAAACGTGCTTCGGGAACAAATGTCCTTTAGCGGACTTTGCCCGTGGTGCGAAGTGTGTCAGTGAAAATCCTTCGTCGTGCCAAACCGAGAAAGTCGTGTGTACAATTTCTTTGAAAAACGAAACTGGAGCGTATATTCCTTAATAGAGAAAAATGGATGAACAATAAAACGAGACTCTCTATTTGTCTAGAGTCGACCACGACACATTGAGATTGCATGGCCCCAACATCCGTCGAGTGTGTGTGTTGTCCAAATCGTTCTCGTATCCAAATTCGCTGGCCTTCGCACAACCAACGATATTTGCTCATAACTTTTCGATTTTGTGTCCATTTTGTTGTTGCGACGATCTCGTAAAATTTCTATACTCACGTGAGTCAATCCTTCGAACTGGCGACATCGAGAAGCGACACATCGATCTGTTTCGGAGATTCCAATCGGCGTCAAACCGGAAGTTTCCATTGTACATCACACGCACGTACATTCGACTAGATTTAGGAACGCGATCGATAGTAATTCAGCGCGTTCGAGACTCGCAAGTTCCGATGAGCAATGACGACCTTTTTTCGTGGGCAATCTGGCGGCCGGTTGACGATCGATCACTGCACATCTTCGACAGATTGCCGAATACAATCTTATCTCTATCGTTCGTCGATACGAGATACGTTCATGTACGCGCGAGCAATAAAAAGATAAATTGATAAAACACAACAATGAGAAAAAATAACCGAATCGAATTAAAGGTGCTTATTGATTTAATGCAATCTGTGATTGTAATTGGAAATTTCAAGGATTATCCTGATATTTCAATATTTATTCAACGATTGCCGGTGACTCCGAAGAGATCGAGAGTGGTGCATGGTCGAAGCTTGTGATCAAACCGTAAGACCTCGAGAAATACAAAGATAAAATTACTCTCATCTGCAACTTTTTTTAGCTACTTTTTCCGATGGATTTCGATCTAAAAAAATGTTCAAACGAAATTCCTCACTCTTCCGAAACCGTACAAAGCAACTTTCATATTGCCGCGAATACGAAATTTCCAACGGCGCGTGTAAACTCTTTCGAAAAACGAAGAAAACGGTTTTCTTCGACGAAATTTCAAATTTCAAGAAAACAATCGCGCGAATTCTCCTACAAGGAAAGAAAATTATATCAAAAAATAACTATGCCACCATATCGTCCTTTTGAGAAATTTCAGCAAAGACATAGTAATTTTTCATGAATATTCTATCGCAAATCGCGGAAATTTTGACCTTTTTCAATTTCAGATGAAAAATTGCTCTGCGTATTTGTTCAAATTTCTCGGACAGACGACATAGTATCAGGGAACTATGGTGGCACAGTAACTTTTCGATATAATTTTCTCTCCATGTGAAAGCCTATAAAAAAAGTAGCAGCATTCAGTCTGATGGAAAACGACGAAAGTCCGTGGCGGGGTGCTGATACAATGAGTCAGGATGCTGCGGGGCAAAAGAATAACGGGACATGGAGAATTTCGAGAGGATTAACAATCTCGGCGGATGTAAGATGCACATTTTTGTTGAAGCTAAAGAAATGACGTGGCCTTGCAATCCTGCGTATGATTGGTCACTAAAAAGTCATCTCAGCCTTCTAAACTTTTTGGTTATGAAATAATAATAAAGTTTTATTACTAGGGCCTGAGAGTTTTTTTAATTGGCATCGTGTTTAGCCGATCGCGACGATACTTTTTCGAATGTCATTACGAATTTATAGGTAATCGACAACACGCGAATAAATATTCGAAACGGCATCGAGAACACGCGAGGCCAAAGAGCGCGCACGTAGAGCTCCGTTGTTGCGCTGCGCCGCGCGCATATTACTATTTTCTTTAATCTTTTTTTTTCACACTCGAAGCATTTTTACGTAACTGGATGCGCGAGTTCGATGCGTTCGCGGCGCTTAGCCCCACTCTCACTGAAAACCTGTTGTTTTTTTGCAATTTGGGTTGGTTGATTTAAAAATTATAATTGCATATGCGGCGGATACAGTGCGAGCGAGTCCCGCAGTGACGAGTCAGTCGTGAGCAGACTTTTCAAGAGGAAGCAACTTGAACGAACATTCGACAGTCGATATGGCCCTCGAGCAGGTAATTATTTAGATAATTCTTCGAAGTAAACTCATCGAAAAAATCGAATCTGTTGATTGTATTTCTCGATAAATTGGCGCGGATTACAAATTGTATTTTGATCATTCTCCAAAATGTACAAAGGAAAGTAAATGGGGAAAACGAAAATCGCACCGCCATCCGCGCCCGCGATTCACCGTCGTACTTTGTCTTCGCGAGCAGCAGAAGTTGATTTTCTTTCTTTTCATGCAGGATTTCCAAGCAGCGGTGCAAGGGGTAAACAACATGAATACTCGGCCCACGGATGGTGAACTTTTGGAGCTTTATGCTTTGTTCAAGCAAGGCTCGGTCGGTGACAACAATACGCGTGAGTATTAACGATTTTTTTAATGGCTGAGTCGATTTTTGCGGGAAAACGAGTTTCGGAGAATTTTTATACTGCGCGTTCCCGCTGCAGGGTGAAATTTTTCGTTCAAAATATTTGAAAAAACTTATGCATGTGCAAAACATTTGAAACAAAGACTCCGATTCGTTGATGACGGAATGAATAAAAGTGTTTGTCCGTATCAACAGCAAAGCCCGGACTGTTGGATCTGAAAGCAAAAGCAAAGTGGAACGCTTGGGATGGAAAAAAAGGAACGTCACAGGATGATGCGAAAAAATCGTACATCGCATACGCAAACGAAATGTTCTCGAAATACGGATAAATGTTAATTTGCGACGGTGTGATTCCCCGTCTCGTAATCGCTAAAATGTCATACGTTGTTTTCTACTGCATTGGGAAATTTATTACCTCAAAATAAAATAATATGCTACCAGCTAATTCCCTCGAGTCCGTTCTTCCTTCGGGCGTTGAAATAGCCTCGGAAAATATGATTACTATTTGACCTTGAAGCCGCGCGATACCTGTCGCTCGTTTGGTGACGCAATGGGCAAAGTTCCCCATCGGCAAAGATGTTCGAAAATTTTGAGAACTCGGTATTTGTGCCGCTTAATCCGAAGAATATCGACGGGAGGCCAACGTCACATCGTATCGCGACTTTTTAGATTTTTGAACGAGAGAATTTCTAAAATTTTATCCATGCCGCTCGCGTCACTTGCGCACAATCCTTAAGGACTGATACGTAGCGCTAATGAGAATTTCAAGGGCACTTTTATGCTCGAACTGTCGAGTGTTAGAATTTCTACTGTCGTCTTCCAACTTTCACAGAATAAAATTCTTCGAAAAATTCTTGTAGGGCGTCTGAGGCACTTTCATGGTTTTTTCCAATCGAATTTCCGAATGTTTATGGATCGTTATGAAAGGTCAACTATTTAAGTGGGAGGGGGGCGAAATACTCTAGACAATTTCGTAAATTTTTGTTGCCAACGATTGTCCTGGAAGGTTATGAAAAAAAAAGGAAAAGGTTAGGGTTATTCGTGTCAGGGCAAATACGACGGATCGCTCCATTTATTCAATCAAAAATGGATGAAAAATGTATTTTTCTACAATTTTGTAATTGAAATTCCAAGTTTAAGATTTCGAACAGTAACCTACATATTTTTTCAGAATTTTTGAAACAACAGGCTGAAAGAACGGTGTGCCCCGGTTTACAGGCGGAAAGTGCGGAAAAAACGTTCATATAGACAAAGTGATAAAAAAGGTCATCGATAAATAATCAATCGAAATGATTTAATAATTTTATCGATAATTGTTCGCATTATGAGAGAAAGAACGAACAAAAAAGTCATTGCGATACCGTATTCACGGTCGGTTTTTTTATTGTCGCGGTGCGATCGTCTTTTTTTTTACCATTGTGTTGTCCTCGTCCGGTTCGAAATCCCCATCGACTTCCCAGTGCCTCTAACCTCGGCGGCTGTTTTGTTTTATCTCGGGCGACCGGCGTAATAAATCGTTCCGATCAAGTTCAAAGTCCTGTTGTGTGTCGTGATCGCGCTAGCTTTGAGGCTTTGAGTTTGTATATAAATTTTCCTACCACTAAATATTCCGTTCCCCCTCCTCTGCCCGAGGCTCTCGGCCCTCTCGGCCGGCGAAAAAAACCAACCAACGTGTTTACCAGCGCACTCTCGCGCCGCATTTCATTCCCGATTCCCCGGTCCCCGCGCCAGTTGCCCACAGCGCGTCGCACGAGGAAGCAATAGCTGAGCTCTTGTACATTTCTGTTTACACAAGTGCCTATTTCCGGGTTTGCGATTATACATCGTTACTCGTTGCAATAATCTTTTTTACGCATCCTCAGTCCGCACAACTTTCGCCATGAGTCTCGAAGAGGTAAGAGTTTGTATTTATTTCGACATTTTCGTTGGAACGAGGCATTATTATGTGGAAATATTTATATATGACACTATTGACCGCTATCTTCTTAAAAGGCCTGCTTATCGTTAGTCTGACACGTGTCGAAACACGACATGCCGTTGCACACTCAAGTGTACCATCGTTTTGTTTACGACTTGAGTTTCAAGTGAAACACAGAAGAGTTGTATTTTTTTCGACGCGTTTCTTTATTCATTCTTTAAGCTAATCGAGACGAAACAAAAACCACACCCGAAGCTTTCTCATTTACCTCAAGTTAGCTTGATTTTCCGACATTTCCAAGTTGGAATATTATTTATTGCTTGCAAATAAAGGACGCGGAAAATTCTAATTAACACGAGTCTCTAAAATAATGAAAAAAAACTATTTAAATTTGTTTTCTAGGCGAATAAATCTTTCATTTTCGCAGGAATTCAACCAAGCTGCGGAAGACGTTAAGGCACTTTTAACCTCGCCGTCCAATAACGATCTCTTGGAAGTCTATTCTCTCTTCAAGCAAGGAACCGTCGGTGACTGCGACACAAGTAAGTTTTTTGTAGTTTCAGGTATTTGCTTTGAAAGTCTCTTTCTCATTTGTTAAAATCTTGTTTTTCAGCGCGTCCAGGAATGCTTGACCTCAAGGGCAAAGCCAAGTGGGACGCATGGAACGCTCTAAAAGGGACTGACAAAGATGAGGCGAAAAAGCTTTACATAGCAAAAGTCAAAGCGCTCGTCGAATCAATTGGCAAAAAATAATTTCATACGAAATTCTCAAACCTTTCGCTCGCCACTTTGGTGTCGAGTGATCAATGGCCTCCTAGACGTTATCGTCACTGCTATTTTTTCGGGAATTGAGACTAGAGCACGCACAATGGAATTTCCAATTTTTTTCTCACATACTCGATCCTTTGGGTAGAGAAAACCCTGAATAACGATCAATTTGATAACGAGGAACAATTTTCTCGGAACAAAGAGCAAATGGGCTCAAGATGCACACAGATTTTATCCGCACACTTGTTTTCTCATCCACCCAGTTATAGATTTATACATTTCTGTTGATTATCATTGTTCTGTTGATAAAATTATTGTTTCATCGTTATACTTGGATGCATTTTGTATTTAATGATTTCGACTGTATACGAAATAAAACATGGATTTGTTTAGCTGCGGATATTTTCACTACATTCGTTCTCCCCATTAGACAAGATTAATCTTCCCACAAAACGATTTTTCTTCCCTATGTGCAGTAAAGTCTGAACTTTTCGAAAACCCACGAAAGTGAGTTATTTTTGTCGGAAACGAAAATCTAAGGATTATCCTTCTTTCTATATAATTGAGTTCTCTATAAAACTTGGAGATGGATCGAAAATCTCATTATTTTGGAAATTTTATGAAATATTTGAAAGTTTGGATAGAAACGTTGCGTTTCATTGACGTCGAGATGGACGGGAGTAAGAATTCAGCTTCCTAATACGTGGCACGGACTTGCAACTCGAGATTTCATGACGAAAGCCAAAGGAGGGGATGAGGAAGAGAAGTGTTGAGGAAAAAAAGTTGAGAAGAATGAATTTTAATATTGTATTTGTTTTAAGCTTAATTGTCTACTGTTCTTATCATTATATACAGATACGCGAGTTAATTAATAATTAGGAGGGAACTAAAATTGTGCTACAAGAAAAAATCGGTGGCGGAGGTAATCGGAGCTCTCTTTGAGTGAAATTTTATTGTTTCGTCAAAAAAGGTTGGCGTGGAGGTACGTAATAGTCTCTTGAAAGATGGGATACACATAAAGGAGCAGTGAGCTCGAGAAACGAAAATGGGGCTAGTATGTCGAGTGGGCAACTATTCTACGGAGCTCTAGCGTCGTTCTGAATTTCTGTAGAGAATGAAAAGAAATAAAAATAAAAGGAAAGAAAAAGATAAGGGACGCGAGGCGTCCAGTCGTCGGTGATGTACACCAGAAATTGGTCGTAGCGCTGGCCGATGTACGAGTAACGTTCATTGTTTGTTTCTTAATATTACAGCCATTACTTGGCAAATTGAATATCTATATTGAATGTGAGTTTAAGTATATGGATGTTGACAGAATCGTGCAGCTGTGAATTCCAACAATAGTCCATTGATCACAGATCGATGGTCACTCGTGGAAAAAAATGTTGATTATCCAACAGTTGGAAATTTGTGGCTAGGAAATGTCTTGCCTCCGCCGCCCCCATTCTCGAACACATTTTTTTCCGCGGCTTCAAAAGTGAAATCCGGCTTTTTGCACGTCTCGTTTCTCCTCTGTTGATTTTCTTTTCTCTTGATATTTTTCTTATTTTTTTAATATTATTTATTTATAATATTATATGTCGGTTCAGTTCATCAGGCTGTCGAACGACCGCACCTGTTAAAAGTTGATTATTCATTTTAACTTATGCTTCAAAGCCCAATATCGACCGCTCTCTTCCTCTATAGTTTTTCCTGTTCCGTATGTTTGTCCGTTTTTTTTTTATTCGACACAAGGGCCGGCCGGGTAGTCTCTCATGGAACGAGGTTTTTATTGAAATAAACAGACACCCGTAGTTAACAGACGGAGGGATGGAGAGAGAGAGAGAGAGAGAGAGAAGGAAAGTCAAAAAAGATTACAATGATCGACCGACTTTCGTAATCTTACGCCGTGATTCGTGAAACGTAGCATTCGCACGAGAGCAAATAATCCATTCAGTATTTATCTCCCCCCCTCCCAGAGCTCTACGAATTTTTAGATGATTTATTTCTCACAATCCACCACAGATATAGTATATAAGTTGAGAAAATATTAGTTTTTGTTGTTGTTTTTCCGCTGGACACAAGAATCCCTCCATTAAGGACGGAGCCAAAAGCAGGAAAAGTTAATTTCGGAATAAGATTTAATGCTGCTGAATTTGATAAATTTTGCTTGCCTCAAAGACTCCCCGACAATCCAAAAAAAGAGACAAATGGAAAATAAAACGGAAAGAAAAAATTGGATGCTTGCCAGCCGAGTGTCTGTCTTGCGTGTCGTGAGAAACGCGGAGGGATATTACTTTCGCTTTGTTTTCTCGTGCTTGGTACTCGTATGTGGGTGATGGTGGTGGTGATGATGATGATGATGATGATTCGACTTTATCCTGTTAAGGTGATCGGTGTGCGGCACTTTCGAACCAGGGCTACCCATTATTGTTCCGGGATCGTTGATTCTTTCATGATTCACCTGACGGCTGGTCGATGCTTCGTTCAACCTGACAAAACAAATGGTATTTACGGAAAATAAGTCGAGCGTTGAACCTTTTTTTTCGAATTATTTTCACACTCCTCTCTCCCCCTTCCCCAGCACCTCCATTATAGCTATGCATGCCTCGCACGGCTTTATCCGTTGGTATAAGCGTTCAATGTCCTACGATAATCATTAAACACGTTTTTAATATCGGTTAATTTGTTACAAACACGACAGACGAAAAACAAACACTTTCCGGGCTTTTTCTTGAGCGTTTACCATCGTGGGAATGCACTACTGGAACGATGGCGTTCCATTTCGCACAGAAACGAACCAGCGCTTCGACTCTTTTCATTAAAGATAACAAAATAAAAAAATAAAGTTGGACATTCAGTGAAAAGAAATACATCGAGACCGGAAATCGTGAATATTTTCGGGTGCCAATTCGCAACAAGAAAAAATATATCGGTCAAGCGGGTTATTTCATTAGTTTGTTTTTATGGTAACTTGAAGATTTAACTATACGTTAGAGACTGCGGTACACCGTTGACTGTCTTGGATCTGAGGATGTCGTTTTCGTAAAACATTACAGTTTCCTTGTTATTCTCGCAGATTCTGAAACAAAAAGCAAAGAGTTGAAAAGTTATTGTTACGAGGTTCAGTAGAAAAACGAAAAAGAGGAGTTTTCAGTGATTTTTTTTTTCCATCGGACGAATAACAGATTTCACAACTTTTTTATGTTCATTTCCAGATGAAAAACTAAAATTCTTTGTACGGACTAAAAAAAAAAAGCTAAACTCACGTTTGGGTCACTAATTTTTTGCCGTTGACGAATCTTGTGGCCGTGCTTGTCTGCTTGACGCTAGGACCCTGACCGCCGAAATTCGCGCTTCCGAAACTCGAAGTATAGAGTTCAGCATTTCCCATACCCATACCCATTCCCATTCCACCCAAGCCCATACCCATGCCCATCCCCATTCCCATGCCCATGGGACCGCCGAAAAACGGCTCGAAGGGCGACCCGAGACCTCCGAACAGACTGATGCTATGAGAGTGTCGTTGATTCATGTGCGAGTCTCCGCTCAGCACTGTAGCAAAAGAAAAATCAATTAAAGACCGAAATTCTTTGGCATTGTTGCGTTATTCTTCCAGAGCATCAAACTTACTTTCAAACAAATCGTTGAACGGCGATGTGCCAAAGACTTCTCTGAACACCTCTTCAGGGTCCCGGAAAGCGAACCACCGCTTCATGTGTGCATCGAGATCGTACTCGTGTCTGCGTTTGCTGCCAGGCATCTGGAGCTCTTCTTTTCCATATTGATCGTAAGTCCGACGTTTATTTTCTGTAAAAAAATAAAACGATATTTTAAAAAGGTTATTTTGCAACTAGAAAGTCAATTGCAAGAAATGTTTCAACGCTGATGATCGATATGCGTTCGGGAAATGAAGAATGATCCGTTAAAGTATGTAAAGGAAATGATGAACAGGATGATGATAATTTTCACGATGTTGAAGATTGCATCGTTGAAATGCAACGAAATTCTGTTGTTTTTTTTAGCAGCTCTCAAGATTCTTGTTCAATATTTGGTCAAGACAATAAATTTTTTTTTTTTTATCCAAACACAAAATCAGTACGAAAATTGTCATGGTTTTGGAAATTGAATAAATGTTGCGTTTTTCGTTGGACCTCAACGTTGCGAACTTCAGTGTCATTGATTTTTTAGTTTCAGCTTCAAACACGAGTACGTGCATTGGTGAACAAACTGTGAAAGAAAAGCGTTCGGGATCATTGCAACGTTCTCGTATTTAGGTCTCTCAGTGACGTTCGTCAAATTCCAGCAAAGAAAACGAGAGAAAGGTAAGTCGGTAAAAACAGAGGAATCAACAAAATTCTCTTGAAAAATTAAATTGCCAAGGGCAACCATGAGGTTTCAACGAACGAAAAAAGAACCGGGGCACTCGCGAGTTTATAAATTTGCGAGCAAGGGACTTGGGTTCGTGCGGTACCGAAGAATCGTTCGAAGGGTGACTCAAAGAAATTCCGTGAGGTAAATCCAGCGCGATCTGCCCTCGCGGCCGACTTTTGACAACATCGTTGATCGTAGATTCTTCTTCGCCCATCTTGGCCGATAAATTGTAATTTTTGTTTACATTTCGATTTTTGTTTGTTTTTTTTTTTTCAGAGACGATCCCCGGGAACAAAATGTACAGACATATATTATCATCGGTGATTCACGTCGCGGTTTTTTCGACGGAGGTCGTCGACTCGTCGAGTAAGATTTTTTTAATTGAAGAAAAAATTTGTTTAAAAAAGAGAAGAGCTCACCATCCGCGAGGACCTCGTACGCTTCAGAAATTTCTTTAAATTTTTTGTTGGACTCTTCGAGGTTGTCCGGATTCTTGTCGGGATGCCATTTCAGAGCAAGCTTTCTGTATCTGTAAATAAAGGAATGAAATTTATTATTATGTTATCGCAATCTCATCCGGGAAAAGTTGCAAAGAACGTGGCGAGAAGGGAGAAGAGCCCAAGAGCGCGGAACGAAACGCATTGCTAGTTCATTCGGAGTGAAAGTTTCTCTCGCTCGCGTGCGCGACTTTTGTTTATTTACTTGTTTACGTTTGTGTGTTTTTTTTTTTTTTGTTAATAATTTTTCCTGCCGTGTGAAAGATCGTTCTTCCGATCAACGGCAGAGGGGTGTGTTCTCCTCCGCTGTACGGAGAACGACCGTGAAAGGGGTCACGGACCTCGCAACGAGAGCCACACAACCTTGAAAGCTCCGCGGCTCGTCGCATCGCGGCAACATCGAGAAAATCTTTGCTCCGTTGCTCCTCGGCGCGTTGACCGCTCCAACCGCCTCCCGTAAATCACCACCCCTCCACCCTCCTCGCCGCCTCTTGCGACTCTGCGCAAGATTTTTTTATCCAACTAAACCGAAATATCTACGTGTTCAATCTTCTGACCACAAGTTTTTATTTTCCTCTTTTCTTCCTACAGATTCTGAGGTCATTTCCTTTCATTTTTTTTTTTTACTAATTAGATTCGCGTACAGGGGAAAAATGTTCCGTAAAGAATTACGGTATTACCGCAGTGCAGCGGGACCGCGTCGAACGGAACGAAAAAAATTGACGTTGACGTAAACACATCCGTGCCGATCGAATTTATTTTACTGCTACGTATCGTCGAAATGAGAACTGCCAGAAGAAAAAAAAACGAATCTCAAGGTATCATTTCGGACCATCGAACGTTTTATATTTTCCATCGAAAGTTTGTGAATTTAATTGTAATGACTCTGAACTTTATTGTAAAATTTTGACGCAACGATTTGATTTTTTTTTTGTTTAGTAAAAAGACTGATCGTTTTATAATATTGATTCGAAATCGGTGAGCCTGATTACGGAATTTCATTTTTGCAAGGCCGAACCTCACACTTTCGTGTCCACTTGTTTTTTAGCTCACGCCTCCTTTTTGGGCAACAAAAGCCGTAAACCGGATTAGGTGATTAGTGAAATACTTACGCTTTTTTAATTTCAACCGTTGTCGCGTTACGGTTGATGTCGAGGATTCTGTAATAGTCGACCATAGCGCGTCCTTGGTGTTGGTAACCTCGCAGCAGCCGCGAGTCCTGTCGAAAAAAAAAAGATTTGACGTAACACGCTAAAGGTAAGAAAAAAGGTGAACAATGGCGTCTCGCTATTGAATTTTTCTCTCGTCGTTCGCGCTCGTTTTTCTCTCGGGCATAGATCGCGTTTTGGCTATCACGTTGCAGTTGCACAGTCCGCGTACTTGCCCCACTTACGTATATAGAATAATTACGATATCAGCGACTAAGTGCGAACTATCGTAAGCTCATCCCTCGCAGTATAACAATCATAATAATAACATTGATTATAACATAATAATGACAAATATTCATTTCGGTTTGCGGCGACTTCGTTGTAAAGCAACGAAATTCTGTTTTTCCTTGACCAGAGCTCAAGATTCTTCTCCAATATTCAATGAGGACGATAAAATTTTCATGGTTTTTGAATTTCAACACAAAATGAACAGAAAAAATAATTTTCATTTGATGCCAACGCGTGAAATATCTTTTAGATCCGTAATGGCGAAAGATCGAAAATTCTTTAGTTTCCAGATGAATGCACTTCGAAATTCCAAGGTCACTTTTATTTATATTGATGAAAAAAACGATTCTTTTGTTTCCACTTTGAATGTAGTTCGGAAAACGTTACAAGTTGTTCAGGAAAATTGGGACCTGCAGAGTAACAACGAATATCTTGTTGCAATAAAAAATTGACGGCACTTTCCATCTGAAGTAACAATGCAACTCGATCAATGCACACGCGATGCGATTATAGCGATGGGAATGACTGGTAATGCTTCTGAGGTTCTCTAGAAAAGTTCATATTCCATTTGACTCTTTTTTTTCGTCTCCGCGTTGATGAATTAGTTAGATTTATCAAGTTGTGTGTATTTTAAAACTTCTGAATCAAGTCGGCCTTGGAATCTCGGCGATTCTTCCAGGTGGAGAAACTTTATAGCAAAAAAAAAATCCTCGTTAGAAGGTTTTTCACAGAGGGAAGAAAAAATCGACTCTGTGAGTGAGTGGTTCGCCCAAGTGTGCACTAAATTCAACACCGTGCTCAGAACTAAGTCTCAACGACTCTTGGAACCGTGAACGATTTTTGTTGAGAGAAATATCTCGAATATTCATATCCCGACAATAGAGCAGTGGAAAATTACGGGCTTCATTATCGTTTAGTTTCTGGTTCAGTTCTTAAAACTTGATGCTCGAGCGAGGGCACGTTCGGTCTTTTCTTCGAAAGAGTTCTTTTGTTAAATCGAGCGTTATCGGTTCTCGTGGCATAGTTGGAATTAATCATGCAGGCCCATAAGTGTGTGATAACTCATTCGGTAAAGCAGCATGCACGAGAAATATTTATAGAATTATTTGCACATGTAACGCGACGTTATTTATTCAGGAAAAGTATCTGAGCAGCTTGGATCAAAATTATGTAACTTTTTACTAACAAAAAATGTATAAGGATTGAATGTTCACTTGAATTTTTAAGGGTGCTCGCGCCATTCATAGAATAAATGTCAACTTTAGCGTCAGAAATGAACTATAATGATGGAAAATGAAGACTCTAAGTATTTTTCGAAAAAATTGTTAACCTGAGATTCAGTTTAGAGCAAGTTTAGCTTTTCGATGAGTTACAAAAAAAAAAACAAGAAAAATGGTATTTTTTTGGCATGTGCGTCTCCTCAAGATGTTTGAGACTGGTTCGCGAGAAACGCAGACTGTGCGAATGCGGCTCACAGGCTGAGGCATTTGTTGAGAAAAAAAAATTGGCTCGTGCCATTCGAGTTTGTCCACCTGTTGCGGAGTCGGGCGGCGTAAGAAAATGCATGGATCGTGTGAGGGCATTGGAAAGATCGAGTGAAAGAAAAGCAAGAATTGTAGAGAGTTTCTTATTTTTTTCTTTGTTTGGTTCGACATAGATCGTTGGCGCGACGATGAGTCTCGGAACGACGAGCACGATGGCGTGGGGGACAAGTCGCGTGGTGGGCGCCGCGGAAGATGTTCGCGTTTCTCCAGGTCTCAACGTCTTCGCGCCTCCCGGATAATTCTGAGGAGGGAGAGGACGATCGCGAAGGAAGCGCCCTCGCACCGCTCAATCACGACCTCGGCGTCGTTCGACGGGCCAAAATAATGTATTCTTTTTATTTAATCTCAGGTTTACACGCGCTCTCATCATTTTGTACACGAGGGCGGAGAAAAAGAGTTTGTGCGTGCGTGTGTACGAGCGAGGACACGATCACGAGCTAGTGGGCGGTCTTGAGAGTCTCCCGCGAGAGCTCGGCAACTCTCCTCGCGCTTGCGTGACGTCAGTCTTACTTATTTGGCCAGGAATCGCGCGGTTTTGAGAAAATCGTTGTTTGTTATTGTTTTTGTTGCTCTGGCATCATTGTCACCGAAAGACACGAGTTTCTCAGTTTCATTCGCTTCTTAACGATCATACAGTTACCCTCCTCTCTCTCATGCCTCTTCTCAATGCCGGAAACGGGAACACAACCGTTAACCATCGCGACTCGTCCCTGACCTTGCGAATGTACGTCGCGCACGAGGGATTCATTCGTCCCCGTTTTTTTCTTGCGATGCATTTATCGCCTCCTAATCTAAACTTTTCGTTGTCATAGTTTCGGCACACCCTAATTTTTAACACCTCACGCGAACCGTAGTTTCTTTGTATCCCAATATTTGAAATCTATTCATCGAGAACTTTATTCATTTCTATGACTAAAAATTTCAAATTCTTCTTCCTCGAGATGTTACTTTTTCGATTTATTCTTTCTATAATTTGTTACGTTGTAATTTATGCTAAATTTCCTTGATTCACGATGGAAAAATCAAGTTCTATGTCTCACTCTTAAAATTACTATTTTTCTATCGAAATAATCGCCAGGAAAATATGAATAATGAGTTCTACTGATGACACTGGAGTTCGCAACGTTCGAGTTCAACGAAATAGTATTTTTCTTTTCATTTTTCGTTCAATTTGTAAAAAAATTGAAGTTTTCGCATTAATTTTCTGTTTTGATAAAAAAAAAACCGTTTCATTGTCCTGCTTAAATATTGAACAAGAATGACGAGCTCTGCTGAAGAAAAAACAGAATCTCGTTGCATTCCAACGATAGAAACTTCAACGTCGTGCTCTACTGAAGAAAAAACAAGATTTCGTTGCATTCTAACGATGCACCATCATAGGAAAATTCACACTATACCAAGTATCGTTTTTTGTTTGTTTGTAATTATAACGGACGTGAATTTGATGAACTTTCATACGAACAGTAAATTCGTCCAGACGACGATAATTTTGCGGGAGTTTTGATCGAAAATCGTACTCACAAAGTCACGTACATGAAATGTAGTTCGATCGATTCTTGTAAATAGCCAGTAAAAAGTGTTTCTATAAATGGGAGAAGAAGGATCGATGAATAAATTGTTCATGTACAGAGCGCCGTCACGTGTGCTATAGATTTAGACTGTGGCGTGTTTTTCTTTCGCATCACCGTTGCTTGCGACAACGTTTTTCTGATTTTAACGAAATAACCGACTTTAAAAACTGACAATGATTTACGAAAATTAAATTGGTTGGTATAATTCTCGTTTGTTGTCAACAAAAGTCGACATAAATTGTGACTAATGTTTCTCCGTGGTTTCCGTAAATTAACTCGTCAATGTTGAGCAACAGAACGATTAGAAACCATCGCAACGTTAAGTGTCAAGATTTTTTTTTGTTTTTCGATTCCTAACGTTAGTTACAAATTTTTTCTAGTCGTATACGAAAAACTGAATCAAGCAATGCATTTACGCTTTTCTTTTTATTCCCAGAAGATTTTGACACATTCAACGAGTGTGTCGAAGGATTTTAACACTTCGATCATCTTCTCGGGTCTCAGAGACCCAATGAAAAATGTAAGTCTCGTGATTTTCCGCGCAAAAAAAAATTAATGAAAAGGGATAAAACGTTGAATGACGCTGGCGAAGCTCTTGGATGAGAACGAAGGAACGCGCGGTGAAACGTAAACTAGACCGGTAGAGGGCGTGGGCAAAACTGAGCGTTTTGGTCGGCATCTATACAGGCGATTGTGCGTGTATCGTTATATTTGCGAAATCGTCCTCTTTCTCGCCGTGTATGGTCCGTCGTTCGATGCTTGTACACACAAAGTTGCGAAATATGGAGGAAGAGGCATCGCCCGCCCGCGATGACGTTACACGAATCCCATGAGGCAAAAAAGAGGATGATTAAAAAGAAGGATCGTAGAAATCGTCGATCGGCGCGGCGAGCGGGAGCCGCAAAACGAAAATCTTATAAAGGAACTTTTGGTTCTTAATCGAGATTATGAGAGAGGAGAGGTCGGACGATGCAATTGGCCGTATGTACTATTTTCGATACTCGCAACGAGTCTCAATCTTTTTTTAAACACCCCCCCCCCCCNAAACCCCCCCCCCCCCCGCCGCTGTCCCCTGAACTCGGCGGTTTAATATTAATAACAAGCCGTGTATCCGTATACGCGAATAAATATTGTCGGAAGTGAATCGCGAACGATGAATTTTTGGCAAGACCGGTCTCCCTTTCTCTCTCGCTCGCTCGCTCGCTCGCTTCCCACGAAAAACACGATGTCTATAGGAACAACGTTCGATCGTGAATCACGAGATAAACTTGTTGCTTCGACGGTATTCTACGAGCCGACGTGTTTCCAGTCGCTTATTCGCCCATTTCGCGTACGATCTAATTTACGACTATTTCCCTTTCCCCCACCCTCCGTCAGCCATGAAGCTAGTTTGACCGTTGACAAATGCTCTTGTCCGTGCAATTTACTCATCTTCGTCACATCAGACCCGCTCTCGGAGGGACACTCTTCCGGTATTGATCGGAAGTTGGAGGGAGGAGCACGGGCGAGACAGAGAGCATAACTTGCCTTTTTATCACGAAAACGGTCCTAGCAACCTTGCCAACGATAATACGATCTTCGCCTAAACTACGCGAAAGCTTTTCCCTGTTCCACGACTTTTTAATCCCTTCCCCCACCCCTCAATATCCATCGTTCGCACTGAATTTTCCCTCGACCATCGCGCCACCATCGGTCACCGATAGTTCTGCATACGAACTTGTTTTTCCTCACAAACCGATTTAGTTTTGTGCATTTTGTCTTTTGCAAGGTTTTATCCAGTCATTCGCGGAATGACGAATCCTCGCTCGGATATACCTAAGAATTGTGTAATTTGTTTTCTTTCTGATACAACACGCGATAACACGATCCGCGTTGACGAATTGACGGTTGTTGACAGCATTACGGATTTGACGGAACGAGCGCTCGTGCCCGGAGACTCGGATATTCGCGCACGAGGCTCCGTAAAATTCGAGATATCGCGGAGGCTCTTTCACCTCGATGTTCATTTTTTCGTCCTCAAGTTTTTTTTCTGTACAGCATCGCGGTGATCCGTGACGCCGTCGAAAGCCGCGATTACGAGAGTTTCGTACGAGTTTTTGGCGCGTCACGTCCGGCACTAACCACGATATCAGGAACAAAGCGATGAAAAAACAGTAAAGAACAAAAGCTAGGTTCGTAACGTGCGAGTTGGAAGAATGGCGTTCAATAGCTGAGAGAGATATTTATTTGTTGCGCGATCCAAGCGTCGAGAAGCCGAGAGTTGCCTCTTTGTCCACGCTACGAAAGAGAAGCTGTACTACGGTTTATCTTGTCATATCGAAAAATGATATTTCGACGAGAGAAAAAAGCCATAAGAGATACGAATGGACGCTAGGTATCTCGCTTTTTCACTCGATCAATCGCTAGGGTTACCACGAGAAACGCGCATACATTCAATCGTGTATATATAGACTGTTCTAGAGGCTTCCGCGCAAACACGAATTTCTTTAATTCCGATAGTCCCCCTCGTCATTACTCGCTGCGGCAAACCTCTGCCATTGACGAAAGAGACACACGATGATGTTGGGGAAGACGACTTACCGAAAACACACGGTCTCTTGATTTTCACGTAACACTCACTTTTACAATCACTCCCTTGATTTTTATTTCTATTTTACACTCGGCCGCAAATTACCAAGAAATAAAACTAATCCCGTGTATTATGTGTACGTATGTGCGAGTGGGTGATTGAGCGACGAGCAGCAGCCCCGTACACTCTTTTTCGCTAGCGCACTCGTTTCGATGGGGGAACCTCGCGACAAAGGTGGAGAAACTCGACTGTGACCTGAACTTGGCTCCGCACTTTCGCAGGATCGATACTCCGCGAGGTGTCGCGCGACGGCCCTGCCTCGTCCATAGCGTCGCGTGGTGGCGCCACTTTCCAACTTTTTTTTCCACCTTTCCGCCATAGAGGCGCTACTTGCTGCGTGCACACGTGGGATCAAATTCAAACTGATTTATGACGCTCCAGCTTTTTCGACTCCCACGAACTTTTATTACAAAACGCTGCGATTTTGTACAATTAACTGGAAGAGAAAACAATTATTCGTGTCCTTTCGTTAGAAACACCATCAATTTTTTATTTGAAAACAAAAAAGAAACCTATTTTCAAAATCTTTTTAAATTGTTGACGCTCGCTCTGAGGGAGGCGGATGGCGAGGTTTGGAATTCTTATTTATTACTGCTGGGAAAATAACGGTAAGAAAAAAAAATATGTACAATGCGCATCATTCTGGTCGGAGTGGTTTATATTGGAATAGGCAAATCTTTGGCGACCACGATCAGAATCTGATCGATACTAAGACACCAATTGACTATATTTTTTGAAACTTTGCACCAATGTTCGCCGTGGTGGGGCTCAGCGGCGACGCATCTTCTCTTGACGTCCTCTTGTTGTTCTTCAGTGCCATTGAGGAGTTCAAATTTGTAAAAATAGGCCCAGGCGTCTCCCAAATCTGGATCTATTTTGACTGTCCTGTTGAACCAATCCCGGCACTTTGAAATTTTGTGCTCGCACCAGAAAAGCCTGTGGACGAAAGAATATTGTATTTGCGAGTTTTCTAGTTTCCTGGGTCATTGAGACCCATGGCGGCAATGATAATCGCTAAAAAATATTCTAAGGAAACGGAAATTACTTGGAAACTGCGAGAAGAACGTGGGGATCGTGTTCGCATTTTTTCAATGCGTCGACGCTCTTTGTTTTTCGCTGTGGACGAGGCTCCATGAAAATCGCTTCGGCCCACAACAAACCCGAGGTCGGACACTCTTGCAGAGCTTTCGCCATGAGCGTGTTCGCCATGTCTCGGACGCCACCGATCTTCAATTCGTTTCGTATCGCTTCGAGCCAGAGGTGCGGATTTTTGGGATTTCGCAAACGAGCCTTCTCGAGGACAGAACGAGCTTTCGTCACTTGATTTTTTCGGTGCTCGAGACTCGCCAATAATCGCCACAATGGCACGGACGTCGGGCACTTTTTAATCTGGAATAATTGAATAATTAGTCGATTGTTTGCGAGTTTACAAAAAAAAATAGTTTTCTTCGTTGATGAAATTTGTTCCTAGGGAGATTAAGGACAAACCGCTTGGTTGTACGTATCGAGAGCAGCGTCGAGGTTGCCCTGTTGTTCCTCAATTTGACCCTTCATGAGCCATAACTTTGGGAAATCGTCAAACGCCTCGATCGCTTCTTTCAACAATCGCAGGGCTGCTTCGAGATTATTTAGAGCCCACTCGAGTTTGGCGCTTTTCATCATGACTCTGGGTGTCGGAGCAGAAGCTCGGGCTTTCGCCAACAAACGACGAGCTCTCTCGTATTCCGAATTCTCCGACTCAAGTTTAACGGCAGCCAGCCAAATCTCTTCGGAGTTTGGATTCGCCTGAAAGGCTAGCGAGAGAATACCACGCGCAGCTGGAACGTCACCCTGAAATTTCGATTCGAATGAGGAACGAGAAATCGAAAGAGAAGGGACGATTTTAGGAAAGCGAGGAAATACTCACAGCCAACCACTTGGATTTCGCTCCCATGAGCCAAAGAACTTCGCTCTTGGGACAATGAGCCACTGCTCTTTGAAGCAGCGCTTCGAGGGACTCGCGAGTGCCATAAGTTTTTTCGAAATATGCAGCTCGAAGCCAAATGGATTTTTTGCTCGGAAACGCTGTTAGGGCGTAAGCGTAAACTGCTCTGGCGCATTCCAAAGCTCCTTGTTGAGCGCACTGTAACGAGAGAATTTTCAAAAATGATGACAAATCTTTGCAGCTGAAAATTCGTTTACGACGGAAAAAGATTTTAACTCACGGTCTCAGCGTCTTCCATCCAGGTGTGTTTTCGATCTTCCTCTTCGACGCCAAACCCAATGATGGATTTGACGATAACCTGACAGCAATGAACGGCACCTGCTTTTTCGGCCTCCATCGCTTCCTTGAACCAATGCTCGCGATTGATTTCGACGCCGTTTGCGCTCAAAGAGGAAATAGCACGATCGATTATTTTTTCCACCATGTGTTTGTTGCCGTTGGCCTCTTCGAGTTTGGCTGCTGTTGTCCATATTTGTCGATCGGTAGGAATATTTTCTCTCGCTTTGTTGAGGACTTTACGAGCGTTGTCGTAAGTCTCGAGACGAGCAAGGGCGAGCCAGAGGTCGACACTGGTGGGACAACATTCGACGGCTCGACTCAATAGAATGCGAGCATCTTCAGGCTCCTCAAGTTCGACCGCCGCTTTCCACAGTCTCACCGAATTCGGTATGTGCTCCAAAGCTTTTCTGTAAACTCGCCTTTTCGCCTTCATTTCGCTCTCCAGATCCGCTGCCTTTATCCAAATCCTCACCGAAGTTGGTATGTGTCTTACTGATTGGGCTATCACCGCCTTTGCCGTGTCCGGAGGCTGGAGTCTTGCTGCTTCGAGCCAGAGATCCTCCGACGTTGGATTCACCTCGCATCCTTTCATTATCAAATTTCTGGCGGCTTGGACCTTGCCCGTTACTTCCTCAAGTCGAGCAGAAGCTATCCAGGCTGGTGGATGGTTCGGATTCGTTTCCCGAACGGATTTCAACAGCAGCCGAGCTTTCTTTATGTCACTGCGCAGATTCATCAATTTCATTAATTTGCCTAATCTATTTTTTGATAATTGACGCAGCGATAATCAGAAAATTGGAAACAAGTAGACTGGAGGAAGAAAAATTGATTGGAAAGATGTTTCAGTCCCTGCTTTCAATACGGCCAACGAAATACTTACTTGATGTCACCCCCGTACGTGGGGATCATACTCTGCAGATCAGTGAGATAACCCTTAGGATCAACGACCGTTTGACCTTCGACCGAATCCGAAACTTGATTCAATTTCACGTTCATCAGAGTGTTTCTGGCTTGTCCGATTTTTCGTAAATCAAGATCACCGGTTGGTGTGAGCATGCCACCGGGTGTAGACGAGCCAGGCATCATGGAAGCCAAACCACTGGACGGATCAAGACTCGTCGCAGTTTCGCCGCCCAAATTTCTCGCCAGTACTGAATCCGGCAAAGGAGTAAACTTTTCCGCTCGAGGATTTCTCTGCTTTCGGTTTCTCGCGTCTCCCACTTCCGGCACGTTTTTCCAATCATCTTCTGTTACGTTTACCAATTCTCTTTTCAAGTCGGAAAATTGTTGCTGGATTTTGGGTCGCTCTTGACGATAACGTTCCAACTCTTCTCTCAAACGTTTTTCTCTGTACTCCTTGCGCTTCTCATCCATTCGCTTGTCTATCGCCTCGTAAATTGCATCCGCCTCTTCGTCGTCTTTGTCGTACGGATCCTGGGAGAAATGTTTTGTTGTTTTACAGAAACACATGAAGATTGTTACGCACAACATAGAGAGCGAAGTTTATACCTTACTGAAGAGCGAACCACCGTACCCAGAGAATTCATCGTAATTTGAATCGTTGAGATCCTCCTCGTCTTCCTCCTCTTCTTCTTTTTTCTTTGCTCGTTTCGTTGGTGGGGCATGTCTATCGTCACTGTTGAACGATCATTGTTGCTTTAGCATTTAAGAAAGACTTGCGGTGTCACAGAGCATTTCATTTCAGGCTGATCAACCGTCCAAAAACTATTTTTGTTGTCTCTTGTTATTAATTGTTATTATTAGAATAAAGATGGCAGTTGTGGACCGGCTGAACAGCTGTTCAGTTTGAAACTTTAGAAACATTCGGAGCATGCGAGAAAATCGTTTAGTCAGTGTCAAAAAAACGCAATTTTTATCATAACTACGTTTATTGCGAGGAATTAGATTTTTTACTCACGATACGTCATTGGCGTCACGAGCCGGACCGATGTCAGATCGTGTGGTGAATCCTGTTGCACTGTAAAAATACGATTATAAGCTGAGGTAAAGCTGATTCAAAAAGAATTCGAATATTCACTAATGGCGAAAAACGTAAGAATAACGTTCTGGGAATTGGAGGTTATGTTCGACGAATGTTTCGGCTCGCACGAATCCTAGACAGAATCCGGACAATCCTTCTTTTTTTCTTCTGACAGTGATTGTGAAATTTACCCTCTTCCAACACCGGCGACGTAACCCAAGGGAGCTGGTACTCCCAAAAAGTGTTTTTTGTTTCTTGTTGACAGCGAAGCCGAGGGGACCGCCATTTTTATTATTTGAAGCACTTTTGCTGTCGCGCGGTAAGAGAAGAGCTCTCCGTTTGCAGCAGTTTTTAGGGTCAGATTAGTTCGTTTTCTCTTCAACAGATGGGCCTGAAAGGTAGTTTTATGGCCGCAGAAGTTTTTATCAAGAAATTTATTTTTTCGAAACTCCTATATTTTTCTTTAATATAGGGAAAATATTTGCGAGCGAATTGACTCAACAAATTTGGAGAATATTCATTTACGGGGCAAAATGCGAGATTGTTTGGTATTTTTTCGTGTTTCCCGATATAGTTCTGTTGATCGCCGTGTGCTTTGCTGTCCAGATTACGAGAATGTTTTTCCCGTACAGTGGCGACGCGATCGGATGATTCACGGCTCACACTCACGTTTCCCAACATAGACCAATATCATCGTGGTGGGTAATCGTGGGGGTGAAAATTTCGACTCCCGCTGTGCATATTATAAATAAAAAACATTGCTCGAGCAGAGTTGAGCTTGAACATGTTATAAAACTATTAGCGTAATGTGTGCAGTGGCGAAGAGAGACGCGAGTCTGTGTCGGGTCTCTTCAGTGCTGTCATAATCGACGGGATATCACCGGGATATCGAACTCGGTCACTTTGTGTATCACCCCGATCGGCCTATTTCTCGTTATCAATAACATATAAAAATACGTGGCAGGTACAACGAACAATATTGAAAAATCTTCAGATCTGAAGATTGTTCGTTCGTGGATAAAGCGACAAACCTCCAGCGGGAGAATGCGAGGTGTGGCTCGTCGTAGGTCGACCTCGGACCAGAATTAATATTCCGTGACGTATTTCACGTGAAAACGAGTGAGTAAAATGACTTTATCATTCAATATACAACGAAAATTCGATCAGAATCGAAATTTGTATACGCACGATGATTTCTCAATAGGTTTTTCGTCAAGGCAAAATTAAGTAAACATCGACACCATGCCAGCTCCGCCGCCTCCACCTCCACCAACATTCAATGCCCCGAGCGCTAGCCCCGACGACAGAGGTCAACTTTTACGTTCCATCAGAGCGGGAGCTACTTTGAGAAAGACAGTGACGGTTGACAAGAGTGCTCCAGCGATCAGTGGTACGTACAAATATAAATATATGTTACAAGAAAATTTTACTTTTTTAACACGATGTGGGAGTTTGCGTCGTTGGAGTGCAGAAACGTGATTATTTTCATAGCAAAGCACAAATTTTCATACAGTATTTGCCATTGTATTCTTTGCCATTTGAAAACAGAATTAACTTGGAAAGATTGGGACTTTAATTAATGAAATAATAAATAAAAAATTTACTTTGCATTGAATAACAACGATGCAAACTTCAGTATCTTGTTTTAACATTGAGATGGAGATAATTTTTTGGATAATCAGAATGTGAAGATTTGTCTAACTCTTAGAAAACAAAAAAAAAATTCCTCAGAAAGTTTCTTTATTCGAATTTTTCGAGCATGAGCAAAAGGAGAAATGAAGTAGGAATTTGATCAGGCGACAAATACTTTTAGGAAAAGTGAGAGATGAAGGAGCCAGTTCTGTGGGCCCTGGGGCTCCGGCACGAGGCAATGCTACCACGGCAATCGCAGCAGCGGGTCCTCCTAGTCTGGGAGGATTATTTTCAGGCGGAATGCCTAAGCTGAAAGCTACGGGGTTGAGATCCAACATAGTGGAGAAGGATTCTGGGAACGTGACGTCAGTCGGCTCCACCAGTCCAGCGCCACCGAGTATCAAAAGGGGCCCGCCTCCTGTGCCTCCCCCGGCGACACAAAAGCCGCAAATAGGGACGGAAGTAGGAAATCCGGTGGATCCTCCGACAACCGCATCGAAAGGATTTGGGAAACCGATGTTGGCGCCGAAACCGCCGCCAACGCCGCTCATGGGAACGATGACGCAGAAACCTTCGCCACCGCCGAAGAAATTGAACCTGCTGAGCGGGCCGAGCGTTTCGCGTGCTCAGAGCATGCGACTTCCGCGTTCTCCGCCAGTTCTTGCACCCACACCGTCTTCGTTGCACCAGTCGCAGGATTGTCTCAACGAGACGCAACACAGACCAATAATAAACCGCGCGTTAAGGGCGCCCATCGCTCGGCCACCCTCGCCACCGATTTCCAAGAATTCCGCTCCTGCCACCACCCGGGTCGCGCCTCCACCTCCACCACCACCTCCTTCGAGGCTCGCAGTGACTGCTCCGAGCATGCCACCTCCACCACCTCCGCCGCCTTATCGTTCAACCTCGATGCATCAAAGGCTCGCTCCACCACCGCCTCCAACGCCAATACCATCCGCTGCCTCTAGCGCGCCTCCGACACCCCCGACGAGGGTCGCCTCCGCCGCAACTTTCTCTTCGACCACCAACTCTTCCTTCTCCTCGTCGACTCTCGTGCGAAACGGCGCTTCGACCTTCGCGAGCCTCGATCTCGAAGTCCGTTTCGCCGATAAATTTCATTCGATAATGAATTTTCCAAATCCATCGCCGTTTCAAGGATTCCCAAAAGTCTACAATAGCAAAAACGGTGAGATCCCAACGATGACAAATAATAATCAACCTTCCGCTCTGTTGGGTCTTGCGCCGATGAAACGTCGAGCAGCCTGCGAATTTACTATATAATTACATCATTGTTTTGTATTTTTTCAAATCGACGTTTCCTCTCCTGCTCTCTGTCTTTACGTGTTTTTACCTTTTTTTGACTCCCTGCTCGTCACCCTCGTCTCTCGTCGCATGCTCGTCGCGACCCATCGGGATGCTTGCTCTTTATCTCTTTGATGTTTGTTTCTTGTGAGCCTCCATCCTGTTAAATTCGACGTTGTCTCGACCCCCGCAACCTGCACCGGAAATTAGTGTCCGGTACTGATAAACTCGTACCCGTACGGAATGTTTTGCATGGGGAATGCCATAGTTGTGAGAAGAACTTTCGAGAAAAAAATCGCTGCAAAATGTCGCCTGAAAGTTGAAGAGGTCGTTGCCCCGTTGGTGGGAGAATGCTTTACGTTGCTCGGTACAAAGTCAGTAGAGATGCATCTCCTCTCATCGTTGCGCAAGATTCGATTTTTCTTTTAGTAGAAAAAAAACGTATAAATTGGATTAATGTTTTCACCACTTTCACAACATGTTTATAATATTTACATGTTTCTATTGTTTTCGAAAAGAAAAGTAAGAGCAATTGTTATTTCGGAAAATTGCAGCTGCAAAGCAACAGGCTCCAGCCCCCCCACCTCTGCAATCGTCTTCCGCCCCCGGCACGATGCTTCGGTTGAACGCTTCGTCCGGGGGTAAACAGTGGCACCACAATGCGGCATCATCGGCTTGTTGAGAATAAACACGCTCAAAAATGCTGCTCGATAAACAAATAAATAAATTTAAACAATAAAAATGAGAAACAATGGACAGAGACTCGCAGAGAAACCCCGCAATGGCCAAAAAACAAAAAACAAAACAAAAAACAGTAAATCGTAGTATTGTCGAGAAAAAATTAACTCTCCGAGAGATCCGCATAAAATTTCGTGTAAGAGATGGAGAGACAGAGAGAGAGCGAGAGAGTATACGGCTTAAAGACGTACTCGAAAGGAAAATTGTAAAAAGAAAGAAAAAAAAGTTGTCGCCGTGCGACCCATTAACAAAATTCCTCTAAAACAGCAATAATTCTTTCGTTTCAGTGAACAAACTTGCTGGTAGAGCTCCACGTACGTGTCCTTCGTAACTTTTGGCCAACTAGCGATTAGAGAAAAAGAAACCAGTTAAACTGTTAAACGAGAGTTATTTTCCTCACGTGCTGGAAAAACATCGTTGTGACCGACGCGACGAGACGATACTCGAACGAGGCTCCGCCTTGGAACATAGATCGCGAACGAGTTAACTTTTGAGGAGGGAATGCACAAGCAAGGAGCCAAAGAAACTTCCGTGAGACGAGGATGAAAAAAAAAAACAATTTGAATAAAAACAAAAAAGAAATAAAGAGGAAAACGATTATTCTCCAGTTCGACCTGGAACAGCGCGAGCCACGTTCGAAATATGCGTCAGTGCCCGACGTTTATCGACTAGTGGAACGAAATATGTACGTATTATTATTTACGCGCAAACCTCAACCTTGTAATTTTTGTCTGTTGTATAAATAATAGAAAATAATAATAATAATGCTAATTGTGATGGTATTTGTGAGGGTTTGGTGAAAGGAGGGTCCTGGAAAGGAAAGACTGAATGGGCAAGCAATGAGACACTCATTGATGTAACAATCGTGGATTTAATTAAATAATTAGATGCGCGCGATACTCTTCCGCATTCTTGATACGCTCCACGGTCGCGGTGTCCTTTTTTCTGCGTTTCGAACTTTCAACAACACTGGCACACACGACTGAACATTTATCCGACGAATCGGAGAATTTTCAACGGTGCGAGGATTTATTTTTCGTTTACAGAAAAACAAAAACGTCGTGCATCCTCGTCACCGTCAAAATGCAAAGTCGGATATAAAATAATCTCTGCCGACTCTCCGACTCAAGGTCGTACAAATAAGTTATAAAAACTTTCGATCCGCATACGTTCGTGTGAAGATTGGGAGAGTCTATCGTTCTCGTTGCTAGATTATTCTCACGCCTCCAATTCTTTCTCAATTATCTTTCGATATTCGTCGAAACCACCCTCGATGCATTTTACCGATCCACCACCGCATACCCACAGCTCTTTACACACCAATCGGATCAACCGCTCGTCGTGGGAAACCAGAATGACCCCCGCCTGAAAACCATTTTTTCTTCCATAAGACTTTCCTTCGATAATTCATACGCTCTTCGTTTGCAATTGATAGTTCGAATCTTTAACATTTCGTCTGTAAACCTGGACACAGGATTCTTTCAGCCTGTTATTACTTTCAAAAATGTTGAAAAAATGCAGACTACATTTTGAAATCTTAAACTTGGAATTTCAATTATTCAATTATAGAAAAATTAATTTTTCAATCAATTTTTGATTCAATAAATGGACCGATCCGTCGTATTTGCCTGGACACGAATGACCCGGGTTTACAGACGAAGTGTTGAGATTTTCAGTTAAAAAGTTTGGTCGTAAACAGTTTGGTCTTACTTGACAAGTGTTGAGAGCTTTGCCAAGAGCTTCGATGGACTCGATGTCAAGATGATTGGTCGGTTCGTCAAGGACCAAGAAATTAGGCATCGCCGCGCACATCAGAGCAAAAGCGACTCGCGATTTTTGGCCACCGGATAGCGAGTCGATGTTTTGCAAGGCCAAATCTCCCGTAACTCCAAAGCTACCGAGCATTCGTCTGTATTCTTCGATCGGTTTTCCTACAAGCAGACTCGATTAAAAACAAATCCCTTCGAAAATTGCATCTTGTTTTTTTTGTAGTCTATTTTTTCGCGGTACCTGGAAAATGATTTTGTATCAATTCGACGGGACAAACTCTCATGTCGAGTTGATCGACGTGATGCTGGCTGAAATATCCGATTTTGAGATTTCGATGAGCGTGAACGGTTCCTTTCGTAGGGCTCAACACTCCGGTGACTATTTTTAAAAGGGTCGTTTTACCAGCGCCGTTTTCACCGACTATGCAAATTCGCGATTCGAGGGCTGCGGTTAAATTTACTCCGGTGAATAAATAAGGCGTGTCTTCCTTCGATCCTTCGTAACGGAAAGATACTTCGTTCAATTGTAATATCGGAGGACTAAGAGGCATCACGTCAGGGAAGCGTAACGTAACTTCACCTTCCTTTTCCATTGGCTTGAGTTCCGGCCTGCAACAGAAAAATTCCACAAAATCATCGTAAATTGCAATCCTCGGAATCCTAATCACAAATACGCTCTAACAAAATAATCAAAATGAGGGTTTCACAAAAATTGAGCAGTTTCTCAAATTTTCTTGATTTTTCGTCAAGCAGAAAACAGCAAAGTTACTCACAGTTTTTCCAGCATTTTAATCTTGCTCTGAACGCTCGAAGCGCGATTAGCATTGTAACGAAAACGATCGATAAACTCTTGGACGTGAGCTCTCTTAGCTTGCTGGGCTTCCCATTCCCGTTGGAGATTCCTCTCGCGTTCGCCCTTGGTTTTTTCAAACTGTTCATAATTGCCTCGATACGCTTCGATCTTTTGTCCCTTGAGGTAAAGGATATCGGTTGGTACCTGCGCCGAGTAAAATAGCAAGTTTGAGCAACGTTATATCGTCGACGGTATGAAACATGGAAGAGATTTGAAAAGTTGAATTTAGTTGAGCTTACGGTGTCCAAGAAGTTGCGATCGTGAGAGACAACGAGCAACGTCGTCGGCCAGGATTGAAGATATTTTTCTAACCAGAGAATGGCCTTGATGTCCAACATGTTGGTCGGTTCATCGAGAAGGAGAAGATCAGGTCGTGAGAAGAGAGCCCGTGCGAGGGCGAGACGCATTCGCCAACCACCGGAAAAGGATTTCGTTGGCCACGCTTGTCTCTCGACGGAAAAGCCCAAACCCGAAAGAATAGCGCTCGCTTTTGCTGGAGCTTTGTCCACCTCGGCGAGTTGCATCGCTTCGTACAGCCGGTTAAGTTCTTCGTCGACATTATCGTTCGCAGTTGTCGTTTCTCGTTCGCTCACGGTGCCACCTTCTTTCTCGGCTAACGCCTGAAGCTCCGTTTCGCGACCGATCAACGCCTGGAGCTCTGCTTCTCGACCGAGCATCGCACTTCGCTCTTGATCGCATTCCAGCACTGACTCCAGGGCTGAAGTCTCATCACCAGCGACTTCTTGCTCGACGTGCAGCACTCTCACGTGCGATGGTATTCTCAGTTGTTTGCTGTTCGTAAAACGCGAATTAATGCTTTCGAAATTCAACAGTTTTGCCCGAAATGTTCATTTTATTGAAAAATAAAAAAAAACTTTTTTGACGCTTTGAGAACTATTCGGAAAATATTCGCAAACAACTATGTTTGTCCAGATTCCAATGCAAAGAGACTATTCTCACCTGGATATCATTCGTAACAGAGTCGTTTTCCCCAAGCCGTTTCTTCCGATAAGACCGTAACGTCTGCCATAAGCCAGTGTGAGATCAGCTCCTTGCAGGAGTACTCTGTCTCCGTAGGCAACGTCAAAGTTCTCGATTCTGATATCCTGGGTCTTGTTGACGCTTCCCTTGTTCTCCATTCGACTGTCTTTTTTGCTAGTCATTTGACTGGCACTCGCAGTTTCCAGTGCTTTATTCGACGCAACGTTATTCTTCGCCCCACCACCTCCTCCGCCTCCACCGCCCCCTCCACCCCCATATTCTGTTCCTATTCGTTTCTCCTGCTTCTGTTGTAGTTTTGCTTCCGCTTTTTCCAATTTTTTCGCATCGACTTTCTGAAAGAAGTATCACAGCACGCAGCCGCTTTGAGTGTCTAAAAACGAGTTCCTGGAGCTTCATAATTTTGGTTAAAATTTGATCAATTCACAGGAGATTTACCGTGCCATCGTCTCTCGTCGTCACCCAAATGCTTTTTATCTGCTCGACCTGAGCCTCCAAAGTCGCTGCCATCGAACCCAAGTGGATCGGAGCGTTCAGGACCTTGTTTACTCCATTTTTGCGCATCTCGTTGGATGCTCTTCCTCCTTCGGATGCGCCGTCCTTCAACATCTCCAGTAATTTGTCGCATATTGCTCTAAAATCGTAAAGACCATTTATACATCCAGTCTCCGAAAAGAGAATTGTTTTAAGTTTTGACAATCCGGCTTTTTTTCTAGTGCAAGAATAACTTTGTTGAGTCAAGAACTGACAGGAAATTCTTTGAGGTGTCAGAAAAAAGCGTGGACATACGTTGAATTTATATCGTTTCCCTTTGGTAAATATAACGACGAGAATGAGCGTACCAGAGCTTATTTTTACAGACCTAACCTCGGTTTCTGGTTTTGCAGCAACCTCGTGCAAGACCTGTCCGATAGCTTCGTAAACCTCGTCCCCGTCCTCGAAATCGTCCTTTGAACTCACCAGGATGCCTTTGGGCACATAAACGCGCGTTTATCATTTGGACTCGGAAAATATACTTCATCATCCCACACCTTCTCTTTCTTTCTCGCTCGCTGGTCCGAATGGATCAAACGAGGTTATAACCCACGAGACTGGACTTACCTTCGACATACTGATACAGATCGTCGTCTATCGTTGGAAATTCACTTCTGATGTATTCACCGCACGCAGCCATAACCGCGAAATTCTTTGGCTGTTGCTCAACTCGCGCGCTTTTCCTCGTTCTCGAGAGCAATTTTGTTCGACAGTCGAGAAATCCAAAGGACCGACCCGAAATCTTACTAAACGTGTGGAAGGAACTTGTCGGAGTGTATGCGCTCGGAGGGACAAGTTTCTATGGTGTGTGTGTGTGTTGAGCAACGGGAAAGCGATAGAGAAGGGGGGACACGAATGAGTAGAGTTTTTTTGTTGTATTTTGCACACCGCGAAAGCAGCGCGGACTGTTGACACGTCAACGTCAAATATTAAGAGACAAATAAATTTGGCTTTCGGACCCACGTTGCTCGGGTAGCATCGTGTGGCGATTTCCTGACGATTGTACGCGGCGATCTTTCTCGCCCACTCGCGGTCGCCGGGTGCTCGGGGTGTGGCGCGCGAGAGAAAGGGCCCGAGATGGGCCGAGGGTGAAAACCGAGTGTCAGTGTTATCCGCACGTGTCAACACGTCACGCGCACATTTTAATAACAACGACGAAACCAACAGGCTCGAGTGAACTTGATTACCCTGAAAACTTGACTCAATAAATGGAAAGGCATAAAGATTACAGAAAAAGGAAGTGACTATTTGTCGCAATTGTTACATGAAGCGTCGGATGATGCGCGCCATCTTGAACGGTAGCTGTCAAAAAACCGCGATGCGTTTTCCCAAGGGAAACTGAAAATCGACATTGCACAGCGTTCCGCAAAGCTTTGCGTCGTTTTTTCGCAACGTCGCGATCAATCACGAAATTAACAACATGGTGTAAATAAACACAAAATCGTTTGATTCCACGGAATCGTCACCGAAACCATTGACGGTGTCAAAGAATTACGAGAATGAGGACAACGGGCACGACGACGCTGGTCGCTACGAGATTTTGCTGAGATTCTCTTACAAGAAAGTACTCCAAATTTCGAGGATAATGTTTATCGTCTTCCGAGATACGAGTTACGGGTAACCGGCATTAACGGCGAAACCACTTTCATGATCTCACGAGGGCAAATTGACTAAGAGAAAATAACGATCAACTGGACAATAAATCAAACGAGAAAAATAAATAAAAGGGGTCATGGCAACCGACGTCGAGGAGTCTGATATGGAGGAGCATGAGCATCCTGGACCGGCTAAACGTCAACGCACCAGTTACACAACAGCCTTGGTACATTTTTTCATATTTTCCAACCATTCCTGATATTTTTGGAAAACACTGGGCAGCTCTTTTATCATTTGCTCCACAAGAAAATGTTACATACCCGACGATATAAAAGTCGTTTATCGGAATTTAGAAATCTTACTAAGAATAAAATTTATTTTCAGAAGATTCTTCTCCAGTTCTCCTTAATTCAGATTTCTAAATAATAGACTTTCCACTGAATAGTATGAATACAATTTGCATTTCCAGGCACAAGATTTTTTGTCCTCGACTGAAAAGAAAAAAAAGAGGATGAAAAATCATGTTATTGAGCGGGATTAATAATCAGTATGGTTTTTCATAGGCCAAGCGGTTGGAGGAGTCCGCCAGCTGCAACAAAACGTCGAATCCGCATGAAGGGGAGGCGGCGAGAGAAGCAGATCAGGATTTGGACGAGGTAGAAAAACTGGCGAGAGAAAAGCTGCACTTGTGGCAAGAGTGCCAACTGGACACAGGCTTCCTGGACAATACCATCAACGACATCCTCGACAGATATTTCCTCAAGGATGATACGCCATTTCCAGTTTTTGGTGACAATGAAATGGAGAACAGGGCAGTGGCAACGGCCATTGTAAATCGGGGTCTTGCTCACACTGCTTCTCGTCACAATCTCGTGCCATCGGACATTTGCTGGTCGAGCAACGACAGCTCGGACTCGTCGGATGCAAGCGATCGTTCTCTATCTCACGAGAGTTTACCGAGCCGTTCCGCTATCAGCGATCCTCCGAGTTCTACTTCCACGGCGGCTTTCCCAACTCGTCTTCGGTGCTGGAACGAGGACGAAATGGACGAGAATGCTCGTTCGCTATCTCACGAGAACGTGCCAAGTTGTTCCACGATAATCAGTCCTCCGAGCTCCACCTCTGCCTCGGCTGTTTCTGCTGCTGCTGCTCGATACTGGAACGAGGACAAAATGAACGAGAGCGACTGCGAACAAGACTTTTTGGAACGAGCGGTTGCAGAGGCAATAAAAAAAAAAGGACTGAGCGCTCTTAGTGTCGATTATGGCTAAATACTCTCGAGACCGATTGCTCGGTACTCAAACAAAATAATTGCTACTCATCGATCTTTCAATTCGTACATTCGAGGGTCTCATCTGGTTAGAAAGCCAAAAAAGCTGTTGAATGCGACTTTTTCCAAGGAAGATGTGATTACGATGCTGAAGTTTGCATCGTTGAAATGCAACGAGATTCTGTTGTTTTCAAGCAGATCTCAAGATTCTTTTTCAACATTTGATCAGGACAATAAAATGATTTTTTTTTTAGAATCCAAACACAAAATCGGTACGAAAATTGTCATGATTTTGGAAATTGACGAAACAATGAAGAGAAAAAATATATTTCGTCGGACCCCAACGTTGCGAACTTCAAAGTCATAGATATGATTCGGAACAAGAGACAGTATTACGTTGTTTTCTTTTATTTCACAAAGAATTCATGAAATGATTTCGACATATCAATCAGAAAAAAAAATGAAGAAGAAAAAACGCCAAGTAAATCGATGCAAATGCCCTTCGTGTTTTTATCATAAATTTGGAAATTGCAATTGTAAAAATTGAAAAGATTGACCATCTTTCTTGAGATATCGAAAAAACACAGAAACTAATGTTTTCTTTCAATCGATCAGACATGAATCTTTAATTATGTGTATATACGTTTCCTACTGAGGATTAAATGCAGAGTTGATAGAGATCCAACAGCACGGATGTAAAACGAACGATCAATCGCGTCACAAGGTGACGAAAAAAATCAAATAGATCAGCCATATTGTTGTAAATGTAAAATCATTAGATTATGTATAACTCGATTAATTTAGCGGTGAACGAGTATCCTATCGTCGAACAAGACAAGATGAAAATATTTAAAATATCGCATTGAATATTTTTCTTGACCGACGACATTAATATTATAAATATATATATACATGATTCATATAAAGCGCGAATCAACGGTATCAAAACGTGCTAATCAGCCATCATTTTTCCCAAATAAATTTTCCCATGGATCTTATCGTATTTAATTTAGAAAAACAATGATTCGAGCATCGCCTCGTCGCGACGAGATCGAAGCAACAAAGTGATATCGATCGATTTATTTTTTGAATATTATTTTCTAGACATATTTCGCCCATCGCTCGATAACTCGCTAAAACTATAAATCATTTTCTATCACCGTAAGGAACGAAAAATGTAATGGCTTGTATGATCAAGCTTTTAGCTCGTATGTTGTGTACGATCGTTTTACACCATGAGACAAACCAGGGCGTTTTCTGTTGACAATTTTAAGGTATTAATATCACGAAACGACTTTGTTTAGGATTCTTGCGAAATTTTGCACAAACCTTCTTGGCAACAAAACCAACAGTTTTCTCCTATGGAGAAAATTTTTTTGACGTTCAGAATTTTCGATATTCAATTTCCAATTTTTCCTATCTAAACGCGTGTAAATTGAAGTGACGGATGAGAAAAATAAAAAATGAGAAATATCTCAAATTCTAATCGACGGAAAAATTTTCTTCAGAGGAGAAAGCTGCTCGTTTTGGTGCCAAGAACGTTTATACTAAATTTTCAAAGAATCCCAAATAAAGTCGTTTTGCGACAGTAATACGTTAAAGTGTGAGCTCTCATTAGTGCACGCGACATTGTGTAAATAGATATGGTGTCAATTGTCGTATGTACAACCATAATATTCAATAAAAATTTACGCTCTAGTGCGAGAGTCTACTTGTGTGTGTGTGTTTCTTTTTATTTCAAATAGTCCTCGACAGCAATTTCGAGATAATCGCGATGACGATTGGTACAGAGATGCTTCCGAATCTCTCGAGAATTACGGAGGCACAGATGACTTTTGAAAATGATGAAAAATTTATGTTTGCAAGATATTGCAAAAATGTTGGTCGGGTCAAAATTTGTATTGAGCATTTTGTCTCGTTTGCCAATAAATTTTGAAAATTTCAACGCGCATACAAAGAAATTTTCCTTCATAGAAAGTCGGTGTTTCGAAAGTCTCTGTTCGCAGGGTGCAATTCGCACTTGACCATCGCACTGTTTGAAAATAATTCATTGTGAGCTGGTACCCGCCACGGCAGGGGCTCGAACCGCTCCGAGAGTTTTACTTCGTGCGGTGTCATTGTCCCCCTCCCCTCTTCGCCGGTAATACGTATTTTTCCGTGAACTCGATTGCGAGCAGAGGTTCGTACTCGAGAGACGATTCGTGGTACCAACGTTTGTACGCGTTTACTACGGTTGCAGCGCGAGGATCGCGCACCTGCTACTATTTCCCATTCGACGCCTCATCGCATTCGTGCGCCAAACCACTGCGTATATATATAAGTTTTTACATATTGATATGAAACGCATATATATCGCGATTCCAAGTAAATAAAGACTTTTCGAGTTTTAAGTAAAGGACATTATCGATTTTCAGGCTGGGTGCACTCGAAATTTTCCATCGCACGAGATAAGAAAATAGAAGAGCGCTGCGATGCGCTTGAAACATTTATCGCTGCGGGATCGTGTGATTATGAATTTAGCATTACGACATAAGAAAATGCAAAATTGTACGAACACAGGGTCGAAATAGCGGCAGCCTTAGCGGTGGTCGAAAAAAATGAGCGAGGGGAAAAGGTTTAACGAGTGGGAAGAGTAAGGGGAAGCCTCAAGCTTTTCTTACAAAAATGGAAGACGCTGTAGGGGTGAAAATGAGAATGTAGTCCCTTGATCTGGTATTCTGGTGGCTCGGTCTTTTGCTCGATGGTTGGGACATATCCAGGGGCTACAGGAGCCGCGTTGCCCAAGGGTGAATGGCGAGCAGGGAAAGGAGAGCGGGGAAGAGGGCGAGAGAGCGGAGGGAGAGGCGGGGAATGACGAATGGCGAAAGAGCGAGAGAGACGCGACGTAGTGGGGGGAGAGGATAGGCAAAGTGACGGTACGAGCGTACGCCGCCGAGTAGCCGAGTAGAGCGAGCTGAGAAGCGCGAGAGCATCGAATCGAACGCGTTTAATGTCGCATTTCCACGCTCTTTTGCTTTTCCCGCAAAATAACTGTTTCGAGTTAACACGTTACGACGCGTATCCGTGTTCCTACGATATTAAAGGCATCGGTGTGTTTTACAATCGTTTGTAAGTGATACGAGGAATGGCGGCGTCCGACGAGGAAGTCGAGGAGAGTTACGCTGGTAAGTAACCGCCTTTTCGCTTGTGTTCTGTGTGTGTGCGTGTCGAAAATCCAGGGGAAAGGAGAATCGGAGAAAAAAAAAATATAGTGGTGCTCGCGAATGCTGAGATTATTGAAGTTAGTGGTCGTCGGAGCAAGGCCAACCGCCAGGACGCGACCTTTTTTTTCTTTTTATTCGCGTGCTAAACTCTACTCTCATGGCTGCCGTGTCAAATTTTCGACTTAACGCGTGTTGTGTGTACAAACTATGACCATCAGTGACAAGCAACTAACCACATTTTCTCTCCTCGTACTTGATCGAGAACTACCGCTTTGTTGTTTTCCCATCAAACGAGAGAACAAACACTCTTTAGACTCGTTTCAGACCCTCTTTCATTTTTCCATCCTCATTACGAATAACCAGAGCCTTCGAAAAAAAATTTAGCCTCGCGAGCAAGAGAGATGGAGACGGAGAAAGAAAGAAGCTTGCCGCGTCGTCACAGACAATAGCCGGTACGAGTTTAACCGCGAAATGCATCTTTTCCGCTGGTAACCTTGCACTCTTGGTTCTCTGATGTTTCTTTTCGTTGTTATCCCCAAACATCAACCTTCCTCTCGAACTCTCATGTTGCTTTCTGAAAATCTGCCATCCGGGAATGTTTGGGAATCGGCAGCGCGTCGAACCGCGGCGGAATAGCCCGCGTGTAGCTATCGGAAGAGTATGCGTGTGTGTGCGCCCGCCGTAATGCCCTTTCAAAGAAAATGGCGGCAGCACACTCGCGCACAAAGCATTCAAAGAATTATCTCGATGTTTCATTTTGTTACTCCCAATGATTTTTCCAGATACGTCGCTCTTCGCATTGCACGGGTCTGTATGACCCAAAACTTCGAAACGACGCCGTTTTTCGCCTGATTTTCGCGCATTCGTAGCGTTTTCCACTAGTTTCAACACATGTACTCGCAAATTAGACTTGGACAATTTTTTTCGTAATCTTCTCATTTTCGAACTATTGATTATTTGACTTTTCAATAAATTCTACCCACAGACATTTTTCGAGGAACAAATCGTTACGTCTTACGATCAAGTTGTTTGTTTTCGTCATTGTGGACATATTTGCAATGTTTACTGTCAAATATCACGTAACTTGATGCATTTTCCGCATTCTTTACGATATAATTATCATTTTTATTTCGATACAGTTCCATACTGATATAAATGCAGTATTTTTTCATTCCAAAGAAAGATCACTGTCATTTGAGGAACGAACGAGGCAAAAATTTGTTCGCTATAGAGCAGAAATGGCAGCCATTTCAATTAGCATTATTGCTCGTTGAGATATTACTATGAAATTATGAAATCAATGCAAGAGACTTTGAGTTATCACAGCCACAATGTTAAAAACAAAACTTGATCATTTGCCGCAAAGTTTTGACCAATTTTTTATAATTTGATAAATTTTGTTTCATGAATCAGGAGAGGAAGATGCCGAAGAGGCTGCCACTGCGACAGCCGGTGCTAGTGCTCCTGTCGACGGATCTTCGGATGCAGAAGAATCACAAAAATTGGTTGGTATCTCTGTGGGAACTGCTGAAAACGTTTTTTCTCATTTTTGTCGAGAACCAACTTTAATATTTCTTGCTTTTTTCTCCTGCAACAGGAGGAGGATGACGACTATGAGCCAGAGGAGCGAAAGAAGAAAAAGGGCAAAAAGAGGAAGGCCAGAAGCGAGGACAAAAAAGGAAAGAAGAAAAAGAAAAAGAAAAAATCGGATTCCGGAGACGTAAGTGTTGGAAAGGAAAAATTGGCGAAAGTGTTTTTTTATCCACGTGTCTTAATATTTTGTTTACCTTCAAGGAGAGCGACTTCGGAGCCGGAAATGCTGCAGCCGGTGGGGAACAGGGAGAAGGAGCAGGAGAGGACAGCGATTATGCAGCTAGCAGAAAAAGTAGAAAGTCCTCTTCAAGAAAATCTCTGAGCCACGGTCCTCCTCCGGCTCAGACTCAAGAGCCAACTACTGGAATGCCTACCATCGAAGAAGTTTGCAGCACATTTGGTCTTACAGATGTCCACATTGATTACACGGATGCAGATTTTCAGAATCTCACGACCTATAAGCTGTTCCAGCAACACGTCAGACCTCTTTTGGCTAAAGAAAATCCAAAGGTAGCTTTTCATCAAATTTTCGAAACTCTCCAACGATGTTGAACTGCAACAAATTCTGTTTTTTCTTGAGCAGAATTCAAGATTCCTATTCAATATTTTGATCAGGACAATAAAATTTTGAAATGGAACCGAAAATAAATAGAAAAAGTCAAGTTCCGACCTTCGGTTCCATAGCCGCCCACCTATTTCTCAATTTTGCCCAATAAGATTGAAAAAATTGTGGTACATAAAAGCCATGGTGTTGCTTCGGGTCGTGAAATAGTTCTGATAATTGTTGCGTGTCGTGATACAGGTGCCAATGTCAAAGCTCATGATGCTGGTTGCTGCAAAATGGAGAGATTTCTCAGAGCTGAATCCGCACACACAACCAGACGCGGACGTGTCAACGGCAAGCGTCGATGAAGATAATCGGAGTTCACGAGGAAATCGCGGCGCAGCGACAGCCGCTCAAGAAATTGAGGATGAGGATGAGGAAGACGAGGACAGCGATCGCAGGAGAAAGTCGAGGGGATCGCGAGCGAAAAAGGGCAAGAAAGCTTCCAAAGTGCCGACTTTGAAGATCAAGCTCAGCAAACGCAAACGTGGTAGTTCGGTGCGTAGAAAAAAAACACTGAAAAGTAGTTTCTCACGTGATAATAATGTGCGAAATATTTTTTATTTAAATTTCATCTTGTGTTGGGGATTTTTGCCGCGCGTTTAGGACGAAGAGGCCGAAGGAAGCGCGGCTGGAACAGACCGAGACTCCGACATGGAGTTTGAGCAAATGCTTGCCGATGCGGAAGACGCCCCGGGTGGGGAAGACGGGGCAAAGGGCGCCGACGACGAAGGAACCGAGCCCCCGGCTGAGCCACCCGTTCGAAGGAAGGCCAAAACCAAGATCGGCAACAAAACAAAGAAAAAGAAGAAGACAAAGACGACGTCAAAGTTTCCAGACGGAGAGGAAAGTCTCGAGGTAGAGTTGGGCAACGTGGACGCGCGCGCGCGGTTTTTCAACAAACTATCCAAATATGAATTTGGGGAGCATGAAGAACGCATTCGCCTCATCGTTGCTTGGCTCTGCCTCACAATTTAGTTGTATTTTCATCGATCCGTCTCCCACTTCCCATCGCTCTTTGTCGTCGATCGAGGACGAAGAGCTTTTTCACATCCTCAAGCCTCATTCGTCGCGACGTTAAAATTTGTAATAACTTGCGGATTGTCGATTTATTTCCACAGACGGATCATCAGGACTATTGCGAAGTTTGTCAACAAGGCGGTGAGATTATACTCTGCGACACGTGTCCCCGAGCTTATCATCTTGTGTGTCTGGAGCCCGAGCTCGAGGAGACTCCAGAAGGAAAATGGAGCTGTCCTCACTGCGAGAGCGAAGGTATAACAGGTATCTCTCACTCGGAAGCTTTTTTATTACACCGGTTGCTTCCCCAGATCTCCGAGCAGAGCTTAACATCGTTCGTGTTCGATGGGAGCTCGCTCATACATTCCAAAAGAAACAAATAACAAACACTGTTTTGCTTTCTTTGAAAATGATCGCAGGTGCGGCGGAGGACGACGACGAGCACATGGAATTCTGTCGCGTTTGTAAGGACGGCGGAGAATTGTTGTGCTGCGACAGTTGTACGAGCGCTTATCACACTCATTGCCTCAATCCACCGTTGACGGAAATACCGGACGGAGATTGGAAGTGTCCGAGATGTTCGTGTCCACCTATAAGCGGCAAAGTCGCGAAGATACTTACCTGGCGGTGGAAGGAAATTTCGGACACACCGTCCGAAGAGCCTTCCACTAGCAAAGCCGCACCGAAACCTCGAAAAATGCGAGAGTTTTTCGTCAAATGGGCAGAAAAGTCTTATTGGCACTGCGACTGGATAACCGAGCTCCAACTCGACGTTTTTCATCCTCTCATGTTTCGAAATTACTCTCGAAAGTACGACATGGACGAGCCTCCGAAGCTGGAGGAGCCTCTCGACGAGAGCGACTCTCGAGTCAAGCGTCTGAAAATCCAGGAAGGTAGCGCCAGTCGGGAAGAGTACAATCTTGAAGAAAGATTCTACAAATATGGTGTCAGACCCGAATGGCTCGTTGTACACCGCGTCATTAATCATCGTTTGTCACGAGACGGTCGAGCTACTTATCTCGTAAAATGGCGAGATTTGGGCTACGATCTTGCCACTTGGGAAGACGAGCACGAGGATATCCCCGGCTTGAAACAAGCCGTTGATTATTATCTCGATCTCCGAGCTGCCTACAGTAACGACGCTGTCACGTCGAGAAAGGGCAAAAAAGGCAAAGGCAAAAGATCGAAAACCAGGGAAATCATCGATGACGAGGAAAGAGCACCCAAAAGGTACACTCCACCGCCTGACAAACCGACCACCGATTTGAAGAAAAAACTCGAACGTCAACCCGACTATCTCGATGTAACCTCCATGCAACTTCATCCTTATCAGCTCGAAGGATTAAATTGGTTGAGGTACTCTTGGGGACAGGGAATAGACACTATCCTCGCCGACGAGATGGGTCTCGGTAAAACTATTCAGACCATCACGTTCTTGTACTCTTTGTACAAGGAAGGCCACTGCAAAGGACCTTTCCTCGTTTCTGTACCGCTCTCGACCATCATCAATTGGGAACGTGAATTCGAAACTTGGGCACCTGATTTCTACTGCGTCACATATGTTGGTTAGTCTCCCTTTGCTCAAATTTTTATTCCAATTATTTTGAGCTTGCGATAATTCTTGTTTTTTTTTGTTTTTTTTTCTTTCTCCGGAATTTCGTGCTTAATGTGCTAAATCTAAAGATTGGCGAATTTGTTAAACTTTCAGGTGACAAGGACAGTCGTATCGTAATTCGAGAGAACGAATTGTCGTTCGAAGAGGGAGCGGTGCGAGGAGGTCGAGCGTCAAAAATCCGTTCGTCCCAAATAAAATTCAACGTTTTGCTAACGAGTTACGAGCTCGTATCGATCGATTCGGCATGTTTAGGCTCGATCGATTGGGCTGTACTCGTCGTCGACGAGGCTCATCGACTCAAATCGAATCAGTCCAAGTTCTTCAGGCTTTTGGCTTCTTACAACATTGCGTACAAACTTTTGCTCACTGGTACGCCGCTGCAAAACAACCTCGAGGAACTTTTCCATCTTTTGAATTTCTTGTGTCGCGACAAATTCAACGATCTCTCAACTTTCCAAAACGAATTCGCGGACATTTCGAAAGAGGAACAGGTCAAGAAACTTCACGAGATGCTGGGCCCTCACATGCTGCGAAGATTGAAGGCTGATGTGCTTAAGGTATTGTGTTGGCTGGCTTTTTCTCCCTCCTGCATATTTACTTGCAAAAAATCATAATTATTTTCTACTTTCCTCGTTTTGTTTGTTTGTTCAACAGAACATGCCGAGCAAATCAGAGTTTATTGTTCGTGTCGAGCTCTCGCCAATGCAGAAGAAATATTACAAATACATTCTGACGCGAAACTTCGAAGCTCTCAATCCAAAGGGAGGAGGGCAACAAGTTTCGTTGCTGAATATTATGATGGATTTGAAAAAGTGTTGCAATCATCCGTATCTGTTCCCTGCGGCATCTCAAGAGGCTCCGACCGGACCAAACGGCAATTATGAGGGAAGCGCTCTCATCAAAGCTGCCGGAAAACTTGTACTTCTCAGCAGAATGCTGAAAAAACTTCGTGACGAGGGCCACAGAGTCCTTATATTTTCTCAGATGACAAAAATGTTGGACATCCTCGAAGATTATCTCGAGGGCGAGGGCTACAAGTACGAGAGGATAGACGGTAACATCACGGGAACGCAGCGTCAAGAAGCCATAGACAGATTTAATGCTCCAGGTCAGTGAATTTTTCTCTTCATTCAAACGAAAAGTGATTTTCGATGAAATTTTCTTTTTTTTACCAACGAAATTTCTTCCAGGCGCTCAACAATTCGTTTTCCTTCTCTCAACTCGAGCCGGAGGTCTCGGTATCAATCTCGCCACCGCTGACACCGTCATTATCTACGATTCCGATTGGAATCCGCACAACGATATTCAGGCGTTCAGCAGAGCTCACAGAATCGGTCAAGCCAACAAAGTCATGATTTATCGGTTCGTCACTCGTAACTCGGTCGAGGAAAGAGTTACGCAAGTTGCCAAACGTAAAATGATGTTGACGCATTTGGTTGTGCGACCGGGCATGGGCGGAAAAGGAGCCAATTTCAGCAAACAGGAACTCGACGATATTTTGCGATTCGGTAAATACTTTGTTTTTTTATTTTTGTTCACTTCTTTATTTACCGCTGGACATCGATTAGTTGGCCAGTTGCCGGTCGAAAAACGTGTAAAAATGTAAAATTTTGCCGAAAATTCGAGCGTGTCGCAGAGAAACAATTGTACAACTTGGACGAGAGTCTTTTGGCAATTTCGTAACTGACATATTGTCCTTTCCGACACACAGGTACCGAGGAACTTTTCAAAGAAGAAGAGGGCAAAGAGGACGAGGCTATACATTACGACGATAAAGCGGTCGCCGAATTGCTCGACCGTAGCAAAGAAGGTATCGAGCAGAAGGAGAACTGGGCAAACGAGTACCTCAGCTCGTTCAAGGTCGCGTCTTACGTGACGAAGGAAGGCGAGGTTGAGGAGGAAGCTGACACGGAAATAATTAAGCAGGAAGCTGAGAACACGGATCCAGCTTACTGGATTAAACTGTTGAGGCATCATTACGAGCAGCAACAAGAAGATATTGCTCGAACCTTAGGAAAAGGTGAAAATCCATTATTTTCCAACAGAGTTGTGTGAAAATAATGAGGCTGACAGCAGAATTAATAAATTTCCTTGATACAGGCAAGCGTGTGAGGAAACAAGTAAACTACAACGACGGCGGAGTGACCGGAGATCAAGGCGCCCGGGACGATCAACCGTGGCAAGAAAATTTGTCGGATTACAACAGCGACTTCAGTGCACCGAGCGACGACGACAAAGAGGACGATGATTTCGATGAAAAGGGCGATGGAGATTTGCTCTCTCGTCGAAGCAGACGACGTCTCGAACGAAGGGACGAAAAGGACAGACCGCTGCCTCCTCTGCTCGCAAGAGTCAACGGAAACATAGAGGTTCGTAATCGCGAATAAACGAGCTTTTCGAATCGATATTTCTTACACTTTGCTCCGTGTGTTGACAGGTACTCGGATTCAATGCGCGACAACGAAAGGCTTTCTTGAACGCTATCATGCGTTACGGAATGCCGCCGCAAGACGCCTTCAATTCTCAATGGTTAGTTGAAAAAGCACGATTCCAGTTTCCCTTTTATCCCCTGCCAGCCATTCTTCTCGCTCCACTTTGTTCCGAGGGCTAGATTTTTAGTCAGGACTGCTTTAATCTGTAGGTTGGTGCGAGACCTACGGGGCAAATCGGAAAAGAATTTCAAGGCCTACGTTTCGCTCTTCATGAGACACTTGTGCGAGCCGGGCGCTGATAATGCTGAAACTTTTGCTGATGGCGTGCCGCGCGAGGGACTCAGTCGTCAGCATGTTTTAACCAGAATCGGCGTTATGTCGTTGATACGTAAAAAGGTAATAATCTATTTCATGACTTCGAGCTTTGCACCGAGAATCAAAATCGAGCGCCGCATACCTTGTGAAATAAAATAAACTCATTATCTCGATATTTTGGAAATTCCCAAAGGTACAAGAATTCGAGCACATTAACGGATATTACTCGATGCCCGAGATGATAAGAAAACCAGTAGAGCCCGTGAAGAATGACGGAGCAGCAGCGGCGAATCCTGCTGCTGCAGCAGCTGCGACAACGACGGAAGGTGCTGTCGTTGCCGGCACGCCAAGCAGCACGGGTGCCACACCCGCAACTTCGAATGCTCCGAGCCCAGCGGCAACACCTACGCCAAACAACGTTGCGGCTGGTTCTACAGCGACGACCGCTCCCAACGAAATGACGAAACCAGCTTCCGAAGCGGCTGATGCTACGAAAGACATCAAGGAAGAAACGATCGACAAAGAGGTTTGTTGGAACAAAAAAAAACAATAAAATTTATGAAATTTGGCCTGGAACGGAAAAAATAAATTGGATTTTATTCAGTTCGCTATTTTGCCACTATTTCAATGAATCGAATAGTCCGAGAAGAGCTTCCTCGAATCCAGCGAATTTAAATTTTTATTACTCTGGTTTCTGCAGGCCGGTGAGGGTAAGGATGCCAAGGAGGAGCTTAAAGAGGACGGCAATGTCAAGGAAGACCCGGAGACAAGCGATAGAAATAAGGAATCAATGAAAGAAGAGCCCAAGAGCACAAGCGAGGAGAAAGACGTCGCAGAAGGTGAAGGTGGCTCCGAGGAAAACAAAAAAGCAACAGCGGATATAAAGACGGAAAAGACGTCGAACACAACCGCGACAACGACGACGACCACCACGACGACGGCGACCAAGACCGGTCACGAGGACGTTAAACCGGAAGTTAGTAGCGTTGGCGCTGAGAGCAGAGCAAAAACGGATCTTGACGAGGACGTTGTTATTGTTAAGGACGACGAAGAGGAAGAAACTGCGAAAAAGGAGGTAAGAAAAAAGCAGAGAAGGAATTTATTAATTTTTTGTTATTTCTGACGATCATGTGCTTTTTAATTTCCATCTTTTTAACATATAACAGGAGAAAGATGTCAAGGACGTCACTAAGGAAAGTAGTACCGAAGTAACCGACGTAACAAAGCCGAAACGCAAATTTATGTTCAACATCGCCGACGGTGGTTTCACCGAATTGCACACACTCTGGTTGAACGAAGAAAAAGCTGCTGTTCCCGGACGCGAATATGAAATATGGCACAGGAGACACGATTACTGGCTCCTCGCTGGCATTGTGACCCACGGCTACGGCCGTTGGCAAGACATTCAAAACGATATTAGGTTCGCAATCATTAACGAACCTTTCAAAATGGACGTGGGAAAGGGCAACTTTTTGGAAATAAAAAACAAATTTTTGGCGAGACGCTTCAAGCTTCTGGAGCAAGCCTTGGTTATCGAAGAACAGCTTAGGAGAGCGGCATACCTTAATCTTACTCAGGATCCCAATCATCCGGCCATGAGCCTTAATGCCAGATTCGCCGAAGTCGAATGCCTCGCTGAATCTCATCAGCATCTCAGTAAGGAAAGCCTCGCTGGTAACAAACCCGCCAACGCGGTTCTCCACAAGGTAATTCCATAAAAAAAAAAAACCGAATTAAAAAAAGATTTTTTTTTTTAATCGAAAAATTCGGAGACACTCGGAAAAATAAAATGAGAGACATTTTTTTTCTTCATCTCTCAACGACACACCCAACCGAGAAATTAATGACTTCTTGGTCGGCAGGTCCTGAACCAATTGGAAGAGCTCTTGTCGGACATGAAGTCGGACGTGAGCAGGTTGCCGGCGACGTTGGCGAGAATTCCACCAGTTGCACAGCGTCTTCAGATGTCGGAGCGATCGATACTGAGCAGATTGGCGGCAACAGCACCGGGCGGTGCGGCTGGATCGCAATCGGGTCAGGCAGCACTCTTGGCACAACAATTTCCTGCTGGCTTTTCCGGCGGACAGTTGCAAGCAACTTTCGCTGGTGCCGCTAATTTCGGAAACTTTAGGCCCCAATACTCTGTCCCGGGCCAACCGCCCCAGGGTTTCACTGGTGAGCATTCATTATTCTTCAACGGAGCATGCGCTGTGAATGTATTGCCCAGTTGGTAGTACCGGAGAGCGTAGAATTTTTTCGTCAATCTGACAAATATATCTGGAAAGCCGGCTCGACTTTCCTCTCCTGCAGTTTGATCTCATTCTATTCTGTCCGTTAGCAGAATGTACCGACGAAAAATTACTTGAAATATCGAAAGAGTTGAGTTGAATTTCTTGATTTTTCTGATTGCAGCTTAAAGACGAGAAAGAAACGAGATTCACGACGAAACAAGCTCAATGAAGCGGAAAAGGACGCGCCGTTGGTGAGGCTGTAATCTTATTTTTCGGTATTGGTCTCTCGAGACGCACCAAGAGGCAACGCGATACAACAAAACACCCTCCCCACACCCCGAACCCAAACACTCACGATTTCTAGATGAATTTTCACTAGATAAGGTTGAAGTAAGGAATTATCGTTAAAACGTTTAATAATAATATTAATAATAATAAATATAATGATATACCTGCCGGAAAAAAGAAGAAACAAAAACACACAAAATAAGGAACCCGCGGCGCTCCATACCCGCACACAACCTTTTTTTCCTGTATGTATCCACACTTTACTTTGTCTGTACATTATACGTCAGATGAGAAACGACGAACGGGTGATATCGAGTGAACGAAAAAGGAAGAAAGAATGGCTTGAGATTTTGTACGAATATTGTACGGGCGTGCGTTGCTAAATGTTTCTCTGACAATCGTCGGAATTAACTTGTACGAATGGGTCTCAGTACGCACGTGCTAAAGTGCGCACCGCTGCGGTTGCATTTAGTCGTCGAGATGATCAATTTTTACACGAATTCTACGTCTTGGTAATGTTTTTTTTTGTTTTTCTAAACTGGTCCGTTTTTGACTTTTTTTGCGTTCAGCATAATTTATTTGCGATTGGTTTCTTTTTTTTATTATTGTAGTATACTTGATAATTATAATAATAAATACGGAAAGACGCCCTCGACAAACGTATCTCAAAAGTCGTCGTCGCAATTTCAGCTGGAACCCATTTTCCTCAGAGGGGCTCTCATTTGTTCACGTCAAATTATCGCTTTTTACCATTTTTTTGTTGAGCGAACCTTGCAATCCATCAATCGTTGTACATTCAATCGACATTATTTCAAATTTCCAAACAAAAGTTCAAACTTAACATTAACGATTTATGAGAAAAAAAATCTGCTCAGTCTGATTATTTGTAAATTCAAAAACTATAAATTCAAAACTATGAAACGCGAAAATTGAAATAAATTATTACACTTTTGGAGAAAGGAAACAGTTGGCTTTTTTTCAAATTATTATGGAGTGAAGAATTCGTGATTGCACCGTGTCCTCGATAAAGAAGCGGAAACTTGACCAAAAATATAAAATCCCCCCCCCCCTTTCGCTATTTTGGATTGATTGAAACTGTGAAGTTGCGATTTTGACTGTTGCGTACATCCTCGTCGTTTGCAAATCCTCGTCGAAGTTGGAAAATGAGGAATCGGAGTATCTCTGTCGGGTAAGATGAATAAATAATGTAAACTCGTTAATAATAACAATGAAAAAAATGATTTATTTGTGACAATGTTAATCGTGTAAGAGGTGATGGCGGAGAAGAAAAAAGTTGAGGCGATCGATGTTCGTAGCCGTATAAGGCGATGTTGTGCAGGGGCTTTCAGCCGGAAGCAGTTTCTCTGCCTTGTCGTTGTTGTACCATTTCTCGGAGGTTATCCTCGCTTTCCTTGAGGCTTCGCTGCAAGTAACTCTTGTTGTTGTCAAGTGTTTTGATTTTTTCGTCAGCGGTTTTAATCCTCGTTTCGAGGTCGGTTTTGATGCTCTTGATGTCATCGAGAAGAAACATTCGCCCAACTGATTCATAGGTTCTCGTGCTGGGCTCCAAGGTCGCCATCTCTTTGATCGTCAACTCGGCTCGTTGTTTCGATCGTTTCAAAGACTCGATTTGTACATCGGAGAATTTTAATTTCTGCGATGTGTCGATCATCTTTTCTTGTAACTCCGTGAACGCTTTTTTCAACTCTTGATCCGGTACTCTCGATGCAGACGTCATTCTTCAACGTTGATTTGAGTTTCTCAGTCGATGATATTCGGCTTCGATGAAACCACAACACAGAACTGTTTGTTACACTCGGAAACGTTTGCAAACGAATAAATTTGTCCGGAGAACGAGAGGAAACCAGTTTTGTTGAACGAAGAGACGTGTTCACTGGTTTTGAGGTTATGTCAAGTCAACGCTTTCGTCCTCGGCTGTCGGCGATACTAACGACACTTATCGCGAACTACCGACCGATGTTAAATTGATGACTACTGACCTCTACAGTTCGGAAACGCAAACAAAATAAATGCTGGTCGTTTCAATTTTTGTAGATAAACAATAAAAACAACAACAATTTGAAAAAACGCATCTGAACTAAAAATGTGATAACACGATAGTGTGGAGGACAATTCGCTCTTGCTGATAATCTCAGCGATGAGTCGAGTTCTTATATCCGGGGATAATACCGTTTATGCGTGAAATCCACTCATCCGACTACAGTGTATGTATGTGTTTGGAAAAACTATAAAGTTACGGGATCATACGTACATATACATACATATTGAATACCTGTTGTGTACATAGTACATTAGTAGTGCAGAGCCCAGGGACTGACGTGTCCCATCGCGTGGTCTATGCTGCACGTAGCGACCGGTGACAACGACAACGAAAATCAACCACGACACGACGACGACGAAGACGAGGACGACGGCGTTAACGACAACAATAACAACGTGGCGACGCAACGAGAGTGAGTAAGCGAAAATTGATTATTTAGAAACTGCAAACAAAATAGAAACAGTAACAAAAAAAGTAATAATTGAGGAGACTTGTCATCCACGCTACACGCTCCATCATTATACCGAGATATGAGAAACTTATGACGTCGATGTGGTCAAACATATCGTGCAAGCAATAAGTATAGCAAATGCTAATTTTTTCATATAAAATTGATTTCATCGCGATACGATAACGCAACGGAGGTTAAGCGCGACCACAGCCTTGACACAACTTTCAGCCAGGAAACATCGTTAAAAATTATTTAAACAATGTTTCCTCAGACGGTTCAAGTATGAAGCGGAAAGTGGACAAGCAGGAGGAGACTGAGGCAATGGAGGAAGGTCCGGAGGTAGCGTTAATCGAACACGAGAGTACCGCTGTCAGCGACATCAAAGGCGATGAGAAAAACATTGCTTTTCTACTATTTCTCTATCTACTGCAAGGCGTTCCTCTTGGCCTTTGCAGCGCTATACCTATGATTCTGCAGAATCGTGGCGTTTCATACAAGCAGCAGGTAAATTTTTGTTGTTGCAGCAATCGCATGCTTGGTTCACTGTTTTTCCATGTGTTAGCAAACTGAGTCGTCAAAGACGCAGACAAGAGTTTGTTTTTGGCAGTTTTTCAGCAAAATATTGTCAAACTTTTTTTATTGGTACTGGACATTGAAGAACAAATTGATAGGGATTAAAGTTTTATGAGTTTTTTCGTGAAATTATTCCATCATAAATTACCGCTGTAGACTCATTTTATTCCAGGAATGATTATATAACTATTTCTCTGTATTTTGTGCGTTTCTGACTGCGATTTATCTCCCTACAGGCTGAATTCAGCTTTGTACAGTGGCCATTCTCGTTGAAGCTGTTATGGGCTCCCCTGGTGGATGCAATATTTGTCCCGAGGTTTGGGAGGAGGAAAACGTGGCTGATACCGACTCAGTATCTCATGGGTATGTTTATGCTGTATTTGTCAGGCCACGTGGAGCACTGGTTGAACGATGACCGAGAAGGACTCAGCATAGGACTGCTCACTGTCTTGTTTTTTATCTTGAACGTCCTCGCGGCGACGCAAGACATTGTTGTGGATGGTTGGGCGTTGACGATGCTGAAAAGGTAAGAAACTTCATATTCTCCATGTGCCATCCTTTTGAATAATGAATTTGTTGAAATTGAATTGAAAATCGTTGCAGGAACAACGTCGGCTACGCATCGACGTGTAACAGCGTCGGCCAAACGGCTGGATATTTTCTCGGCTATGTTCTCTTCATGGCGCTTGAGTCGGCCGAATTTTGCAACGGTTATCTACGCTCCGTGCCTTCCGACGTTGGCATCGTCACGCTCCCAGGATTCCTGTGGGTATGGGGCTGGGTTTTCGTAGTTGCGACGACCTTAATCGCTCTTGTAAAGCACGAGGTTACCGAGATGGAGGATCCACGGACCGAGGACATTATCGCTGACGCGAAACGGGCTTACGATTCCCTTTGGTCCATTATGAAGTTACCAGCGATTGTTACAACTGCCATAATTCTTTTAACGGCTAAGGTGAGCATTCTTCCTCAACTAAAATCGCCGAATCTCTTTCTCTCAGCTCTTAACTCCCTGTTCTTCGTTCGCAGATCGGATTTTCCGCTTGCGATGCTGTGACTGGTCTCAAACTCGTAGAGGCCGGAATCCCCAAAGAAAAATTGGCTCTCATGGCAGTTCCCCTCATTCCCCTTCAGATTGTTCTGCCCCTTGCAATTTCGAGGTACACGTCCGGTGGGCGACCTCTCGATATTTATCTCAAAGCTATGCCCTACAGGTGGGTTCCGAAATCAAAATACAAACTCGTCCCATTGTGCCTGTTTTAATTCTCCATTTATTTTCTAGACTCGTGTTCGGTCTACTCGCCACTGTGCTCGTCTGGTTAACGCCAACCCTTCTCAACAATGGCCAAGTCCCTGCTTATTACTTTGTCATTTTGATTGGCATCTACGTCGTCCATCAGGTAAGTTCGTAAAATCTCTTTTCTCATGTTTTTTCATTCGAAATTCCGAGCCTGTTCAATGTTTTTTATGCGACGGAGAGAAAATCAATCGGTACATTGATTTTCCAACTTTTGCAGATCGCAGCGAGTAGCATGTTCGTCGCTTCGATGGCGTTTTTCGCAAAAATCAGCGATCCCGCGGTCGGTGGTACTTACATGACGTTTTTAAACACGCTCGCTAATCTCGGCGGCAACTGGCCAGCGACCACAGCCTTATGGTTCGTCGACGCCTTAACCATCAGGAAATGCAGCAACAATCCATCGAACGACTGCGGAGACGATCTGCAGCGCGAGGTTATTGCCCTTAAAAGTTTATATTTCGCTATTTCTCCAGGTGCTAAAATTCCTCGATTTTTCATTTTTTGTATCTGGATTTTGGTTGCAGCTTTGCACGAGCGGTGAGAACGGGGGCGTGTGTGAGACTCGTCTCGACGGTTATTACATAGAGAGTTTCGTGTGCGTCGTCATAGGTTTCATTTGGCTCGCATGGGGCCGAAGAAAAATCGATTATCTCCAGTCGAGGCCGAGTTCAGCGTGGAAAGTAATAAAACGAAAAAGTTAACGTCGGGTCAAAATTTAGGGTTAAATGACATACCGCGAACGAAGCGCTGCCATGGATGCGAGAGAGGCAACAATTTTTCAGTTTTCCAAGTTCCAAGGAAAAAACAGAAAAGCTCTGTTGTTTTGTTTTTCTCAAGCAGAATTTATCTTGTTGGTTGCTTGATATTAAGAATTTCGGATAAAACTCAGATGCAGGATTTTTATTGACCAATAATAGCCGAGGTGTGTCATTTCGCCTTAAGGCTGATTGTACATAATATTTTAACGAGCAACGTTAAACGACAATCTCAGAGGCATTCGCTCAAATCGATAAAGCGGTAAATGGTTACGAGGAGAGTCGTTTGCTCTTTTAGCGAGAGAGTAAACAGCAATGGCATAAAAAACGTACGGAATGCGACAAGAGGATTTTTATGAGCGCGCTTATAACGGCGACTGCGAAAGAAAAAGAGTGAGAGCTTCTCATTGCTTCCGATATATTTGTCGGACTTGTAATTGTTAATTATTTATTATTGTCTTGCGCCTGTTCCGTGAAAATGGTCGTTCGGAGATTTCACGACCTTGTGACAATCGCCGAATCTCTCTAGTGGCCGGAAGATGATCGCGCGAGTAGCGTGCACAGGTGAGGGGGGATAAATGAATAACGTCTTCGCACACAAAGTATGACCTTCCAATAATCGCTCGCGCACATCGGACCGAGCGATATGTCGTCTCGTGATCCCTATATCGTCATGAGAATACCACGACGGATGTATATTTTTGTTGAACGATTATTGTAACGAATGTAATGTAAACTACAATATGGAATCTCAATTGCATTTCATCTCTGATCCTACTTGATGAAACGATAGGTCTATGAGCAATTGACGAACAAGAGAGTATCGAAGACGCTGAAAAAATCGAATTATCAGGGACGAAACATTTAAGTAATAAAAATTATTGGGAAATTTATAAATTTAATGTTTTTTTGAGAATTTTATTTCATAAAAAAATCAATTGCCATGGAAATATTCTCATGACCGTTTCCGATTTGATAAAATGTCAAAATTTTTCATGAATTTTGTTATTTTGTCGCATAAATTGAATGAATCGAGATTTTGTAATTATGTCGAAAACTATTACGGTATAGCTCGAGGTTCGAATCGTTGTTGGACGATTATCGGCTGTACTGCTCGTCATCATCTTCTCCGTTCCTAATTCGAATTCTTATGACAACGTCTGCTGCGTCGTCGCCAGTTCCGAGGCAGGGACTCATCTCGTCTTCCCACTGGACTATTTCGTTCTGTGGTCTTTCGGCTCGGTTGTCAAAAGGTTGTGGCATTGTTACCGCAGTCGGAGCTTGGATCGGGGGATCCGTTGACGCTGATGGTTCACCCTCTTTTTCTTCAGTTTGGTTATCGCCGTTGGCTTCATCACTGTACTCTTCGTCGTAAACCTCGTCGGGGCTATAATCTTCGTCGGTCTCTTCCGCAGTAGCATTCGCTTGATTTTCCTGCTGCACTTCCGGTTGGCCTGCGATCTCGTCTACAGGACGATTCTCTTGATTTCCCTGCTCCATTCCCGGTTGGCCTGCCATCTCGTCGACAGGGCGATTCTCTTGATTTCCCTGCTCCATTTCCGGTTGCCCTGCGATCTCCTCCATCGGACGATTTTCTTGATTTCCTTGCGGCGTTTCAGGTTGGACTACAATCTCCTCTTCCTCGTTGTTGTCGTCGTCGTCGTCGTCGTCTTCCTCTTCCTCCGAGGGACGATTTTCCTGATTTTCTTGCGGTGGATGCGCTATTTCTGTGATTTCTTCTACGGGACGATTCTCTTGATTTCCTGGGAACGAGTTGTTTCCGCTGTTGTCCACTTCATTCTCCTCCTTGTTTCCGGGTTGATTGTTCGAGGCATCGGCGATCGCTTGCTCGCCTCGCCAATCCGTTGTCGTACTTTCCACAATGCCATCAGGTTTCTCATGCCCAAGGAGACCGTCCGCGGCTCCGTTACCAACTGGTCCAGACGTCTCCGGGCCACCCATCGATAACGATGTTTCTTCCTCTCCTGACAGCAGCGAACGCGGACACAGGACGTATTCTTCCTCTTCGTTGTTAACTCGTACGCTCAACGCTGCCCCGTTGCCAGAAAACCAGAGTCGAGCAAAAACCAGAAAAAATAAAATCACTCTCTGCTTCATCGTGGACGACACACTCTTTGCGACAGACGAGAAGCCTTTGCCATCGCAAGGGAATAGCGACCGAGTTACGATTTTCAAATAATCGTTTCAATTATTCCGAAAGCTCTCATCAATCATTTCCTTAACGCGAACGTCATTTTCGTTGCCTGAAATCAAGATTTCTTGCACAATAAAAACGTTATTCGTTCAGCAGAAAAAAAAACGAAGTAAACAGAATTTTGGATGCTTTATTCCGACCACCGAAAATCGAAAATTGAGAGGAATCGAGAAAAGCGAATGAAAAATCATTTTCACAGCTTGATTCTAATGAGAAAATAAGAAACACAAAGAAAAAATGCTCCATCTTTCCAAGTAATTCATGATATTGACGACTTTATTTCATTCATTGGGTTCATATTAGCTCGAGGTTATTTCTGTTTTTTGTTCTTTATCATGTTTTTCATGCGGGCCAAGAGACAAAGTCTGCGCAGTTTAAGTCAGCCGCAGCAACCAGGATGAGCAGCCCGTTTTCTTCCTCCCGATGAACGGCGAGAAGCCTGTTCCTCGCTGCTGTTATTCGTCTTGCTCGTGATGTTGTATTTCGCAGCGAGATCTTTGAGCATCCATGAGAGATCTACGATCAAGGGCTCGGACAGGTTTGCCGCTGACGGTGATCCCTCGCTGGAACTCGAGTTCTGTAAAGCCAAAATTCAATTATTACCGAATCACTACTGTTCACCTTGTCAGGGAGAAAATTTGACTGGTTGCAGGTCGAATTTGACTATCAATGAAATTTCAAATGTATGGAAAAGAAAAATTGAGAATCGAGAATTGAGAATTTGAGAATTTTTGATGTTCGCAAAAACTCCGAATTAGGAGGAAGACCGAACAACAATGTTGCGAGAATCACTGACCACGGCGACGTTGGCTGGATGAGCTCGACGATGAGGATGGCCCCCGTGTTGATGGTGATCTGGGGCGTCCGTTGGAGTATGAACAGCCACGGCGTAGCGGAAACAGCTCGTGGTCAGCATCACCAGAGCAATAAGTATCGAATGTGTCTTGTACATTTTGCTGCTTTCGTGCCACGTGTTCGATGGGATTTTAACGAGTCAACTATTCGATAAAAAGAGCGAGTGCTCGTGTCTCCGTGTTCCGTACAAGTGGTTCTTCCAGTCTTCAGGGAGGCAGCCTTTATTCGAGCAAAACTAGCTCCTTATCGCTCGTTCAGGACTCGGCCAAGTTCCTAAATCCAACGAATTATATTAATGCTCGGTTTCTGCCATTAAAGTCTTTCGTGAAAAATCAGAGTTTAGGCGATTCCGTCCAATCGCCCACGGCAGAGATTTATCGCTCCCTTATCTCTATGGTCTTGGCTTGCTTTGTGAGTTTTGCATCGTCTCGTTACTCTTTTTACCTTTTTCAGAACTTTAATTATGCACACGTGCACAACGATTTTCGTCCTTGCCTCATATCAGCTCCATCAGTCATCCTTCCAAACGCTCGACATTAATGAACGTCGATCTACGTTTACTTCTGGGACAAAAAGCTGCAAGGCAAAGCACGTGGTTCTATCAATTAATCAAGTTCTCTTAAACACGTCCGACACTTTTTCACCCACAAAAAAGTTCTCTGTCAATTTCTCAATCGATCTGCATCTCTCAAACTTTATAAACATTATTTTTTAATTACAATCATTCAATGAAGTATTACCATGTTTCTCAAGCTAAATTTTCGACTTCGTCCAGCACCTATGGCTTCCAGAAGCAGGGGAAAGAAGAAATTTAACCAGAGACAAAAATCTTCGAGCCCCAATTCTTTGAAGATTCATTAACGTTTTCATTCTAAATCGCTGTTTGAAACATTTCAAAGATTTTTTTCAGACATCCCACGATTTCCCGAATACCGGAATTCCAACGACATGCAAGTGATAATATAAAAATCTCTGTACATTTTACCATCAAGGTTTGCTCGATGATTTCCTTCTAAGAGCCAAAACGGTTTTGTCCGATAATTGCAGAAGATTATGAAACTCGTTTTGAAATATTTATGAAAAACTGAAATGGAATATGGGGAAGTTTAGAAAACATGCAATTTTTTTGTTGAAATTTATAATCTTGAGACGGGGTAGGAATTTGAAATAAAACGATTTGGAAAACGGTTTGTTTTTTTTTTCTCAAAGATCTTTTTTCGTCAATATTATACATATATCTCTATACTCTATTAATTGTTCATACGTTCTCAGACATACATATATTGTTAATATATATATATACGAGATTCCATTATCCGAATATAACTGTGAATATTAAAATTCTAATAATGGTGTGGCACGGTACGATTTAACGAATAATATAATCTTTTACGAAGTTATTTCAATTATTAATAGTCTACTTTATTTTCATTTGTTTTTACGTTTACTCTGATTGCTTATTGTTTTAAGTATTTTTTCCTGTATATATTTTTATACGTGGCAACTGGGAATTGTAACAAAATATTTCGTATATTAAAATAGTATCGTATTTGGAAGGGGGTGAGACACGCCATAACATTTCTAACATCGATAATTTGAAGTTTACGAAATATTCGAATGCAAAATCTGTGACAAAAATTATTTAGTTCAATGAGAAGGATTTGTAGCTTTTACGTCAACGCAATGATAAACAGTCACGTGTGCGTCTTTGTTGAACGAAGAATAATATCGGTGAGGCAAATACGAAATCGTGTACGATATTTTTGAAGAATTTCTGAACCGAGTGTCAAAGAAAGTTTATCTTTTTCGGGAAAATTGATTCCCAGGGTCCCGGATGCACTCTCGTTTGTGCAACAATAAATGTTCGTTTCTTTTGTTCAATTTGGCAAGTACGTTTATCAAGAGTCACCTTACGGTCAGAAATTGGAACTTTTTTTCGTCCCTTGTACGCTTTTGGCTCTACTCGAAATTTGTTGGCACCGAATGGTCCATTCCACTCTTTAGAAGACTTCCGGCCATTCTGGAAAGTCATCAACAAAATTGTTAGTCAGGTTTGAGCTCGTGAGATGAAAAATAATTTTGTTGGAATGATCGTTCGAGTTTGCAATTCTCTTCCTTGTGGATATTAAGAATCTTACTTTTTTATCATGTGATCGTAGATGTACGATGGGATTACGGTGATCGTTATTATTTCGCTTCCTCTTGCTATTTCCTCCACGATGTCCTTGTCCTTCAGACCGACTACGTTCTTGAATAAAGGAAAGTCGAAGTTAATAATATCACCTCGCGAGATACTCGATCGCATTGAAAACAAATGTTTAATTAAAAACAAAAAAATTTGCAGAAATTCGATCGAAATTGCAGGGACTGGGAATTTACCTTTCCGTTGACTTCGAGGATTTGATGGTCGGTCAAAAGGCCATTTCTTGCAGCCGACGAATCTTTGACGAGTGCTATTATTTTACCATTTTTGAAATGGAAACCAATGTTCCCAGAACTGTCCTTGTGCATGGTTACGGTACGTTCGAGGGGTCTGGAAATAAAACAATCAAAATTTCGATCTGTCCTCATCAATTTCCACTATTTTTCGATAGCAAAATGCAAGAGTTTTGTTTTACCTGTCGCGAACGACGACTCTGATTCCGTTGACAGGGGCGTTACGGAATATTTTATGCACTTTGTCCATGCTGTAACCTGCGACGGTAGTTCCATTGATTTCGAGAATTTGATCGCCGAATCTGAGCCCAGCAATGGAAGCCGGCGAATTTGGACTTACGAGACACACGAAGATTCCACTGCTCACCGAGTGGACTCGCAGGCCGATTTTTCCGTCCTTATCCTTGCAGAGCGTCAACTTGAAAATTTCAATATTTTTCCATCAGCATTTTTATTTCCGATCTATATTGATAAACTTTTACTACGAGATCGATTCATTTTCAATGTCGAGTTTTTACTACACGTTTTTGTTGAAAAAAATTGTACGTGGAGGTGAAAATTGTAGCAGGACAGAAAAAAAACAGAAATCCATGTTTACTTCTCTGATGCCGTTGGTCACTTGAGCTCTTTGGAGACCGAGAGAATCTCCTGAGAGCGGAGCTATCATTCCTGCCAAGGGACCCGACGGGGCAGCTGGAGTTGCTACCGTCATCTGCCGAGAATGCAATTCTGTTAGTAAAAATCCTTTGAAAAATGTTGATTCTCGATTTTCTTGCAAAAAATGGAAAGAAAACAAGCGATAACTCCGACTCGTGTACCAATTGGTCAGAAAATATCGTTCAACATTTTTCAACACCTAAAAAACCATGGAACCTACAACAGGATCACGGTTTTGTTGCAGAAAACAGAAAAAATAGTAAAACTCACATTTTCCCGAGCCATGACGGCGTACTCCGGCATATTGTTGGCGATCATTTCTTCGCTGAGTTCCAGGCCCATGTAACTACCCAAAAAAGGGTAGAGCTGTCCAGCGGCGGATTCATATCCGGGAGGTGAAAGACTAGGAGCTGAGGGTACGTTGGACTGGAAAGCCGGTGGAGCTCTGGGTGCATACTGCTCTTCCACTTGACGTTGTGCCTGCAAAAGGGACGAATAGTAAAGTAGTTATTGATCTGAAAGGTAATTTACATCAATAATGCACGGTGCTAGGGTCGGGAAGGTCGTAGACCTTGCAAAGACGTACCTTTATCATGTGATCGACCTTCATGTCTTCGAGTGACGGATAGAGCGACATGGTGCTTGTTTCTGTAATTCAGAACTGCACCGCAAAGTTTTAGTCCAAAAAAGTTGAGTCTGTAAACTTGAAACGTAATCCTTCGAGAAGATATCGCGCGAGAAAAAGCCGATAAGACTACGTGAGATTACGATAAGATTTCGTAAAGTTTCGAAAAGTTATGAAATCTGTTAAAATGAAAAGTTGATACGAAGGAAATCGCGCGATTGTTTCGTAATTATAGTTCACAATAATTGAACATGTATCCTTGAGATCGGTCTTTCTGTATCACTGATTGGTCACGAGGGGAAATTTATATTATCGTTGATATTAGTCACTCTTATGGAATGGGCGGAAATGATGATGTTATTGCGAGGAATGTGTCAGGCTCTTGTCACACAGGTCCTTTGTCCTCATTTTTACGATGCACCACGCTGATCTAAATGCTCGAATGAAATTAGGCTGATTTACGTACGATTTATGATTCGTTACTTTGTATGACAAGTGCTCTGGAATCTGGAATCTCAAACGTGTGTCTTCGCAGCAATGACGCTGTCAGGTCTGTTTGGATTTTTTTTTCTTTAATTGTTTTTCTCTCTCTTTCTTTCTTTCGCACTGTCGATGGTTCACTACGTTTCAGAGTTTCCTCGCAAAACAGCAGCGCTTCGTTCGCTAGAGAAGGGGCATTTCTCTATATCTTTATGGCCAATGGCAGCAACCGGTAGTTCTGCGCACACTCCATTTCTCTCAGTTTATCGTTTGCACGCAGTTCGTATGCGAGGGTGGCAACAAAACGATTATAAAACTGCGGGAACATGCTGTTTCTTTTTTGCTAAACAAAACCTGATAAGATAGTGCTCATGTAAGCTTTTGAGCGCGGTTCTGACTAACTAGGAGAAAAGAAACAATGAGAAATCTATCTTCGGAGGAATTCATTGAATTTGCAATTTTCTATGCGAATAAGTTATTTTCTATTTCATAAAAATCTGTTATGCCGGGTGACCTTCACTTATCATTCACGATTATTTCGAATCAAGCATTATTAGCCTTCAATTAGCGGCATTATTTCAGCTTGATTGCATAACGAGAGATTGACAAAAAAACTAGTTTCAAATCATCATTGTAATTGTCACATTTTTATAAATTTCGGACATTGTCGGCCATTTTGTTTTGCAACCGGGGACGCCAATGAGAAAAACAAGACGCTCAGTCCGAAGTGATGACGCTCGCGGTGCAGTCCTCGAAATATTTTCAGTTAAACAACATTTGTTTATTCAAAATGAAAGAGTGCAGACTAGAGCCGAAAACAAAATGATGATAAAGACGAAAGAGACGCTCTATGGATGACGCTTCGGACGACGCGAAGGGCACGCTTACCGATGCTCCAGGTCGGAGAGTAGAAGATCGGGGAAAACTGGACGCGAACGCGATAAGGTAAAAATGAATTTGATTGAAAACATGTTTCAACTGTTGTATAAATAATATCGTAATCGATTTCCATTGTAAATCATTACCGCGATTCGAGCGGAAAAAGGAAGGAATTTTTCCAACTGGGTCTTCGTCCGTGAAAAATATAGTCCAAATTTGATATTTTGTTTTTATTTTAAGCTATCAATCATCCACAGGTTACAATCGTAACGAAGAAAATTGACTATCGATTTAGTATACACTGTACAATAACCATTCAATTAATATTATATTTACAAAGTGTTTATGTGTGTTGGTGTCTCTCTAATGACCGATAAACTGATGGGGATACAATAGTTTTCCTAGGAAAAAAAAACGCCATGACGATGCATCACCAAACCCAATCATATTTCCGTTTACACGAACGTTTATCGCTTTCTCCGTAAATTCGAAAAACATGAATTTTCACTCCGTAAAATGTTCGCTTTTCAATGGAATATTTCGCGGTCCTTTGCCACATAGATTCGAATCCATATGAATCGAAACGATAGTCAAATTATCTAATGAACAATTAACCGTAAAAACTTATTCAACAAATATAACACGAAGATTGACGCTGGGCTGAAAAATATGTGTGTTTTTTTCTTTTAATATTCAACAACGTTCGTCAACTCGTGAAAGTTTCTTTATGATTGAAAACCAAAGTCGTTGAAGGTCACGGTCGAAATTCTCGGAATTGGTAGGGGCTCAGCATCGACGCTGTGGCCTTTTCTTGGAAAAAAACAATGCGTCTCCGAACTTGTGCTCATTGACATGAATCTTTCGGAAGCTTTGTTTTTTCTATGTTTATATTTACTATACCTATTTATCGTACTTTTCGTCTACTTTTTTTTTCTGATTCTACCATTTTCTCATGATGTGTCGATAGTGTGTAAAAAGTCGTAGAATTTGTGAAGGTTCTATAACTCGTGATATCCGCGTTTATATAATGAGCTTTGAAATAATTTTTTTTTCCATTAGAGAGCATAGAAATAGTATAACAAAATATATGAAATATTTATAAAACAATTGTTCATCGATATAAGATGAACAAGACTGAACGAGACCGGCACATTTTTTTTTTGAAAAACATTTGCCGATACCAGATCGGGAAATTGTTCGATTTATTGTTTTCATACGTAAATGAAGCATTTCCTTGCAATTGAATAGACATTCTCATGGTTTTTATGAACTTTATTGAAACAAATATCGCTTTTTTTTACATTTGTCAACCCTCAAGTTTTATTGTTTTGACGTTTACAGTGAAATGCTTCATTTATTTATGTATTAAGGTATCTCGATAAGACTTATTTTCCTATGGGAGAAAAGATATTTATTCTCGCACGAGCTTTTCTTTTGAGACTCCATGAAATGTGTTGGGATATATATTTAAATATTCATGAGTGTACGTCGTACCGGCCCTTTCAACGTTCGCGATAATGGAAGTTGAACAAAGACAACTGTGCATGGCTCAAGCCGTGCCTTATCACACATTCTTATTATTACTTTCTCCCCATTTTTTTTCTCGTCATTTTAATTATTTACACAGACCCGATTTTCTGATATTAAGAATTTTTCTCTATTTCGTTCGCATTTTCGTCGTCAAACGTCGTTAATTCTTTGAAAAATGAATTTGATTTACGATCTTTTCGTGTATTCGTAGGAAACGGAGTTTCATCTTTTTTTTCAGCCACGTTGAATTATGAAATAAGAGAAAAATGGTTACGTCGATCTGGACGTTCTTTTGAAGTCTTTGCTTGTTTTTCTTGCGACTTTCCTTTGTGTCGGTACTGCTCGTCCGCTCGGGAGTACATAACCATTCGGTTGGGGCATTTGTTTTTCTTTTACGAAGGAAGTTTACGCACGAGTTAAGATCGTACATCGAATTATTCGTATTGTTCTTTTCCTTATTGAATATATATTTGTATTGATTTGTTTATTTATATATTTATACTTAAATATCTCACGATATATCTAACTGATCACAGCGGTTCACATATGGAATGTGACAAGTGTTTAATGATATGGAAAATACTTTCCGAGTATATAAAGAGATTTTTCGACATTGATTTTTTTTGATGCGTTTAGCGATCGATTTTCCAAGTAGTTTGAATCCTTTGGTTGGTAATAATGGAAAAACGTTCCGTTAGCTCGAAAAACAAGGAACAGGAATATTGATATGAAAGGTTTTGATATTTTTCTTCGTCAGATATGCTCGAATTCTGGATTTTTACAATCCATTTTTTTACCAAGTCAAAATCAAAGTGAAAAATTCAATTTCATCGAGTTTGATAATTATCACAGAAAATAAATATTACGATGATGGTGATAAATTGATGGATTATTCCTGGCATTCGCGAGAGTGTTTCCGAGGGCTTGAGAACACTTTCAAGGACTTTCGCTCAATTCGATGGGGATTTAGCTTTCGGGTTGTTGTTTTTTTACTTGTCATTCGTGGCAGTGGTTTTTCCAAATGATATTTCGTGACCAAGCAGAGACTCGAGGATCTTCGTACAAATATTTCTTATTATTACGAAGCTCTCTAACGTTTTGAAACGAAAAAAATTGTCGACCTCAAAGCTGGAAGGGATTCAGCCCACGTGCTTCAGCCCCCGAAGTTTTTTTTTTTAGAGTTTCTCTTCGAATTGAAAGAAAAGTAAATGAAGAAGAGCTGCGCTTGGCGCATCGGAAGTTTTTCTTCCTCTCGCAAATTTAGACAATTGTCATCGAGAATTTCTCGCACGCATAAAATCCTCGATAGTCGCTCGTTCGTCTCGATAAAAGGAGGGAATTATAATTTTCGGCTTGTTTTTTCGCTCTTTTCGATTATTCAAAAGTCGAATCCTCGGCCGCTCAGCTGTCGCATTGATCGAATTTGTAGGATCGAGATTTGGGGAGATACTCGAGCCCGTGGAAGGCCTGGTACCAGGATGACGACTCGTCGGCATCCCCGGCGCTAAAACTATGTGGCAAATCGCTTTCCGGGTCCCAGCATGACGAGGGCGCCACGTAACCTCGAGGCATTACACCCTCTTCGCGACTCTCGCACATCGCGTAACTCGATTTACCTTTTCAACAAATTTTCGTTTTTTCACCAGTTAATACACGAGAATATCGCGTTGGAGGACAAAAACAATGAATTTCTAGCGTGAGTGAGTTTCGGGAAAACAAGTGTGTGTCGCTGATGGGATGTCGAAAATAATTTTTATGCAAACGAACCCAAAACAAAACGATGAATTCGTGCGGTAACGATGTCGATGATCATAGGAATCCAAGAAATTAAGATATTTATCAAATTAAGGTATTACCATCGTAAAACGACTTTATTAAAAGGATTCTTTTAAAATTTTGCATCAAACAGTCTTGGCACAAAAACAGTTTTCTTCTATGAAGAAAAATTTTCTGACGTTTAAAATTTGAGATATTTAATTTCCAATTTTGCTCAATTTTCCTCATTTAACGCGTGTGAATTGAGGTCGCGTTTCCCTCGATTTTTTCTTGCAACTAAAATGAAATTATCTCAAATTCTAAACGTCAGAAAAATTTTCGTCATAGAAGAAAACTTTTAGTTTCGGTGCCGCAAGAACGGTTTATATACAAAATTTCGAAAGAACCCTAAATAAAGTCGTTTTCGCAGTAGTAATGCGTTAATTGCGAGAACAGAATGAAAAATACGTTTTAAAAAAAAGTTAAACGGACTAAACAATAAAATTAGACCAGCAGATTCGAATTTCATTGAAAGGAGTCGATCAAGGTCGAACGAAGGTCAACCGGACCTACGAGACGAAAAAAAAATTGAAAAAATCGTGCGAGTTACGGGATAAATCAAATTTTTCTTTCATTTTGTAAATTCTGAGCTCGTGGATGGAATTGAAAATCAAAAAACGCCGGAAATCCAGCGCGAAACGAATTGAATGATAAATTGGAAAAATTATTGAAACTCACAACTTTTTTTTGTTTTTTTTTGTTTTCGGGAATGGAGGAGAAAATGATTGGGAAAGAATGGAGAAAGAAAAATGAAAGGTCTATGCACCTGGTGTGTCGGAATGAGATTGAAGCGGTGATTGAGGTGGCGTTCCCACCTCGATTGATGAGAGCGGCTCGTACGGCGGTGGCGGCGGGGAAGATGGCGAGGGTGTAGGCGACGGTGGTTGTGGTACCTGAAGACTGTCCGGATCGATACCGAGGATCTGGAGTACGTGATGAGGATTCGAACGTACCCAGACCTCGAATAAATCGACCGGCCAATCCGTCTGAGTCGATGCCTCGAGCATTTTTTCCGGTGGATTCCAAAATAATGCGTCCGGTGGATGAGACGAACATCTTGCCAGACCGTTGTGACTTCCGCGACCGGATGGCGTTGGTAGGTTCGGATTACTTTGTGGCGAACGCACCAGGATTTGTAGCGCTTCGATGGCGTTTCGCATCTGAAAACGAAGAAAACATTCACGATTTTCGTATTTTCGATAAAAATTTCATTCCCAAACAAATAAAAAAACATCGAAAATTCTTTCAGAATGGATTTTTTTCCAAAATTCTTTTTCAACTTTCTTGGAATATTGAATTTCGTTATTTTTTCATAATTTTCAAATTTTTCCGTAGAAATTTCAAAATTATTGAATTTTTTTTTAATTTTTTTGGGAATGCGGCGTTGAAATGACTGAGTACCTCGAAACTGAGAGTCGCGATATCGGGATTTATCGTGGGATACGGAGGATCGAGTCTCTCGGAAGAGCCGATCCGTGCGTGATCGTCGATTGATTCTTGAGTCATGATCTGCGCGGATCTTCCCCTCATTAGTGCGTTCCTTCCAATTCTCCTGCCCTCCCGATGATCGTCTCTGTAAATTAATTCGCGACAAATTTGTCATCCGTTGCCCTTTATAATTATTTGCTCCGAGAGGCGGTTTCGGCAGTTTATAATTATACGAGGTAATTAGAAGGAAGTCTAGGCTCATACCTGAATTTCGCGTGCCTAGGACTTGTTGCGGTGTGCAATGGGGATCTGTTGGGTGGCGAGAGTGGCGAAGTTTCACCCTCTTCCGGTATGTTCTCGTCGTCCTCGCTTATCGACGGTAGAGTCAATGATTGTATTCCATTCATGTCCGAAACTTGCTGCTCAAAATTGAACAGAAAAAATACGAGACCGAGATAAAAAAAATGGAGAATTTTACGACGAAAAATTTGCGGAATAGAGAAAAAAGATCGAGGCACATTTTTCTTGTTCGAAAAACAATTCGTAGGCGATCCTATTTTTTAGTTGAACAGAAAAAAAGGCTGACGTAGAAAAATGGAGAATTGTACGACGAAAAATTTGCGGAATAGTGAAAAAAGATCGAGGCAGATTTTTTCGTCCGAAAAACTGCATCGATTTTATTTTGTTATCGATCATTTGGTAATTGGACGAAAAATCAGATGATCTCGTGGGGATTGTTGGTTTACCTCAGCCTCGTAGCCTTCCCGAAGATTGTACGTAAGATCGTGGATAATGTCCCGAGCGAATCGTTCCTGATATTCAGGATACAATCGCAAGACATCGACCAGGCCCTGCATGTTGATGCATTTCAAATAGCAATATGTCAGGGCCTTGACATCGCAGCTCGATTTGACGACGACGTCGGTCGAACCTCCTCCTCCGCTTCCTCCTCCACCGCCGTTCGATCCATGCTGAAGATGCATCGTTATGTCACAACCCACGAGGTCACCTTTGCCTGTTGAACGAATAAAAAAATCGTCATAGTTTTCAATTTTCTCGAACGTAAGCCTCGAAATCTATTTTTCCATGTTAAATGAATTTCGCACACGCGAATGATGCTTTTGCGTACATCATTCTCTTCGTTTTTCAATAACGAACAAAATGGTGTACGCAGAAGTTGGATTCGGTTAGAATTTGATGGAGAAAACTGCCAAAAACGAAATAATCGTAACAACGAACGTAAATTAATTTTTAATTAATCGCATTGTATGAATGAATTAAAATTTATTGGTTAATTCGTTAACTTTTAATGATTATTCATGTGAAGTCGAGTTTGTTAAGGTAGTTTATAAAATTACCCAAAATCGCCACGACCATATTATTCTGCTCGACTTCCATGGAACCATTGCAGAGATAATAGATGTAAGAGAGTGCATCGCCCTTCCGAATGAGATATTCTTCGGGAGCACAAAAGTTGCTACGAATATGCAGAGACAAAAGTTTCAAGCAGCCTTGCGAGGATGTTTCGAATATTGGTAAACTCAGTATCTCGCGATGAAGATGCATGGAAACATCGCCCCTCAGTTCTTCAGGAAACTCCTTGAGAGTCTAGAAAGTATCGTGACGAATCGTCATTCACGTATTACTATTACAAAACGACTTTATTTACGATTCTTTGAAAAATTTTGTATAAACGTTCTTGGCACCGAAACCAACAGTTTTCTCCTACGAAGAAAAATTTACTGACGTTTGGAATTTGTGCATTTCCCATTTATTGTTTTTTCCATCGAAAGGCGTGTAAATTCAAGACGAAACGTTATTTCGTCTTTCGAAAAAATAGGAAATTAAATATCTGAAATTCCAAACGTCAGAAAATTTTTCTTCATGCGAGAAAACTGTTAATTTTGGTGCCAAAGAGGTGATGCTGAAGTTTGCATCGTTAGAGTGCAACGAAATTTCGTTTTTTCTTGAAAAAACTCTCAATTATTATTAAATATTTGGTCTGGACAATAAAACGATCCTCCCTTGGCACCTAAAAACTCAGTCGACACGAAAAATTGCCCCAATTTTTCAAATTCAATAAATAATTAATAGATCAAATAATTTTCGTTGAATATATGTCAACGGTGCAAGCTTCAGAGTCGTGCCAAAGAGCGTGTATAAAATTTTATCGAAAAACCCTGAATAAAGTCGTTAGGCGGATAGTAATACCTTGAGAATGTTAGAATTGGAAATTCTTTCGGATTATCGCGTTGGTTTACGAATTAGGAGCTTTACCTCGTGGATGTCGATTCCATGGTTCAAGGACCAGGTAGTTTGAAAATAATCTTGCATCCTTTGTTTCAATTTGTCCGGGATTTGATGAAGCGCGAGGAAGTCTTTGAGGTCGCGCCATTTGGTTTGGTAGAGGGATTTGCGTGAATACATTCGTTGAATAATTGCGGTGACGTTACCGAAAACTACGGCGTGCATGAGAGCTATATAAGGGAAATACGAATAGAAGAGTTATCACGAAAATGTAGGGCAGGAATGAGAAGATTTATAAAAATGAATGGAAAGTACGTACCACCGATGAGCATCGTGCATATGGAGAAGATTTTTTCTGGCGTAGTGTTCGCGGACACGTTGCCAAAACCCACGGAAGTCAGGCTGCTACACGTAAAGTACAACGCGGTAATGTAGCTCTCGGTGTGGGTGACATTTTGTACCGGGATTTTTAATCGATCGGCAAGCGTATGAATCCAGCCTTTTTCGGGATGAAAATGGAACGAAAGGAGAAAAACGATTATCACAGGCTCGGGGTTCTCGGTTTGAGAACCAACGAACAAAAATCACTCGCCTGACTGATGTTGCATTTTCTTTTTCAAACGCGAAACGTGTATATTTACGAGGAATTATGAAGAGAAGAGAAAAATCTCATTCGCAAATTTTATATTCCTCCCGTTACGGTATACATTTTTATACATGAAACGTTGCAATCTTCGAATACACATATGTGTGTGAATTTCGCTGAGAATAAGCGCAACAGGCAACCCCTTTTACGAGTCATGACTGATGCAAATTTACGCACACAAATATAATATGTAGAGAGAGATGAGGAGGAACGTTGTGCGCGCGTATGGCATTCAAGAAACCTGCAATCTCGCGAGTCTCGAAGCGTTTCAGGCTCTTGTCAAAAGTTGATATAAAATTTACGAGTATTTCAGCAGCACCAGAGTCTGCAGTATAGTTTCGCAATCGATTTTTCAATATCGCGATGGATTATTGCGTGTTTATTCCTTTTCCATCAATATACCAGCTCAGCTAGTCGAGGCCATTTCGACTTGATTCTCATATTGTTAATAACGTTTTGTTTTTTAATGCTTACCAAGATCCCATTCTTTGTCGTTACGAATTCTCTCCCTTTCGGCGATAACGTACCAAACGCACGCGAGCCAATGAGCGACGAGAGTAAACGAGAGCATCAGCAGAGTCAGAATCATTGCGCTGTATTGCGAATACCTGTCCATTTTTTGTAAAAGCCTCGCGAGCCTCAGCAATCTCGTTAGTTTGACCAAATGAATGTGACTGTGACCGGATTCCTGATGAAAAGTTGCCGGACATTTCATTCATCATTGGCGATTATTTAATTCGAAAAAATCGTCCAAACGAACGATTCGATCAAATTAAATCCATTTTTTTTATCTTTCCTTGTTTTTTTTTTTATTCTCCAGAATAATTAAGTTTCCAATTCAAACGGCAATTCAGTTGGATTCTAATTTCAACAATCTCTGAAGGTAAATGGATGCAAATTGACAGCAGATTATTTGACATTTGTTTAGAAATGTAATTTTCACAACAAGCCAATTGATTAGTCACGAATTTCGAGCACGTTAATTTTAAAACGGTTAAGGATGAATTTTTACGAATTTTTCGAAGCCAAAAAGTCATTTTCCCACGGTCCCAAAACACTTGGCAATTACTTGAGAATTGCTGAGCAATGGAACTCTCGTGGAATGAAATAATTGGCATCGTTTGTAAAATTCAGCCTTAATGGACAAATAAATCTGGCTTTATATTGTTAATTTTGGTTTGATGTTAATCGTGATTGTACGAGAGACAGAATTGTGGATAAATTCATGAGATGGTTTCGTTTCACAGGCTCAACAATAGAAATGATTGCAAATATTCGCGATACAAAAGCATGTAATGTTCAGTCTATCGCTCCAGGCTAATGTATATTTGCAGCGGAGTACAAGAGCGTTGAGTATTTTATGTAAAAATGTGAAAAGTAGTGATTGGTCTATTGAGTAACCTATTCTGGCCTATTCCCGTACGGATTGAATGACGTTAAACCGGAAAACAGGTCTCTCTCATCCCGACACCCCATTCGTCTCGTCCTTACGCAATCATATCGCGTCTTCCTACATCGTATTACCGGATCCGTGTATCCTTCGAGCAAACGAACGTCTATTCACACGGGCCCTACATCTTTCGCTCGATCTCGTGCAGACGAATTGTTTTTTTCTTCCCATTTCTTGAATTTCCGTTGACTGACAATGAGGAATTTAAATCGTGGATTGTTGGGAAAAAAGATTTGGAATATCGCAGTCGTTGCGAAGCAATACGTTTTCAAAGTCTACGTGCATTAATTTTTTAATCGTCCGTCGTTTCATGTCTTTCGTGTGCTTTTTTGTTATTTTTTTTGTTATTTTACTATGATTTATCTATTTTCGTACTAACCTCGCCGCTGTATACGTCCGAGGCGTAAAGAAGATCGAAAGGCAAAGCAGCTAGCAAGTCCACGAAGAACCACGTCTTAACGTAGTTGATAGCTATACTTTTACCCTTGATTACTAGTTTGCCCTTTCGACTTACATAAGTAGTTCTGAAGTTGAGGATTATATCTGTGGAAGAGACAAAATAAATTAGAAAAGTGTGCACAATCATTTTTCATTAAAAAAGTTGAATTGCGTTTGTCTACGCGACTGCGAATAGTTCAATCGCTTTATAAACAAATGCAGCGGCAACATTTCGTTGCCTGCGATCGTTATCGTTGCTTCGAAGATCAAGTTTTTGTCGCGAATAACGAAAAAATCGGTTTTTCTGCCGAAAAAACTCTTCGACAATTGCGTTTGTATGGAAATTCGGTTTTGTAGAAGTTTTTTGAAAATGCTTAATATTCCAAAGATACCGGGCATCTTGGCAACGTTTCGTAAACCAAAGAATAAAATTTCCCAGTCTTTTTTCAGCCAATTTCTTCGTATTCAATATTTTACACTCTTTCTGCATGAAAAGAGCTCGGATAAGGCGATTTCCAGATCTTTTGTTTGACGTCCCTCTTCAGAAAGTTTTTATCTGAATGTGCTACCCGCGAGTTGTACTTTATTCATGAGTACAAAAGGTGAAGATATATATTTCGTATCTCGAGTTTTTTTTTAAATGAAGAACGTAAAGTGACGCACGAAGGGAATGGGAGAGGCTGCTATAGCTTTGGGGGGTTTGGAAAATGACATCGTTGTTGGGACGACGTCAATGCAACGAGTGTCGTTCAAGAGCTGACGAAATTTGGCACAAACTACTTTCGTTGGTTTTTTCAAATCAGCTGAATTTTCCAGAGCAACGAATCTCCGAAGCAGTCGATAGGATCGTTTCGTCCCACTCGTTTTGCACGCTCTCTGTACACGGTGGGTTTGCATACATTATTTATAAAGGGACGTGCGCGAGAATGAGTGTGAAAGAGGAGAACGAAGGGGAAAGGCGATGAAAATTCACATTTCAACGATTTTTCATACACACATTCATATTCCATTCAAACAACAACAATGGCTACGGAAAAATCGATTCGCCATGTAGTAAAGTACGAGAGAAAAAATCATCTTTGCAAAAAAAAAAATTTAATACGAAATTTTCGACAACAAATAATTTTTGTGTAAAATAATTTTTTGAAAATTCCATGTAAAAAAGTTGGAGATTTGTTGGTGGGACGAGAATCGCCTAGAAAATGGACAACGAGAATATCGAAGGAATCAAAGATAAATTTGTCGACAGGAAGAAAGACAATGGTTTTTGTTTCGTAAATAATGAGATCAGAAGGTGCGAGTGTGATGGGTATGAAGTAAAAGGAAGATAAATCGAAACATAAATCTCGAACACTGTTGAAAACTTGATGAAGAGTTTTCACGATTGATGGAATCATAAAGAACGCGCGAAACGAGTATTCTCTTCTGGCGCATTCGTGAAAGTTTTCAACTTTTTTTTACCGCTCACTTTTTCTCTGTCTTTCGTTTTCAACCGTGCTGGTTGATGAGCTTCATCGGTTTATTTAATAGAAAGCACAGTTCCCTGCGTCCCATTCAATCGACTTCTTAACTGATTGGAACCTTTTCGAACAAACGATTCGAAACAAAATATACAGCGAGAATCAATGCTCTCCACAGATACCGTGTCAGCTTTGTTTCCATTGCACCCTGTTTTTGTTTGTTTTCCTCACTCTCTTCGATGTTACAAATCGAGGTTACATGTTTTTCCTGTTACACAATGTTTGTTCTCAACATGCAACTCTTTGTTGATTCATCTTCGTTTATATCTGTCGACACTTGGATTATAAAATCGATTTGAACCGCAGTTTGCATGGCGGACTCGAGTTTGCACAGGGATACGTAAAAGAAATACCAGAAAAAAAAAATCAGATAAATTTCGAGCATTCGGACGGAGTTTTTTTTTCCAAATGAATTTTCTTCGTTTATTGCATGTTTAGAAATAAATGGCAAACGCCCAAAAGCAGCAAGTGAAATTTCTCGAAGTGACCTTTTTCCTCCATATTTCAATATTGAAATTGCAATTCACCCGAGGAGAGCATTTCCGTTCGTAATTATTCGATTTTGCCCCGGGCTCGCGTTTGACTTGTTACTTCAGAAAATTTAATCTTCTCCAGACGAGATGCAATTTTGGGAAAACGAATCAACTCCGTTACGAGGTTGCGTTTATAACGAATTTAAAAAAATTCCAGCGTCTTCTGTACTTAGCGGTGATTAAAAATGTTCGATCAGAACACAGTCGAATAAACGTTGCTCGCATTAAACAAATACTGAGTAAGTTCGTGCTGTTTCACAAAAACGTGTGGAAAATCAATTTTTTAACTCTGCCCCCGTGATATTTGATGAAAAAAAAAATTATCGAAAATAAGAAGAAAAAAAAAATTATATTTTCGCTTCAAAAGTACAGTCTGAAGATTAAACGTGATTTTTTTCCGATTTATAATTGCGGCTGTGATAGCGCGAAGATCCCGGTTGACCGAATTAGGGCGCCTAAAAAATGTTGACGGACTCTGAGGGGTAAAAAGTAATTATTTGCTAAAGGAATTGTTTTTTGTGTTTTTTTTTTTAACTGTGAACTCACCGAAAATAAATAGGCCTTCGACAACAACGTCACTGACCATGGTTGGTCTGTCGGTGTTGATGAAACTTGCATTGTAAGGTACGACGACAGCGACGTAAAAAGTGGCTATTAGAATGAGCCAGTCCCAGCAAGATTTGAAGCCACCGTAATGACTCAATATAAACTGGGACCTCTCGACTGCCGAAGTTTTGTACTCTGGCAGAGGTGCGTCGGTGGAATGAAGTAGTGGCTGTAAAAAAATGTTGAAAAAAAAAAACGGAAAAACCAGAACAATTGAAAACGCTCATTAACGAACTTGGCGAGTATTTCGTCAAAAGTTGATACGATTCAACATTTCGTTGGTAAAAAGGGGCCAAATGTTGTTTTTGTTTTTCTCCGCGAAGCGCCGTAATGATTTTTTCATACTTTGAAAAACATGGCAGAAAATTTCGAGTAATTTCCAGACGAAACTACTCCGAGGAGGCGGTTTTCTACTGGATAATTGGTCGGACTGAACGATCGCTTTCTGTTTGCTCGTATTTTGGGATTCAAATAACTTTTAACCATTAAAAATGAAATTTTCAATCGCGTTGAAATAAAGGTGGAATATTTCGCGTGAATTTCGCACAATGAGTAAATACTCTGCGTGGATTCTTTGTCGAACACGATACATGGGGACGGTGATGGTGAATTATTTTGACTTCTGATTGCTTCGGGTAAATGAATTATTTAATCACCTGACCGAATTGGCTCGACGATCCGAAGCAAATTCACCCCAATACTCGACTCCATTTGTAATAAATTGTACGTAGACATATGCATGTCCGTGTGTGCGTAAGTATTTATACACGTCCAAGTTATTTAATGGATTGGAGGGAGAAGTTTAGTGGAAAAGGCTGCAATTGACGGTTGAATAATTACACTTTTGGATGAAGGCATTTTGTATATCGACGCGTTAATATTTATGAACCTGTCGATGCATTGGCATCGCAGAGAGCGGACAATTTTTCCTCCTTCTCTCTATTCTTTGTTCTTCAATGTTCATTTTTCCGACAAGTCTCAACGCGCGATTCTCGTATAGTAAGCGCACATTTCGTAATGGTATAGCGATGCGCCCTGGATATATAACTCGAGGGAGGACGTTCCACTTCCTAAATGAATTATTTTAGTTCGCCATGAGGTTAAGCCGCCGGCTCGGGGCTACCCGAGCCGTGAAATTCGATGTTTTACTCTTCCAGACTTTGCCCGAGATCTCACGCTCGTTTCTCTCCTCGTGTCAACCACACACACTCGTTGTCCTCTCTCGTGCTCGAACCTCCGCATTTTCAAACATCCTTTCCACTGCCGATTATGACAGCTTAATGGTACACGAACATCCGGCGAAATTTAATTTCTCCTCTAAAACCACGACTGCTCGTGTACGTTTTCAATTCAATTTCATATTCTTCTTCTTGACATGGTTTTCCTTCGTTCTCGCATGTTAATTTTTTATAAAACAAAAGCCCGATCTTTGTTGAAAAAGCTCGGAGAAAAAGAGGCAGATTCGTGGCACAAATGTGAGACATCGACGAAAAGAAACAACCAATCGATAATTAAAAAGAATTTATTGAAAAAATAGAGAAGTAATGAATAAAAATGTTATTGAGTCTCTCACCTTATTGAGGCTAAGTTTGTGTTTACGGTCTTGCTTGTAATGGCCAGACAGTGTGTACAGGACGGCGCGACTTCTTCTTCTCCCATAATTCGCAGGTGGTGCTTCCGGATCGGGGTCGCCATTTGCATCTAAAAATCAATCAAACTCCCTAGTTCTTTTTTCCTGCTCTCGGCTTCGCTCCTTTTTACGACCAAGACAAAATCGATATACCGACGGAAAATTGCCTAGAATCTTCGATCGCGTATGTACGATTCGATAATGTCTTTATTGTGCAACAGGTGCGTGAGACAAAATACCGCGACTGCTCTATACTCGTTGGCAGGGATCGTGCGACCCATTCACATCGTGCAAGCGACAAGAATTTTCAACTTTTTTCTTAAAATTGGAATCTTCACTATTGCAGCAACGACGATTAGGTTTTTCGTTCATTATCGCGTCTCCCACGTCGTGCTGACACCGGAAAATTGCCAAACGCTTTTCACTATATAAAAATCTTCCGATCTCTTTTTTACTCAATTTATTCTCTTGCACGATGTGCATCGTCTCGAACTGCGGGCTGAACCTTTTTGCCTTTTCGGTTACTTGGAAGAAAATACATTTTTCGTTATTCTTGCCACGTCCAGCAGATGAGATCTTGCGATGAAGACGGCCCAGGATTAGAAGAAATGTGTTTGAGCTATAAGGCTGCGGATTTACTACGAGCTATCTTTAATAAACTACGTTTCTATACAGATAAATTTCGATCAGAGCGAGACTGGTGTTTTGATGAGATTAATAGATATAGATAGTCAAGAGGCAGGGAGAGAGAGAGGGAGGGAAAAAGATAGAGAGATAGAGAGAGAGAGACAGAAAAAGCGTGTGTCTGGGGAAAGAAGCGAAGCGTGCACTCACCACCGTCGTAAAACTCACAGGGCTTCGTGTTCGTTATGTCCTTGTGCGATGCGAGGAAAAGCACGACGTCCCCTTTCTCATTTTTTATCGGCACGATGTCGAGCAGGCAGTTGAACGGAGTTTCTAAAACGATACCATCCAATCACCATCTTTTTCGTACACGCGTTCCTCTCGCATTCATGCCTTGCAGAAACGTCTTAGAAGTTGCAATATTCTCAATGGAAATGCGCCAAAAATTGCTCGTGGCTTCTAAGAGATTCGCATGCACCCAAACGTGCTCGTCCAACCCCATGAGTGTTCATGGGGCGAACGTGTCGCACCATTTTCATACGGAATTCAAATAAATACTCAGATTTCATAGTTTTTGATGAAAACATTGATTTGCTGCTATACAAATGGCGCTGATCATTGGAACGACAATAAAAAGAGATTTTTCACAATTTTTGGCACCGCGCGGTATATTCGCTCGAAGAAATAAAGAAACAATCAGTTTCAAATGGAAAACTCTGAGAGTGCGAAATTTCGAGTCGATTTAGCTCAAGCTGGCTCGTTCATCCAAAATTCTCTTGAGTCACGAGGAAAAAACCGAGAACGTAAACAAATTGAAATATTTCTGTTCCTGTCTATACCTCGATTTCTGCACAGATCTTTCCAATGTTCTTGGGAAAAGGTGCATCGGAATATTAAATTTGATTTTAATTCAGAACAATACCGTGGCGTCCTCAAGGGTTGAATAATTTCTGGAATTTGGGACGAGCCCGGTAATTAGTTTTTCAGCTCCAAGCTGGCAATTACTCTGAGGGAATTTCTGTTTTTATTATTCCTGTGGGATTTTTTTTCCACGCGATGCGCCGGTGTTTTCAATGCATACGGAAGTTTCGGGGGAAGATCAGGGTGTGCTATGCTTCCGATGACTCTGTGGGCGTGAAACGGAAGTGGAAAGTGGTTCACGTTACACGAAAACCACTTTAATTCACGAGTGATAAAAATGCATCCACTTTGGTTTGATGTCGCTTCTCGCAAAGTGCAACTTTTGCTAGATCTCACATTTTCGTCCGCGTTCGCGTTTATTTTTAGCACGCTTTTGTGCACACGTACGAATATATGCGAATACGTGGACGAGGCATGCATGTAACACGGCAGATTGACGTCGTGATGCAAACGGTGAAGAAAGCTTGCAAAGGGGAGGAGAGAATGACGAAAGTCACTTGTTCGTTTAGGGACTGTCGGAATATTACGGTCGATACTCTTTTGTCGTTCAACTTTTTTTATTTCCGTTTCGCGTCCGCACCCAGTCTTGGCGGATGGACTCGTAGGAGCCTAAACTCTGCGCAAACACAATTGAAATCTCACGTGACAGAATTTTCTTCCTGGCATCATTGGAAAGCGAGTGAAAAAAATGAGACGACTTTCTGTTTTTCTTCAAGTTGATTAGATTTTTCGCTAAATTCGGAGCAGAAACTTGCTCGTGCATCGAACTACCGCGACATTTCATTGACTCTTCTCGTTGGTTTTTTCAATCGAATGAAAAAGTCTCTCTCAATTATTTATGACAAAAGTTACGGCGAAGCTAACCATTGGTGGATGATGCTCGAGAGTTTTTGGGACTGAAAATGCTTCGCGCAGAAGATTTGCTAAGGGCACAGAAATAATGCACGCTTCGATCTCTGGCATGTTTACAATTTCAGTGCGAAAGCATTGAAACGTAAGGAGCTTCGCCTGTTCACGCAGTTCCATACTCACTGCTATACTCTCTTCGGGGAGCGCAGCTTTCAATTTGGCATCGATCGATTCGCATTCGATGTCTGTACTCGTAACGCGATTTCCTCGGAATATGGATTTCTCGAAACAAGGATATGGAACACAGAACCTTCGGAATTTCGCGTATGCGTATATCGCACTGTTATACTCTTGTCCCTAAGGGTTCTCTGTGCCAGTTTAGTTCGAATTCGCATCAGACTGGCTTGACTCTCTGCGATTACACGTGCCATTTTTTTCCTGTTCCAACTGTCCAATTCGTTCGACGAATATTCCGACTTTATTCACGTTTTTTTTCCTTTTTAATAACAATTTGAAATAAAATAATTCACACGATATTTTATGCGACCGGAAATTTGAGCCTGAAGAGCTGGAGTTTGTATCAAACTGAGCATCCAATAAGACGGTGGAGTTGTCATCGTTCGAATGCAACGAAATTCTTTTTCTTCCTTTGACTAAACTCATTATTCGATTTTGCAGAATGTTATTACGACGATGAAAATAATAATAATAAAAAAATTGAAAAATGAAGAAATCATCAACAAAAGTTTTTCGTTGTGAACTTCATCGTCATAATTAAATTATTATCTTTTCTTAGCTCCGACTGCAATATTCCAGCTGTTGGATCGACTTTTTTTCGATTTGATTNAAGACGGTGAAGTTGTCATCGTTGGAATGCAACGAAATTCTTTTTCTTTCTTTGACTAAACTCATTATTTGATTTTGCAGAATGTTATTACGACGATGAAAATAATAATAATAAAAAAATTGAAAAATGAAGAAATCATCAACAAAAGTTTTTCGTTGTGAACTTCATCGTCATAATTAAATTATTATCTTTTCTTAGCTCCGACTGCAATATTCCAGCTGTTGGATCGACTTTTTTTCGATTTGATTGCGGTGGCAAGGAGGAGTATCGCGGGAAGAAAATCTATACGCAAATTATTCGCGCTTTGTTAACGCTGCGGGGGTTTAATTTTGTTGATGATTTTATTGGGTATTATTCGAAAGAGTAGAACGATTGTGTGCAACGGCGAAGTGGCGTAAAAGAAGAAACGGATTTTCTTCGTGTTTTTCGGAATTTGAATAAAACTTGTGGGCGTTTCAAGTTCCTTTGCTCGAGGACAATGGGAAAAAGTTATTCGAGCTCCGCGAAGCGCTAAAAGCTGCGGTGGTTATAATTGTTCAGGGGTTCGTTATCGAAAACTGGCTCGAAATTCTGCAAGAAAGGAAACAAAAATATGTACGAGAGTTTAATTGAGACACCGAGTTGGCGGAGTCAATGGAATGTGGGTCAAGTGCTTTTTTATTACGGAGATTCATTTTTTTTTCTTTTTTTCTTATCGATCTTGTAATTTGACTTCTGCTTCAGCTGAAAAATGTCATTCCCTCGAAAACTTACCGTCCTTCTTGTAAAACACGACCTCGTGCTTCAGTTCGGTTTTACTCTCAAGACTCTTGGATATTTTCGCTTTGTCTTCTTCCGTTGTTTCCGGTCCGTAGAGAAACTTGCAGGCGCAACCCTTTTGCATTATCTGCGCCCGCGGATGTCCTGTCAGCTCGCAAAACCCATCGGAGCAATAGACGATCGGGTAGAGCGTCGGGACTTGCGCATTTCCCAAGACAAAGTTGCTGTCTGTGAATGAATAAAAAATGTTCATCTTTGAGGGTGAAATTTTCATTTTTCCAAATGAATTATTTCGAAGAACGTCAGTTTTATTATTTTCCTTAAAAATGGAAAAGTCGTTGAAAGCCTGCAAAGTATATTTATGAAATATTTCCAAGTCGAATTATTAAGTGCGACGTTCCGAAGATTGGGGAATGAAGAAATTTTTAAACGAGTGAATATAATCGCTAGAATCTTTGAAATTGAACTCGATCGCTTTGAGTTTCACGCGTTCGTACGTGCAATCGCTTTAACCTAATTTTCGTAGCTGGCCAGGCATTGTACGTTCGATGCAAGCAAACTTCACCTCCGAGACGCTTTGTTGCTGAGTGTGTACTATTTTAAAAATAATCTTATTTTCCCGGCAATCGTATTATACAGTTCACTGATGTGTTTTATTTCCCGTAGACCGTGAAATTCAATTCGAACGCTGCGCTTCGCTCGAAAAGTATTAAAGAGGGACGAAAAAAAAAGTAAATTCGTAGCCCTTTGATATATTATCCAAAGTTCATGCGATATCGATTTACGAACCGTGTGTACATGAATATCGGCGAGAACCTTCGACGAGAAAAATGGTTGAAAATAAATTAGAAATTACGTCAGTGATTGGTCGAATCAATTAACTAGTGCTAATTACGGAAAAGAAAGCATTTGTCAAAGTCAGCCCTTATTTTTTTTTTTCACAACAGGGAAAAAATAGAGTTGGCGAACTAATTGACTTTGAAAAATCTCAGAATTGGTCGGTTGGTAACATTTCCCGAGAAAAAAATGTTCCGTTTGATCGATTTGGGGAAAAATTGATGAAATCACAAACAAATTGTTTCCTCAATTGCTCTTTTCATCAGTTTTTCATTAAATGAACTCCGAAATGAAATATTCATGAATGTTCTTTCCATTCGAGTGTCGTTTCCAATAAAAGTGCACTAAAACTCTCGTCGAATTGAATTTTCGTACGTGTCCGTATGCCTTAAGGATCATCGAAATGAATAACCCAAGAGCTATTGAAGGAGCTATCGCGGCAGACCTTTTTTCTCACTTTCAGTCCAATCTCCGTGAAACTTAGAGGCGAACGATGAGGGTTATGACAGGAAGTAGAAGAAGAATTGGAGCTTATATCCGTATACGAGAGGTATTACTCTATTATTGATATCTGAGGCTTCTTGCCAAATTGGATAACGTTAACATCACGGAGAACTGAGTTAACCTCAGTTCCAAGGGGAGAGAAAACATTCGGCCATTCAGACTCTGCGAAAACTTTTTTTTGCTTCACACCAGCTGATGAAATGCTCCGTTCGGGAATATGTACTTGCAAACAGCCGGGATAAAAATTAAATTACAGAATTATAGCTTTACAAACTAGGTCCAAAAGTTCCCGGTTATAATTAGGACCGACAAAGTTGCGGCTTTATCCTCAAAGGGTCAGAACCTTTTGACAATACGCAGGAACGTCTTTTCGTTCCTTTTCCTTCCATTAACCTTTTTTTCTCAACTCTCTTCGTGTTTTAGTTTCGAAAAGTCATCAAAATCTACCGATCCTTGGATCCCAATCGTAAAAACATATTTTCCATTCATTATTTTCATAATTAATGCACTCGTTTCAATTTTTCTTAAGCATCGAGTTTTCAAATGGCAAAGAAGACGGTTCTGTTGCCGGTGACGATGATTTTAAATTTCTCGATCTGCCATTAGAAATAATTGGTTTTCGTTGCATTCGAACGATTCGAACAATTTCGAGGAATTATTATTTTTGCAAAAAGTCTCACAAATAACGACATGCTTGCCTAATATTGAGAGTTCTGGTTCACATAACGGTTCTAGATGATGGACCAGCATCTCTAGCTACGAACTGCGGAGGAATTCTGGCCTCTGTATAGCGAATAAATTGTGTCCGCATTTATTCGTTCAGAACGTTCAAAGATTTTGGAGAATGTCATCAAGAAACTATGAGCCCGGAAAAAAGCGACCACAGCAAGTCGCCATGGTTGTTTGGGCTAAACTCTAATTTCGTATAGACGACGTGCAGAGACAAGGAACGACGTTCACAATGTATTTTCAGCGATCAGCCAAGAGTAGTGTAAACGTTACTTTAGCACGAATAGTGCAGCTCCTGTTGGTCGAAGCTTTATTCGACAAAGTCTAATGGACAAACTACTGCTTCATCCGACCAACGTACACGTTACCTCTTGCTAATTTCCTCTCTTCTCTTCCTTTGCCTCGCTCTTGGAAAATTGCCCGGCAACGTGTTCAAAACTCTTTGGACATTTCTTGTCCCTTCTCCCTTTGTTTCAACCCTCAATCCGTGAAGGTTTTTTAGTCAACCTCATTATTCCGTGAGCCGGGGTCTTTGCGCTATGACACTCGCAATTACGAATGAAAAAATATGAAAAAATTCATCGTCAATCTTCGGATCGTACTTTTGAAGCGAGAAAATAATATTTTCCTCTCTTATTGTGTGTGCGAAGAAGACCGGACGAAAATGAAATTTTCTTGGGTCCGTCCGATCGCGACAAAGTTCTAACAAATCATTTCAAAATTTTTCGAGATTAAGTGCCGAAAATAGGATTTCCAAAGTTCCCTGACAACAGAGTTAAAAGTTTCGTTGCTTTTGGAGAGTCAAATAAGCTGCGGCGTGACTTGATGAATTAGGCGGTGGGAAAAGCCCATCGACATAGTTAAACGAGAGTTTATACACCGTCGTCCTCCATAGTCAGGTGGCGATGGAGAAACGTCGAGAAGAAAAATGAGGGCAGCGAAAAAAAAGCAAAGAAAATCACTCAAATAAATCATGAGTGAATAAAACATTATGCTTGTTCGATGTAAAATAGGATTGACCGTGCCACGTGCGACGAGTAAGACGAAAAGTGGAATTACAAGAATGGCCAACAGCGATTTTTCTCCATTTACGAGAAAACTTCGTTTTCAATGAAGTAAATTTGGTTAATATGATTTTTTTTTCTGCACGAAACCTCGTGCACACCAATGGTAAGCGATATTTCAGAGACAAATTCACGATTTTTGCACTTAATAAATAACTCTAAGTATTTGACAAAAAAAATTCAAGGTCAGGGTGAAAAATTTGTGAAATTATGCGAAGTGTGAAGATGACTTTGGAACAAGGCTTTGTTCGTATCTTTCTCGGCTGGCGTCGAGCCGTGACGTTGGCATAACTTTTCTTGGCAAAAATCATCTCAGAAACGAAACTTAAAAGTGGCTTTTCCGTTTGTGAGATTATGGCAGATAATGAGAAAAATTCATGAGATCTGAAGCTCCGAAATTTCTGGCAACTCTCTTGATCGCAAAGATGCCTGCGGGAAAAGTCGTGAGGCGACTCAAACTAAAAGAATAAATGTTGGAAACTTCTTCCCGAAATATTCTTTTATCTATTTTCATGAATATATTGATACAAAATTCGAATCCAACAGTATATCGATGTGAGGACTTCAGAGTTTGCAAAAATACTTGAAAAAGTGTTCGACGCGTACATCGAAAGGTAAACTCAACGATTTTTATGTAAAGTACAGAAGGATGTGGCTTTTTTTTTGTTAAATTCTCGTTCTACCTCAAGATTTTTTTTTCTCGAGATAAACATGGTTTATCGCGAACCTTGGAAAGTTTTATTAACGTCGGACCGAAAATTTGAAACCTCCTCCCTACTTTATCGTCGTAAAACTCAAAATGTTGATTGGCAAATTCTGGATACGATATTTTACAGTGGAATGAAGCTACGAGAGATTTTGTGTTATAATAATGAACAAACCAGGGCGAAAATGACAAATTATCCCTCCAGCTCATAATTCGTAATCATTCGTAAATATTGTCGTATCAATTTTCATCTAGACTTTGATGGCTTTACAACATTTCAACATTTAAATGTCGGGAAGCGAATCGATGGGATGGAGAATCATGCAAATTATAATTTTCCCCTTGATCGAAGGAAATAAATGAATTGAATTTGAAATAAATCTCTTCATCGATGCTCATCGAGATATTCAAAGTATCAATGGGATTGGGACATGGTTTTTTTTTAGGATTCTATAAGAAACGAATACGATCATTAGGCCACCCCTTGTACATTCCTGGGGACGAGATCACTTGATAACTGGCTTTGAGAACGGCTGCGTTGGCAATGATAAACACCCCCGAGATCCCATGCGAATTGCACACAGAGACGTTGAGCTTGCGCATGCCTCTTTCTCCGCATCACTCACCAGGGAGAAATTCCGAAGAGGTTCTAATTTTCGAACCCTCGAAAACAAGATAACTCTGGCAAAAGGAATGTGGCATTTAGACGAGCATCACGAAGTGGATTTTTAGCATTCTTTCTTGTGCTTCGTGTGTTATCGTCAAAGAAACAAAAAACGAGGCTCGTCTTAACGTTGGACTGTTCGCTCTGCTGGACAGTGAATTTCGTACGATATTTTTTTTGTTTTATTTCTCCAACGGATTAGGAAACTGAGCTTTCTCATTCGAAACTTCGATTTTCATTTAAAGTCAAAATAAAATTTTGCTCGGAGTTTGTGGAAAAAGTTTTGCTTGGAATTGATTTTTCAGGAAATTCAATAAACCCCATGAAAAAAGATTTCCTCTTAATTTTCTGTTTCAACCAATTCCGTCGGTTTTTTCTGTCCGCTTCGTATTTACGCCCACACTTTGTACAACTTCTTGACATCTCGCTACAATTCGCCCGGATCCTTTTTTCCGTGTTCTCGGAATGCATTCGGTCACTGCCAGTGAGAGATGAGAGCGTGTGTCACAATCCTTAAGCTCTGGGGAATTTCATTATATTTGGGTTTACATAAAAAAATACGCAGACCAGGGTTGTGACCCCATCGTAAATTCCAGATCGTTCGTGCCAACTTCGGAGAGAGAGTAGGGAACAAAGTTCGTCCATAAAGGACCAGGGGATGAGACCCCGAGAGTCCGGTTATCCAAATCTATAGAAACTTATCGACCGTCGAGAAAATAAGGATTAATGCCTCGAGCTTTCTGCCTTGAATTTGACGTTATTATCGTTTGTAACAAAAATATGAAAACAATGGATAACAAAAGAAAATAAAGCATGGAGCGTTCCAACGATCGGGAAGGATTTTTTCAAGTAAAATCGAGACTGACGAAAAAATTGAGGAAATTTAACGTGTGAGGAAACAGCGGCAGATTTTTGCACGAAATCCAACCCCTTAACAAGCCCTTTCGGTTGTTTGACTTCAAGTGAAGTGTGTGTGTCTGTATTGGACGAGGTACAAGTTGCAGAAGCTTTGTATGCTCTTGTTTACGACTGCCACCCACGAGAGTGTAAACAATCCAAAGAGCGGACGGCCTCTCTTTATCTCGCTCAGTCGTGCCAGAACACGTTCCCAACGGGAGCGAGGAAAAGAAAAAGTTCGTGCGCCGGCCATTTTAGATTTTCGTCAAGTGAACGTCCTTAAATATCTCCAACAGCCAACATTTTTTAAATATCTCAAGGGTCTAAAGATCGTTCACTCCTTTCCACCTAATTTTGTATTCCTTTCGTGAAAATTTCAGATTTTCACTTGCGCAGTTTCGACTCTCGCGCGTCCTCCTGCAGTTTCCCAACTTAGTAATTATTCCGTCCCTCTGCCTTTGCGATCTTTGCGAGGCAATACCCTCATTGCCCTCCAGCTGCTTTTTGCCGTTTGTACGATTCTCGTTGTTCAGTAAAATACATAATTCAGCCAGTGAGAAGTTTAAATTGAATTTTCAATTAAAAACCGTCGTCGAGTAAATCCACTGAATCGAGGAAATATTGTTAACGAGGAGCAAGCAGATGTTTGTTTCCTCTGTTTCACGAACGAAATGAAATCGTATCGCCACAACGTCGGAAACTCTCTTGGTATTTCTTAACTCGCAAAGCCCTGTAGATAATCAATTTGATACTGACCCAATCATTCCAATCAAAAATTTATCAACTCATTCCAATTATACGGAACGTAATTGGAAAATATCTCATCCATTTTTCCGACATTCCCGAGGAGCTTCCTTCTACGAGAATCTTTTCTAACTCCGCTCATTCGGGCTTATATAATTGTACCTCATCGTGTTTCTACGAAGAAAAGAAAAAACAGAATCATCGAGTGAGTCTGCAATTTTCAATGTTTCCGAAGATTCCCTCGAGTGTTCCGAAAATTGATTTTAACTAAACTCAGGATAAACCTATTGAATAAACAACAAAGCTCAATACTGTCGATTTTGGAATTACCATTCAGAATTTAATAAAATTTGGTACAGTAGTAAATTATGACGAGAAAAAAATCTACTCAAATTTTCAAGAGGCTACAAAGAACCAGAAAAAAGATATTTTCATTGGTAATTTAATGAATTTAACATCGATTTCGCGTACATTTTATTGAACTTTACAATGAACACAGAAATTTATCATACAAGTCAATGTTAAATGTATGAAATGACTAGAAATGCGAAAATCTTTTTTCTGGTTCTCTGTAGTCTCTTGAAATTTTGACTGGATCCTTTTCTACAATTATACCGAATTTTTTTGAGTGCTGAATATATTCAGAATTTAATCAATTGGGAGGAGGAATTGATTGCTTCGATTCTTTCTCGTTGTCCATTTTCGAGGCAAATCTCGTCTCACCAAATTTCCACCTTTTTAAAATTAAAATCGTAAAAAAATATTTCGAATGAAAATTATTTTACATTATGGGCTTTAATTACGACAGGGAAGAATCACCTAATGAGGCCTGCACACATTCTCGTTTATTCCAGAAAGAGTTTACTGTACTGATCTTTGTTTAACAAGGTTTAATCACGTCCTGGTGCTTTAGTGGACGAGGACGGATGTAGCGATATCCGATATTGAATGATCCGTGTCGTCCGACCTTGGTCTAAATTTCATTTAATCATAATGAGTCGGTTTCGATCTTGTTGGTTCTCTAATGATGATTAAATTATCATCGAGTGAATTTCGCTATAATTCTCTCATTGAAGGTCGATGATATTATTTCACATTTGACCTACTTCTCGAAAAAATAATCTGGTCGGATCGAATAAGTAGAAAAGGAAAAAAGTATCAGTGCGCACGAAGCTTAATTTTATGCTTCCGCAATTTTTTAAGCTCGAGTATCGACGAATGTGTAAAAAAATCCACCCCTCGGACGTTAACGTCAAGAACGTCGGTGGATAATATCCAAAATGTGAAGTTTCTTGGGTTTTTATGTCCATCATAAATATGCTTTTGATAGTGGAACGCTAGACGCAATTTCGCGAGGCACCCCTCTTCTACCATATGTGGGGAGTGGAAGTGAGTCTCACCACAATTCAATGTCATCTTTAAGGGCCTCATGAAAATGGACTCGTATATAGTGTACGCAGCAGAGTATAATTTCGGGCATGGGTTCCATATGCGTAAGTTGTTACAGCCGGAGGAAAAGTTACGAGATTTCGTTTTGCCTTATACTTCCCTCTCTCTCGTGCTCTCTTTTTCGTCCTCTTGCTGTCTTAACAATAAAGACATTTGGTCTAAACCTCCGCAATTCCCTTGATACATTTATACATCCAAACGCGCACACGCAATATTGCGTTACCTTCCGCAATGTTCGTTATGGCTTTTTTTTTCGTGAACAACGAAAGGGTACACTCGATATATCAGCCCACAAAGGCACCGTAAAGGGGGAGGGCTCTGCGGAGAAATACAGCAGCAGGTTTTCAGGTATATAGACATTCGTGCTTCCCTGGTGTCCAAGGAAAGAGAACCATGCTTTACACGACCGGATTCACCTCGCTGGGCACTCCCTTTAAACACTACCCTTGACAAATCTTGTGGCACTGATGGATGTTTCGGGTGGACTCGAAGGGATCGCACTTTATCGTTCTCGTTATTAGGATGTTGCGAAAAATACAGCTTGCGTTTTTTTCCACCCTTATTCCGACCAGACGTAGAAGAATCTTTGGATGGAGCAAAAATGAACATGTGCGTAAGATTTTTGTGCAAGTGCGATCGATCAGCTGCGACCCCGTACTTTTTAATTTACTTCGAAAATTCGATATTTACGACTGTTTCTTTAATTCGCTCAAATATTGAGCTGCGTCATTGCGACAATGGGTCAATTTGACCCTTTGAGTAGCAGCATTTCATGTGCATCATGGAAATTAGGGAAATACGAAACTTTGTTTTCAGAAAAATACAGTTCTGTTGGAAAGCTTACAAAGAAAGTTCCCAAACGAATGAAATTTTGATTTGTCAACGAAGATCCAACGAGCAGGAAAGTAAGGGAGTTTCTGTTTATTCTAAGGCTCATGGACTTTTTCGGTATTTTAAGGACTACTTTATAAATTATTTCGTCCCCCAACTGAAGAAACGGAGAAAGCTTTCTGTCTATGTCTTTTTTTTTGCCGTATCGAGTCAAGAAGCGAACTTCCGTTCGACGTAAAATCATCCGACGATGCAGTTGCAGGTACTTCCTGTTTTCGAGCTGCACATTTTCTCGAGCAGAAAATCGATTGAGGGCATAATGGCAACATGGTATTGGCAACAGAGACCCTAAAACTGGGCCACGGAGATGAGCGTGTGGCTTCGGTATCGACGTTGAATTTTTTTTGAAGCCCCGCGACCTTTCCCTTTCGCAAATAGCGAAATAAACGCTTTCTGCGTGAAATGCTTCACATTTACACGATATTCGTTCGTGAGGTGAAGTTTTGGATAAGCCGTACATTTTCCAACAGTATTTGCTCGTCCATAGCGTGGTTGGTTACTCCAGATAATGAGGCCGAAACCGCGCGGGAACATCAGCGAAGATTGATTGCTCTACAAATATATGTGTCGAATGTCTCCGTTCCTGTCGATCGCTGTATATTCTCAGCCCATATATCTCTCCCCCGTGTGCTTACATTCTTAAGGGAGAAAAACAGTTTTTCCGTCGCCGAGCTTTATGATTTGTGACTCGACGACCTTCGTGAACAGATTTTTGTAAATTTTGCATCGACTCAACGCTCTCGATCCACAACACGATCGTAACTTTGCACCAATTTGGTTTATTGTTCATAACGGAGTGTCGACTGAAAGGTATAAATAGAAAAACGTATAGAAACTGGAAAATGAAGAAAAAAATTCATAATGTTACGGTCATGTTTGAAAAAGTGTCAGAAAAGGAGTTTTGAAATGTATTTTTTTTGTTCTTTGATCCATTATATTCGGAAATCTTCGGTCCACGAGCTCGAAACATCGTAAAGTTTCTTATTGCAATGTCTAAAATTATTCTTTTCATGACACTCCCTCAAAGCTGATGCGAGGACTCAGCTCGTAGAAGATAAATATTTATATTTCACGACGTTATTGACATTCGATCCTCGAGATTGCTGATGAATGAATTATTCAGAACACCACGTGCGAGCGTTGTTTCATGGTCGAATAATCGCATGACAAATTGCGGTTGCACGTGTTCTTGTCCTCTCTGTTTAACTTTTTTTATTTTTTTTTTACAACTGTTATGTTTCCACATTCTTTCTACTCCCCTGATTCTGACAAGTGATACGCGAGATAGACTCGATGAATATCGCATACGTTGTATAACTCTCTGAAACATCGGCTATACGGATTTTCGGTACAGAAGGGAATTTTCTTCCGAAAAATATGATGCGAATAAAGGAAGCACGGATAAAAGGGATGGAGCGTATAATAGAACGTGAAAAATTTCTCTTTCCATCGGTTCTGATCTTTTTATTTGCCCCTGGGGCATCTCTTTACGGCAAAAACATTTTCTAATCGAGCGTTTCGAGCTTACGAATCGTTCGTGATAGGAAGAAAGAGAATGAGAGAGCGAGAGGGTCCCGGCTCTTCGTTTTGCACGACATCCTCGAATAGGATGCTCGACCGCCCTCCGGTGTTCCTTCATCACGAGATATTCGTTGATAGAATTGAAGGAGGAAGCGAGTCCGCGGCGATTGGTGAGTCAAAATGAGTTACAGAGTCGGCAGACGTAACAGTGGGTTTCCCCAGGAACCATCCTCGGACACTGAGTATCATGTTTTCATATCCCTTGTCTATCGACCTTGAAAGCAGTAAAGAAAGCTCGACCAACCGAGAGACTCCCTTCGCAGAGTATCCCTTCACATTTTTTTCTTTCGCGCTTGAATTCCGCACGTATCTCCCGTGATATCGACGGATTAACCCTGACTGGTTTCCCCTTTGCTGCCTTGTTTCAATTCAAGGGTATTTTTCTCTCCCCCGTGCGAAACAAGTTCTCAAAATATCCCGCAGAAAATTTATCTAAATTCCAGCCACCGTCATTTTCTTCAGCCGCGCCTTCAATTTAAGTAAACCCTTCAAAACGCCCGAGCCTATCTCCCATGCCCCGTTTGATTTCCCGCAATTTCGCGATGCTTTTTTCTCCCTGCTTCTACTTTTTCGAAGGAGCCAAAAAGAGAGCAATATTTTATTGTCCCCTCTCGACCAGACTTCAGCCTTCACCTTCGGTAACGCCAGCAGCATCGCGTTTCCCATTGCCTGCTGCTCTATTCCAAACTTTATTTCGTACACTTCGTTACCCTCCCCGATTTCACCGTCTTCGAGCCAATAATTCAGTCTGCCAGAAAATGCGATTGGGGACAAAAGTAACGACATCGAATTCTGCATCGTCGACAAAACAAGAAATTTCGATTCTTTTACTAATACCCATTTGGTTTTCGTAATTACCCACGATTTATCTTTCCATATCTAAACGAAAACGATGAATCTACACAAAAAGTAAATGAATTTTCGCGCTGACATCCATTCGATATTACGATCCTGGAAATAATCAAATGTCGCGTGCGAGCCATAAATGATACACGCAGGCGTTTATTCTATTATGTAATAATAACGACTATCCGCGAGCTAACGAGCTCCAGGCGGATGTGTAAATGAATACTTTCGCTAAATACGTTGAATTTATTTACGCAGCGTTCATTAATATACGCAGCAAAACATTTAGCTATTAAGTAGCGAGGGTTCATATTGTTTCACGATGCATTGAATTGCGAATATTTGTCGACTATTCAAATGGCAACAGTTCTCGTAATAAACATGGCGAAATTAGCATAGTGAAAATTCTGTTGACGATGTTGATGAAACTACGAAGAACTCAATGAGCATAATGATAAATCTTTATTTTGACAATTCGATCGCTGCCACGGGGATTATTATCGAGCTGCGAGCTTACATGTTATTTTCTATCAGTTTCGATTGACGAGTTCTTCTCCATCGTTTCTTCGAAGAAAGCAAAAAGAGAAGGTGGACACACCGAGGTTGAGCCCACTTTACGAGATTACTCAAAGGACCATATTCATGTCCTTAGATCTTTTTATCTCTTCCCCTCGTGCCACTACCTCGCCGAGTCAGAATTCACACAAACTTCTCATCCATGCAAACAATGAGGTGATTTGCCATCGTCGATACGCGCGAGCCCCTGGATGTCTCCGCGACCCTTTATAAATTTGCCAAGTCCTCTTGACTGACTCCGGGTCGTCCGATCTTTGGTTCGATTGTACGTCGGTTTTTAAGGTCCCGATAAATCCGTATGTTTGTAAGTTGAAATACATTTTACGATCAGTGGCTAAAAAACCAGCCCCGCCGCCTGAACATCCTCGGGAATATAGATTTTTCTCTTTTCCATAAGTGCTTTAAGCGTGTCATGCAATTTCGTCAACTCCAACCACCATTTTCGAGGCACGTGGCTCAGGAGAGACGAACAAGTAGAACAAGTTTATTTTGGTCAGACGTCGCTCCAGCCCACGATTTCGACGACTCGATAGAATTTTTCTCTCGCACGCAGCTGCTCGAATATTCCAGATTAGACATCCCAATTTATGGGCTTTCCCTCAATGGTTGTTTGTCATTTATGTACTCATGTTTCGAGAAAGTTGAGGAGGGTTTCAAAGTTGATTAGAGGCATTCATTTATTTTTTTTCTCCGTGGGAAAAACCCTGGGAAAAATGTAGGCCAAACGCGCCGTACGGCGTGCAAGACATTTTCGTTCGATTCAGCAGGTCGTTCACGTTAGTCTCTCGCTATGGATCGAAAAAAGGCATACAAACTCGGTCGAGCTCGCGACTTTCATTGTTGAATCGGTCGATAATATGAAACTCTCGTTTCCTCCTCTCGCTATATCTTTGCCCCTCGCTCTCTTCCTCTCTTTCTCTTTCTCCCTTTGGTTCACGGTCTCATCGCACGGTACAAAACGTTTCCAGTACTTTGGAGTGTTCTTCGCCTCGTCGGATTCCTGAATTGCGAGGATAACTTTTAATTAGCGAAAGGTTGAATCGCTACGAAATAAAAAGACAATGGACGATATCGCGGACCCCTCAAAGCGAGGATATGCAGTTAAAAAGAGAAAAAGAAATAGCGAGTGACTGAAACGTGGGCCCCAGATACGTTAAGGACGACCCGCGAGCACTTGAGATATTAAAAAAGCCGAGAAAAAATCTTTTCTCTCAATTTTCAAAACAGTTTTTCTGAAAACTCGTTTTCCTACTTATTCACAGACACGCGCAATGATTCATCGCCTTTAATTTCACTGTTTTCGCTTCCGGATTATCATTGAATACGAGTAACGATTCAAACTTTAATGATAACCGAATTATTCGTTTGGCCAGTGATTTAATTTTAGATACGCCAACTCACATGATGAGGATTAGGCAGATTAAGCAACTTTCCAGTTTCCTCAAGTTGTTAAGATAAAGTGTAGCATTGCGGTCACACAACTTGCCTGTGTCTCGAGCAGGTTAGTTTAGTTTCACCTTCCTGAATGCAGATTAAGCTGCTTTTTCTCCAACAGAGTTCTGTTTCGAGTTGACACCTTGTTGGCTCTTTCCCCAAGTTCGCTTAGCCAAATTGTCATGAAACAAAATTAAGACGACGGCTAATTTTTAAATTAGCCAGATTTTCGTTGAGATTCGCGTCTTGCGACGAGAGATTCGCATTCGCAACGATGCACCTGCATAAAAATTGAGTGCTCGGACGAAAAAGGAAAATGAGTGGAAATTAATCCGGTGTATCGATCCATCGAGACGAGCGCATGCACTCCGAATGACGGAAAAGAATTCTTCAATCATAGAAAATAAATTCACGCTTGACACAGTATTCAGGATGGAAAATTGGCCTTTGAGTTGGAAAAGATTCATACAACTTTTGTTGGATATCGAATCCTGTGTCGCGCATATTGCGTTTTGTATATAGTCAAGTTTGCCTTGCAGGGAGAAAAGGATCTCCACATCGTGGGAGCTTATTATTGCTTGAGAGCGTTTGAGAAATTGTCTTGGATCTCGTGTTTTCGAATGTCGTCGAGAAAATCCAATTATCTCAGTATCCACGCATTCCAGAGATGAAAATCATGAGAATGACAATATTTTTGGATTTATGATTTATCGCATGAATCAGTAAGCAGTAGCGATTATTCCCAAGAACCGACAAAACGCGCGCGACATTTTGAGGATTAGTGCAAAGTATGGAACAGCGCATAACGGACTATTATTCAGGCAAGATATTTCGGCGTGTGTTAATTGGTCACGGAAATTAATTAAAGCAGATTGTGCAGAGTGCAATTATGATTATGAGATCTAGAGGATTATACAAAAAGTTAGTGAGGATTGTACGATCACAGAGGTCACACGTTCCGAGGAGAAACAAACGCGAGAGTCTCTCGCCTGAGATCCGAAGCTTCCGAGCGTTCGTTCATTATTGCTAGCGTGTTCTAATTAATTCGTTGGAACATGCGAGCAAGCTGCGTTTGCTCAGGTACACGCATCCCCTTGTATATCTCCATTAAATAGCTGCAATAGCTTGTCCTGCCTAAGAGGAAATAGCCCGTAGGTAAACACTAGCCTAGTCTATAATGTTTCCTGCTATTGTCTATGAAATCGATTAATGATTAGTGCTTGCATTTCCCTGGCGAAACGTTCGCCCTTCGAGATGAAAACACTTTTAGTCGCGAATCTTCCAAATCGAGCTCAACGAAAGCAGTTTTTTCCAATTGTTTCCTTGCCGGTTAGCGAGGAAATGAAACCGACGTTTTATTCCACTTTTAATTATTGGCGACGTGTCTACACAAGAAAAAATGGGAACATGCCGTACAGATGTTTTCTTTTAACCTTCGCACGCGAGACACGAATAGCAGCATCTTGTCCATTTTTCTGATGACATAACATGACAGTCCGAAGTACATCATTCCGGTTTGGCTCAAGGGCGAAAATCTCTGGCAAAGAGATCACTAGTACGAAATATATGAACGTCAGGAGGACTCTCCTTGGTCGCGACAACACTCGAATCTGCAATACGTTCGTCGTTCAAAGGCGAAATATACAGCGAACAATTTTCTAAAGGAACTCTTGGAAGTGTGTATATACTTTGAGCTTGAACAGCGAAATTGACCGCGAGATATTCGCTTCGCTTATGCAATCCTCCATTCGTGCTTTCTCTCAACCGAGAGTGCACAAGTTTTATGGTGATCGAGCGTGACTTTCATGGCTTTGCAGAAACTTTTCGATATGCATTTTTCGATATCGCATCGTCTTCTATTTTTTTTTCCAAGTTTGGATCCACGTGGTAGAGAAATAAAAATATACATTTTCACAAATATTTGCGACCCTTCGATGTCCTTTTATTTTTTTTTTCATTTTCTCTTCCAATTCGGAATTGTTTTTGTTTTTTCATTCTCGTCGTGTATGGGAACTTTATTTCATTTGGGAAAGTTGGAGCTCGAACCAACACATCGGAAGAGAATACGATTCTGCGACATGAACTTGTGGAAAGGTCTTGGAGCCAGCGCGTCTTGACGTACACGAGTTGTACTTGAAACTGCGTAACGATATTGATTTTCGTACAAGCCAAAGTCCCCTTTTCCCAGTATCACCCTCGTAATCTCTCGTTTATTCCCTTCCACCGTATATACATTTTTTCCCCCTTGTCACTATTGAAAATTCGCCAAGTATGCGGTGTACAAGAAGAAAAAGAACAAGAAGAAGAAGAGACGAAAAAAAGGATAGCGATTCCACGTTGATTCGGATAAAGACTTTGAGGAATTTTTTTTTTCGAGCTGTTGTTTTTTTTTTTATTTCTCGAGTGTCCTCGATCGAATCTGGTTTTTTGGAGTATCAGCGGAAGCTGAGCAGAGGCATGTGCGAGGGATCAAGCTCTCTCTTATATGCGAGAGAGGGAAAAAAAACTTTAAGCTCGATTTGTTGAAAGCCCTAAATTCATGTGAGAGCACAGGAATTGAGGACGCGATGGAACCAACAGCCACGCGGATATTGCTATACCTTCGATTTTCTCTTCTGTATTACTTTCTTTTTTTCCCTCTGCTTCGTCTGTACAATCTCATCTTCAATTGTGTACCTCGAATATCCAGCTGAGTCAGATTTTTTTCATCGTTCCTGTGGTTCTACGCTCCCAGCGACTCCGACAAAATGCTCCAAGCTTTTTTTCCTTCCAACCAACCACATTAGCAGCAATTATATATTCCAGAAGAATCGGAGACAAATAAATCTCGTGTATGGTTTAGTCGCAGTTTCATGGTTTTTCGATTCAAATGTTTTTTCGATGCAATCATTCTCACACAATTATGTTTTTGTTTACACGGTTTGAATATTACAAAATCGATTTAAATGTGAGAAATTTATTGACTTTCCATCCTCGACAGCGGAAGGGATTCACGTTGATTAAATACCAGGCTCTCGGGCATTCGCTATAAGTACGAGAGACATATCACAGAGTGGAATGAAAACTGAACGTAAAAAAATTATCAAAACAAAATGCATTCTGCTGGATGAGTGCAAGAGAAAAGCGAGAGATATGTAAAAAATTCGTTTGTATTTCTTGCGAACTCGGGAACTTGGAATCTCCCTCTCATTATTTTGATTTCGAATGCACTCTGCCGGAAATGCATTCACAAAGAAGTGAATGTTGAATTTTTTGTCATTAGTTTCTCGTGTTTTGTGTGTGCATCATAAAAAAGTAGTCGAACTGTTTCGACGCACAGTCCATACGTAAATGGGAATTTTTTTGGTTTGTAAATAAATCATTCCATACGGTTCGATTATTAAAGAATTTAAAGGGGACCTTCTTCTTATTGGGAAATCTCTTCTCCTCGAGCAACGTAAAATGTATTTTAGTTGGTGCATTTTGGACTCGCTACCGCTCCGGTTGTCGCGACGTAGTGCATGTCGAACGACTCACGTGACGCGAATATGCAGACACGATCATACCTATATACGTGTGCGTGTTCGTGGACAATTTCCGTCGTTCTATTCTCGCCGGAACGTTTTCTCGTGAATTCTATTTATTTCCCGGGAGTATTGCACTTGTGCACGACGAAATAGACGTCGCGCGGCCGAGATTATCGTTTCAGCTTTTCCGCGACTCGACTATACACGAGTGTAGGATAAACAGATGGATAGAACAAAGATATAAAAAGGAGATGGGAGCGTGGGATAGGACGAGGCAGGAAAAGCTTGTCCTTTATAGTCACGAGGCTGAAGACATTCCCGGGGACGCTGACCTTCGAGGTATAGACATTTTTTGTGTTGTCCTGCTCCGCAAAAGGTACACACCCTCGCCACCTTTATTCCCAAGGGTCGTGATGGCGCCTAGCTGTCGCGATCCGATATCGAAACTCCATCAAGCTTGCATTTTCTACTAGTTTTATATACGCGACGATTTTTCTCCAGCTTCAAGGACGTCGAGGGACAATGAGATTTGACCTTAACTCTACGCACCTGGATTTTCGACATACTTTTTTCATTTCGTCGCTATAAGAAGATCCGTCGAACTATTTACTGGATTTTTTTGCTCGTTTTCTCGTCAATTTGGACGCGAGAGCGAGGGTAAAGGAAATTCTATCAATTAATCAAAATTATACAAACGACTCATTCCCTCATTATCCTGATTTGCTCTCGAGTCGTCACTTCTAAATAAATAGTAAATAATAAATAAATTGAATTTTTTCCATCTCCAAGAAAATTTCCAGCATAAAATTTATAATTCACATTAATCTGGTAGTTGGAACGATCAACCATGAAATCTTATTTTTCAATATCCCACAAATCGAGATCATGAACACGACCCGAAGAGCTGAGGGTCCTTAATAAATTAATGCTTCAATTCGTAAAATGACGAGTTTGCTTGTGACGTCTTTGTTGACGATGCGTTTGTACGACGTTGCAGTCTCAATCTTCCGATTACTGGAAACTTTTGAAATATTGCTTCGCAATATCTGCTCACGATCGGAATTTATGTATCTATATAAACAGCACGACGACAAACTCGGTTTATCATGCAAAACTACAATTTTCTCTACACGTGCGTGTCCTTTTCTTCAGGAGGAAGAAAACGATAATTTGAGAGCTGGCGACTGGGTCGTAAGTAATCGAAATCTGTTCGAGACTCATTTGCACTTTACGAGCGACTTTTTTCAATGGGAATTGAGGTTTACTCGTGAGCAATATTTTGTTCCCACTCTTGCCGCAGATTCAGATTATTCGAATATTAATTTGAGCTATAAAAAAATAACCCGATAAGGATTTTTATGGCTTTGGAGCGTCCAGCGAAAATTGTTGGGAAAACAGAGAATTTATTTACGAAGAAATAAATTCGGAGATTCAATATGTCACACACGTGACTTTATAATTGATTTACGATGCCAAGAGGGTGCGAATTCCACGATATTCGTGGGCACATGTGTATCGAACGATACTGAAACTGTGGCACGTATTGGAGACCAAATTCTGAAATGTATAGATTCTCATTTATCGATCCGACGTGTGTACGTTGAGCGAGGAAACCATGAGAATTATCGGTGGGAAAGCTCAGCAAGTTGATAAGACTTTTTTTTTATTTTTTTTATTAATATTAACCCTCAGATTACGCATGGTCAACTAATATCGTTTGTTCCTTGGCGACATCGTGTAAAACCTTCGTTCGTAACAATAGTTTACGTTGAGCTTTTCGCCTTCTTGGAGCAGGAACGACTCGTCTTTTCCGGGTTCTTTATCAAATTATTTTTTGTCTCTCTTCTTTTTTTTTGCCACGAGCCCACACTCGTGCTCCGAGGCAAAAGCTTCGAACTTCTCCTCATCCGTTCGTCGCCCCTTCGAACATATATCTCACCCTCAAATGTATTTCTCTCATGGCCGAACGTATGACCTCGAAAAAAAGCTAATGAAGGTGCTTACGCGTCTGAGCACACATGACACTTTCTATAGATATTGTTCATCCCTATCGGAACCGAAAAAAAGGTGAAAGGTCCCTCAAGAATGTCTACGAAAACTTCCCTCATCCTTTATTTTTTTTCTCAGCCACATTTGCCCTTTTCCTCGCTCGCTCGCCGCACGTTGCTGGCACATTTTTTCTCCTTTTCTTTTGACGGCCGCGACAAACGTCGCTTTATGTATCGTAAACTTTGGATTCCTTTTCTTCCAATTTCATGACCTAATTTTCACAACATTTATCAATTTTCTTCCCATTCGATTTGCTTTAGAAAACCAAATATCGCCGTAGATCCGATCCAAGAAACTTCTCGGATTCGGTCATTCCGTTGAGTTATCGTCTTCAAGTCAAAAATGCATCGATATAATTGCAAATTCTTTAGATTCACCAACCAACCCATTCTCGACGTTATTTCGGCAGGTGAACGCCATTCGTAATTATTTCCACGACCTATTTCAAAAATGTCAAGGATTTTAATAAATTTATTGAATTTTTCCAGAATTATAATTTGTTTGCCAAACGAATTGCGATTTAATTGACGCGTTTTTCTCGCAAACGCTTTGCACCTTGCGTAGGACGACGAGTAACTTTTATTTTTCTCACAGATTCAAAGCTGTCGGGAAAAAAACGTCGCGAGTTTCCTACTGACCGAGAACTCGTCGCCCTAGCCATACATTTTGTGCAATGAAATGAAAATTGTTTTCGTGAGATGAGAGAAAACGAGAAAATCGTTTGAGCTCCACAAAATAAAATAAAAAAAAATAAAATCGAAGTACGATCACGGCGACGATTCTGTCGCGGAAAAAGGGGTCATTCCAGGTGTAAACATATATATACGTAATCGGCGAGATGACACAACGGCAAAAGAGAGGTTGCTAGAGGCAGAGATCGATCGAGAAGAATGGGAGAACAAACGAGTGTTTGAAGAGGAGACATCGTCAAATATCTCTCGCGTATCCCAATTGCCACAATCGTCCCCTGCTGTCTCGTTCGAAAGGCTAAAAACACAAGCGTAATTCTTGTGCCAGTAAACCGAAACCCCTGACCATCTGCCCGTCGCGATACATCGCTGTGACCGAGTGTGTGATCGAATCCATGTGTGTCGATATTTTCCATACAAGAATGTACCTATAAGGTCTTTGTACCTTTCGTCACGCACCGCAAAAAAAAAAAAAAAATCATTGACGATTTTTATCAAATTCAAGAAAATACGTCACCAAATTGAACGGAATGGAAAAGCTCCGCTTCTTGTTTCTATAAAAAATCGTGGTGATAAAACTTTCATGGTTTTTCGACCCTCGCTTGGGGGGTCAGTGGAACAAATCGGAGATCAAACGTCACCTTTTCTATGATTAAGTTGTTTCGACATATTTCTCCGAAGAGGCATCAGTTACTGTGCACTGATTGGTTTCTTTCGAAATGGACGAGACTACGGAGAGACTCTCGGGTACTGAGCACGCCGCTCACACTCTCTCGTGACGTCCAATTAACTGCTGACTGAGCTCTTGGTTAAATCGATCTCCCGCCCGAGTCCGGAGAGACGCGGAAACTACTCGTGACACCTTCGAGACGCCTCGTTAACTTTTCCCACTGCGACTTGTCTATTTCCCTCTTTCTCACTCCCCCCTCATAGAGATACATTTGCATGAATAGTAAAGCTTTGAAATCGTCACGACCCCATTGATGAATCCCCATGCGTGAATTTCACCAACTCTACGAAAACCCTGTTAACTTTACGAGAGATACGATCATTCGAAATCTCTGCAGATTCCTCGTTCATTTCAATTTCGCTGACGCACGCAGGGATCACGTGCTTCCAAATTATTCGTCAAAGCTTTCATTTATAGTCGCGTGATCACGAAAATAATTGATTATCCACCTCCTACCATTCCCATCATTTACATAGTCGTTTGGTATTTTTATATCGCGGAAAATTCAATCGAACGTCCCGGTGCAATTTTTACCAAGTTTTTATCGATTTTTTCTCGAATTAACGACTCGCATTAGCTGCGGAAACATGTAATGCTTTTGAGCATTGATCAATGTTGCGGATTTATATTTTTTCGTCGTAGAAATGTGGAAACACCTGTGCGGTTTCTTGTATCTACCGATCCTCTTTTGTCAGATTAAGTACGTAACGTTGCAGCGCTCAAAGTGCTTCCGCGGGGTATATACAACGTGTTTTCTCCTCCTTGTGTCATCGGTCCCATTTCTCAATGGAATTTTCCACTAAACGCTCGTGTATACATGTAGAAGGAAAAGTAATTTTCACAAACGTCGATAACGCGATCCTCCCTTTGAGATATCGAGTAAATCCTGCATTCTTCTCGCTTTGTCAGAGTAACGAGTATGGTCGCGTGTAGACAGAGCCAAGAACGCAGCTGCTTCGAAAGAGAAATATTTCCAGGTAGGATTTAGTTATCATCTTTGGCAGCGAAACGTATTGTACGTTCTAGCACGTCGTTAAATTTTTTTTTTATTTTCGAGAGGAAATAAAGGCAATTTGGGACATTGATTTATTGCAGTCAAGGCTCATCGATGGACACTTCGATCTCCAATTTCTTCTCGGGGACTCTAATTCGAAGTAAATTAAAAGCTCTTGACTTCAGGATCCCCAATCAGTTGATTAACGTTCAGATTTCAAGGCAAAAAATACGTTTTGCTCGAACTTTCTTGTCGATTAGCAAACGTGGCCTAAAATTTTGTTCAATTTAATCGACAATTATTCCAGCGACTCTAAAACACTTATGTGACTATGATTGAAACGTGGCAAACATGTGCGCTCAACTTTTCTCTGCGTGACGAAAGTGCTGACTCTGGAATAGACTACGAAACAGAGATCTTTAAAGTTTAGTTCGTAAAGCTGATTAATTGTTACGCTGGTAGCTATCGGCTTATTGGTTTCCGATATCTTGGGTAGACATTACCTCTCCCTAAGAATATCGCTACGTAGACGCTTTTATACATTCGTGTGTTGCCTGCTTTTTGAGGCTCTGACGAGAACGTTAATTATCTTTTCTTCCCTTCCTTCCGGTGTGGATATGTATGTATACGATAAACTCGAGTGTCTTCCTTCTTGAGAGGTCAACGTACACACAGTTTTTGTCTCGAAAAGCTCATCGCTACAGTTATCATCGTTCGCATGAATCAATTTTTTTTTGCTGCGGATACGAGAATTGCATTTTTTTTTTTTAATTGGACGAATCATGTAAATTGGAGAAAGTTCAAGTGCTCGATTTTGTTTTTTTAAGAAAAAATTTGAAAATTGCAAACGAGTCAGGTCAATGAACCCGTCGAGCACATGGGGCTCACGCTTACGAAATTATCGCTTCCGATGCCTGTATCGCAAGCAAGGAAGGTATGTCCCAAGGTGTCAGCCTCCCGGCAAAAACTTAACGTTTTATCGGGTCAAGATGGTTTTGCCGATAAAAGACAATCTTGTCTCACCTCCGAGGTATTTATAATAGCCCATTCCTATGGGTTTTCTAGATGGCTGGGAAAATGATGGTGGATGAGGCAAGAATACGATGTTAATGGTACCGCGCGCTCAACTTCCTCGAGAACGATCGTGCTTGTAAAAAAATTGGATTTCAGTCGCTGCGAAAAATGACTTTGAGAAATTGCACCTGCAGCTCAATTTTCAATAAAATTTTGGTTTCGATATTCCCATGATATTTTATACGAAGATATAATAATAATCGAATTTTTGTAAATGGGCGAATCGAACGAGCTCAATTGTTCGAGTAAAAATATTTGGAACTTCATCAAGTTGCGCGAGTGGTTATTTGAGCGTGTACATCGCAGCGGTGAGCACAAGAGGGACCCGCACGTACAGTATGATGTGTTTGCGCGAAGAAGAAAATGAAAAAGTGAAAAAAAAACCGAGAGGTCGGGCGATGCGACTTTAAGTGGGCCGAATTTCGTTGGAAATACGATTGGGACGTAACACGAAACACGAGGGTTGTATGTGAGCGCCCCGACGAACCGCTAATTGACACGTTAGACTCTGGCCCCGTCGATTCTATACTATTGCGAGAATAAATGGTTTTCGTACTCAAACTGCGAGATTGTCATTTTATGAAGAAAAAGAAACCAAAAGTATAGCGAAGCGGTTGAAAATGAAATAATCAATGCGAATAATTCATAATTTACCAATTGTAAGATGAATCTTGTCGCTTTTACTTACGGGTTCCATCGAAACGAGTCGCTATGGTGTCGAGGAACGTATTTTGGGGGGCGAGGAGACCCTTTCTCGCTCCCATTGGGGCCGCCCCGCCGAGCCTTTCGGCCTTCGGTCCTGCGAACAAAAATATAAATCAATCAAACAAAAATCTCTTGCAAATCCTCACTTTTTATTGGCCCTGGATCTCGTTTTTTCACTGATTAGCACAAGAAAAATTGACGGATCGCTTGCCCATAAAATATCGAGTCGGAGTTCGAAATAAAAATCGAGCGATGGTCCAACTTAACACGCAATTGTTTTTCTTCTCATTTTACGCTCCCTCGATCGTTGCGTTCACGTACGTACACCACGTAGGCTAGTGTTAGAAACGACATTGTTCACGGTATCGCGATTCTGTGCGCGTGAATTGCCACCGACAACCGATAGCAGGAAGCGTTTCAGGGGAGGTGCGTTCTTTTCTTCCAGTCTAATGCTCAACAACACAAACGTTTTTTACATATTTTTAGAAATATTTTTCCATACTTTCCCATCGCTCTTTCGTTTCTCTCGCACTGACCTACTGAGATCCTGCGAATTTTACCATGTTATACAGATTTTCGTCTTGTCATCGATGACGGCGCGCGTTTCTGCTGACGCTGCACGATGCGCATTCAACAATTAATCAAGTAATTCTTATTTTCATAATTAATTTTCAATTAACTCGAACTGGACATCGCGCGATTAAGTTTCAAGATTTATTTCGCATACTAAGTAACTCAATGTATTTTTATTTGTTTTTATGGCTTCTCGCAGACACGATACCGCAATGCTCCCATTCCTGTGGGCTCACTCCGCATGAATCTCGCGAAAATATAATCGTATTTTGAGTTTATGTACAGCCTACTTATTTATAGAGACTGCGTGCGGATATTCAGTTGTCAAAAAGTTCGTAAATTCTCACGCAGATATAAAATATAAATATCGGTTTGTCGGTAGGAAATCCCAGAAGCCAATATTTATGAGGATTGTTCGGGGGGTAATGGATCGAACAGAATTTCTCATGTTTCAGAAATAATGGTCCATGATATTGATACAAGTTTTTTTGTTAGATTCTGCAGGGAGAGTGGAATTTATGGGAAGTTTAATATCGAAAATCATTTGTAACATGGAAGCAGTGCGGCTCGAAGGATTATTTGGTAATAAATTAAATTGGAGTAAGACACGTTTCTAATATCGCCATTTTTTGATATTTGGGAGAGAGAGAGAAAGGCGAACGATCGAACGTGGCTGAAAATTCTTTGCGAATGGTTCGCAGTTGTTTTTACGTCACTGGCTCGAAAAGCATTTGCCACGTCGTGCGAATGATTAATTGTTGGTAGAGTGTGTCAGCGAGTATATGTCAGCGACATGTTCCGGTTGAGAGACAGCCAAAAGCTCCGCGCAGGTATTGCTCGAGATCGTAAGAGGCTTTGGATTATGTAGAGGGTTGAAAGGATGCCACAGCCACCAGATGGGAGAGAATCAAATTTGCATTTTTCCTCAATAAAATTACGTAATGTAACGCTTTATATAGCTTCGGACTTTTTCTTTTTAATTTCGCTGCGTAACGCAATTCCGTAAAATACGCGTGTAATATCCCTCGGACGATGTACGAGTTATCAGAGCTGTGAGAAACATCAGCTGGCTCTGAAAGCTGCATAATTGCTCGCAGAGCAAGCAGGAGGAATAGAAAACGAATGAACGGAGTTAAAAGCTCCGTTGGCGGGCAAGCTGTCGGGACGGTTTCAACGCGTTCGAGAATATTTTTTATTTTTCCTACACAAAGATGTTTGCGTTGTGATTTGGAAAAAACGTGGAAGGAAAATTCTGGTTTCTGAGTCGTCGAATGAAAATGGCTCGGAAAATGGCATAGATTTTCGTGATGCGATTGAAAAGACTTTTTCATTTTCCGTTTGGGAGGTACGAAACTTGTAACGAACTCGTGAATCAGTCTTTTATTTTTAACACATATTTTCACATAATTCGAGGAATTTATGTTGATGCGAAAAATATTTGAAAATTGTTTCGTTCTCTTTGAATTTTAGGGCGAGAGAGAAGCGTGACGGTAAAGCCGTCGGAATTTTTCTCGCTCGAATTATTTTCTATAGCTATATTTAGTCGATTCGTTATCGCACAGTCCCATTATACATTTTACGAATGGACGTGCCTTAGTTTCGTGATTAATGCTCTTCTCGTCCCTCAAAGCACCAAATGTATATGGAGCTTGTGACAAAACGTCGTTAGAATCCTTTATACCGAGTTTGACGGATTTCCTCCGCAGTTGTATGCGAAGCAGACCCGAAAAGCAACATAGACGAAACCTTCATCCGCATGTACGCTGTATCCACGAAACATCATTAATAATATATAAAGAGCTCTAAATACATTCCGTATTAAATTATCGTCTGGGACAAACGAAACAAGGTCATTTTTTCACCTTATCAGACTTTGAAAAATGAGCTTACATCTGACTCGTCATAATGGCATCGTTTTTTTTCTCTTTGCATATAACGCAACAAATTATTTACTTTTTATCGTACCGAGTTATTAATTACTCACTTTTTCTTTATCCTTTGACTATACGAGCATTACGCTTTCTCGTCTAACCGATCTAATCCGGAGTAAGAGGTTCGTTCCTCCCATGGCTTTCGCCATATTTCATTCAATGGCGAAGCTGAGAGAACTCGAATTTTGCTGATATCTACTGATGATTACGATAGCGTGAATCCCACGCAGAGCTCATTGCCTCCCGGTTTAGGAATCGAACAATAGCACCTGTGACAGAGTGGCTAAAGAGACCGGAAGATGCGGAGCAGGCGACAGATGGACAGAAACAGAGGCAAGGAGGAATAAATGGGGCGTTACGAATCAAACGAGACTATCGCACATTAAATGAGCAAATGATGGAAGACACAAAAGATGGTGAAAATAAATATTACACGATCATCAGGATATCGACACCTCTGTTATCGGAATAAAGGAATATTTATTGCTTTTTATTCCATTCTATTCCGAGAGAATCTATCGCACACGAGTCAAAAATATTTTGCTCACGAGCCAACTATTTTGTAAGAGCGATACACTTTGAATGTTGAAATTCCAGTTGCATGGAGTAGGCAACGAATTCCTCGCGAGTTTAAATCTTTATCGATTACTTTTGAAATTCTATGCTCGTAATTTGAGGAATTTCGCTGTGCAACCTCCGTCACCAGAAAACGATATTTTTTCTGCATATTTTTATAGAATTCTCTTCCGACTCGAACGTGTCAACGGAATAAAAACGCAAAGCAAAAAAAATCATGAAGAGGGACACGAAATTTTGAATGTTAGGAAATTTCGTCGGCGACAATACGCGCCACGCGCTCGAGTTTGTGTTTTTTATAAATAGCCATGTTTTAAACGGACCAACTTCTCGGACGATTTAGAGCCCCAGTGGACTTTTGCTGCGATCAATTGGATCCAAAAGTATTTTGGAAATTCGTCACGTATATGCAGTAAAAACAACAATTTTTTTCTCATTTTGATGGAGCACGATATCACGAATATATTCGGAAAGATCATTGACCTCTCAATAAAATAAGCTTTCTCGTAGATTCCTCGCACGTGACTTTTGCAAAATGATAATCAAACGGTTGCCATAGAGCTTAAATATCTCATCCGCCATCCTGCGCGTCCGAAAAATTCTCAAAACTTTCTTTTCTCAACGAAATTAAATCGCTTGCCCAAGTTTTCAACTAACTTTACTGAAATGTACAGCTCTAGTTCGCTATAGATTTTCCTATGCTCAAGCTATAGACGAGTCTGCTTCTATATCCTCCATCGAGTTACCCTTTTCTTCTGAGCTAATAAACTCTCTTGCATAGTTTGCTGAACTCCTAAATTTCGCCCGCACTCGGAATATTATAAATGGCTTCCCGTACGTTCATGAGAAATTATATTTTTGCATAATTTTACGTTCACTTACACTTTATGGGATTGAAACTCGAAAGAACTTAATTTTACTAGTTTCTCTGCGTCTCTGGATCTGTCTAATGAAAAGCGTCACAAAATTCAACATAAAAGTCAGTAAATTTCAAAATTTTCGAATAATCTGACGGAAAAAATGTCGTTCGTATCGTTCAGGAAAGAAAATATAAATGTACATCAGGAAATTAATCATTAAATATGTGCCACTGGATGATGAAATAAAAAGAGCCTGCGGTGGACTTTAACGACGCACACGATAAAATTGCTAAAAAACCGTCAGACGTTTTTGTTCAGTTTTTGCTCCGTAATAATGAGGCAAACGGTGGCGGTCAGTGTGGGAGATCTCGCTTTCATAGACCAATTTAAAGAGCTTCATGAGATCCTCGTTAATTATATTTGCAAAAGCTGCAGCTGCCCAAGTGAGTTGGAAAATTCGTGGTCACTCCCTCGCTATCCCCGCGAGGCAAACGAGGATTTGCGAAAATCCTCCTTTTCAGATACCGCGACTCATCAATTTACATACAAGAGGTTTTACCCGCCGGATTAATAATTGGATCATCATTTTTTATCGGGTATTTCAGTCTGTTTGAAATCAAACTCAACTCCATTATCGATAACAAAATAAAAACAAAAGCAAAAACATGATTTATCTCGAATTCTCATGAAACCGACAAATTACAAAATGGTTTTCATTCGACTTGAGAAATTTAGTCAACTCTCATGTATCTTCTTCCTGTTAAAAATAAATTTTAGACACTTGGCATTACGGCGAAAAATAACGACAGGGTTTCGACAAAGTTGCCACTTTTACGATTTTCGGTTTTTTTGTTAGTAATTTTCATTTGTCTGTTCGCTCGAAATTTACATACTTTGCGAAGCAAGTGTCGCGTACACGTAATGCATTTCTCGGTCGATGAATAATTCAGTCTAACGCTGATTCTCGAATGTTGGATTGCACGATACGGATGAATGCATACGATCGAGCAGAATGCGGATTATGAAATGGTAATATTTATCGTCTCCCTCATCGGTTTGTTTGCGATGAGAAGCGTCAAATCCATTTTATCGAAGTGGACAAAGGTCGGTCAAGATTCCATCGGATATTTGACGGTCGCACACAATAATCGTGTGAATAAAAGTACAATGAAAACAAAATGAAGAAGCTCAACAAACCTTACGGAATAAGTTGTCGACTCAGTGTTCGAGCATCGTCGAGGAGTTGTTTGAGGATCCACCTGCCATCGTCGTAGATCCAAGATAACGAGTTTTCTCGTGACTCTTGAAAATCCCCACTGGCTACTTTTGTATCAGCCGAAAAAAAACACACTGATATTCACTGGATCGATGAAACTCGCGAAACCAAAGCACGGGGGTAGAAATTAGAGCAAGTCAGGAGGAGAAAAAAAATAGCACGTTTGTAATTTGATTTTTTGGAGGACACGACAAGCGGGGGATGGAAATTAGGACGCGTTTCGAATTATTCGCCAATGGATTGGAAAAGCACGCGCGTATCGTACGATGGCGTTCGCGTAACTAACCAAAGCGAGGGGAGCGATTGTCTATCCTGATGGCCCGGGCTCCTGCTCGCTGACTTGCGCCCCGCGAGCCAAGCGCAACATGTGGAAAACCAGCCACGGTGGATAAACGCGAAAGATACTACGGCTGTGTATTTTTATATCTCTATATATATATGTATGTCCGCGTGTACGTGTATTTCGACGATATACGACAAACGCGAATTCTCAGTCCCACACAAGCGAGCACCTGCGATCGAAAGCACGTCGTACCACTCTTACGGATAACGTCATCAAAATTACCTGGAGTCCCATGGGACCAAAGTTTGTGGTTGTCGTTGACAAAAACGTGAAACAAATACGGTCGATTTTAAAAAATTGTTAATTGCATAAATTTTCAAGATTTTTTGCAAAATTTACGCTGGTTTTCATTTGAAAAAATAATTGTGTTTATTGTAAAATACACCAAATTATTATTACTTTATAAATTCGAGAACATCGAACTTCCTGGCTATTGAGTTTGATGTTTTTTTTCTAATCCATTTTCTGAAAAAAAATTTCCCTGAAATAACGCAATGCGTTGACGCGACATGAACCGAAAGTGAGACGTATATTTACGAATATTCCAGCGACCACTATTGGCACTGTAATCAACGTTGTAGAAGTGATTAATTACCGACGATCGCAGCCCTGAGTAATTAAATTAACCTGGAATTTGCTCAGGATGTTGATAGATAAATATATTAGATCGACTGAGGCAGATGTGTCCCGGGGATGCTGGATAATTGGATACATCGACCCTCTTCCTCGGAATAACTCGGAGGAAAGCAAAGATCATTCGAGTGTTTTTCTTCCAGCGATTTATGAGCTTCGATTTGTTTCTCGTTTCTCTATTTCCATGTGACGAATTCTTTAATAGTTTTTTTTTTCATTCGCACGGAAATTTAAAAGCGAAACTCATGAATATTGTTTCGTTCGCTTCCTCCTGGCCAAACAAACACGTATGTACGTTCATGCACTTTATCTCGCGTATACCTGTGTATATTTCGCTTAGGGATGTAGGGCAAGCATATAAAAAATATCATGAAACGAATTGGTGGGCGCCGAGAAAATCTCCGGGGAAATACGTGCTGACATAGCGACATATGCTGACACCAAAATATCCGGAAAAATATCCAGCCCCTGTATCTCCTGGAACTAGAATATCCTTGACAAAATATACTCTGGGAAAAAAAAACATACGGGAAATTATGTTCTGACAGTCTTGGAATCTTTCTAGAGCCAATTATGATCGATCGCCAAAATTGATGTATCGAAATAATCAGATGATATTACAACGTAAATAATCACATATTCTGTAATCGATTATATAAATATGTCACTCGCTGAATCTCCTGATAATAAAATCCTTGACGGAGTGTTCCGAGCTAAAAATATTGCAATTTTATTTAAAATTATGTTTTCATAAAGTCGAAATTTTCTGCCATTTCATTACGGTTTATGTAAAAATAATCGTCTGCCCAAATCCACGAAAAACTCGGGGCGAGAGACTTGATAAATATTACATAAAAAAACATGACAAACTTCCTTTCAATGATTCGATTGAAAAATTGAACTTGTTGCATCGACAAAATTAAATGAAACTCAACAAACATTGTGTCCGTTGTCTGGATTTGGTTTTGAGCTTTTGTGATTCCTCGTGCGTTACAGTTTCCTGTTAGGGAATATATAGGGGCTGTGGGTTTATTGCGGAGGTTTCCCGTCGCGGGGGTTTCCAAACGTGGGAGAAAAGTTTGTATGATTGTGATAAGCAGGATGGTGGACAAAAATAATAAACATGAAAGACTGACCTCGAAGGGCGCTTTTTGAAATTATTCTGAACCAGAAATTCGTCGGGAATAATGTCTCGAATTTAATTTTGTTCTTCGAATGTTGTGAAATCTGTAAATGTTGTTTCTCAGTGCGCGATAATGCGTGAGACTTTTTTCCCCACGTAATTTCATCGTAATTTTTGGTCCTTTGTCAAATGTCAAATATTTTATATATCACTGAGCCTTCGGCCTCGTAATACTTTGGAAGTTACATGCGGAATAATGAAGAGGAATATTATGTTTCGGTCCGTTATTTCGCAGGGTTTGTCCCTTATTCGTTATGCTCTGACCCTCGGTTCCTGGGGTTGGATCCTGAAGGATCTTCGGAGGTGTAAAAAAAAACAGAGGGTCATGCACATTTCATTCGACAGGGGCGGATTTGGTCACCGACCCACGATGTTTTGCTCGAAATATTCAACCGGTAAAAAGTATCTAACAAAAAACCGAGCCACCCTTTCGGACTCTGCATATTTATAGCAAAGAAATAAGACGACGGCTTTTTTTTTATATTCCCGAATAAAGAATTTGAGGAAACGAAGAGATTGAATTTGTTGAATTAAATTGATTTTCTATCTGTCAAAAAATTATCAATAAGAATTGAGAGATTTTGCCGATTCCAAACACTCGGGATTGCGGTCCGTGAATATATATATTAATTGACTACGAGATACAACCGCTGTTCGGCAATGAGAAGACTGCGGTCAACATCTCCCTCGTGTGACGTTCAACATGTGATAGTAATTCCTAATATATATTCATACAGCTCCTTGAGTCGATGAATTGATTCACCATGCGATACAATTCCCCCTGCTGCTGCTGCCCTTCCATTTGGTATTATCATTATCTGAATTATTGTCGCGTTATCAGAATTATTTGTTACGGCAACATTTTTGGAAGTGTCTTGAGAAATAATAAAGAATCGGATAAGCAGTAAATTTTCTCGATCTTTTTCTATAATATGTGGGTTTGTCTTTAATTTTTTTAGCTTCAGCAGTGCCCAAAGTTCGATGAGCAATTTTCAGGATACGAAATTGGAATTTTCACGAAAATAAGTGGAAATTATTTTCTTTGCAAACTTTTATTTTCGATCCATTTAATTTTTCAATATTTCGAGAAATAAAGTCGAATGTAATGTTACGAATATTTGTTTTTTCATTGATTCCTTCGTCGTCAATATTTCACCTGACAACGAACGATATTCCCTTGAGCATAAAACCGACACATCTGTCTATAAAAAAACATCGAGCCAAAGTATTTTTTTCTGGCGAACCGAACAGTGAAAAAAAAGGAATGTATAAAAATCAGAGTCCATGACCACTCGGGCCAGACGCTCTCATCAATTTTGACCTAAACTTTGTTTCGTTCTATACAATTTTATTAGTTCAGTGTTTCTTTTCCCACGAATTTTCTCTCCTGATAAAAACCCACGCACTTCGTATTCTTTATTTTTTCAAACATTCATTTTTCATGGACGCTTTGAAGTCAAGTTCGGCCTTTTTTTCTTCTCGCACATTTTTTACCCTCGTTTCGTCGTTCGAGCCAACTTTGCTCTCTATTTTTGTTGTAACCTGTGACAATTCTGTTGAAACGTAACACAACGACTGTCAAAACTCCTGGATATAGGTCAAAGTTTTAAAGTGCCTAACAATCGGGTTGGAAAGCTCTTGGGATTGATGGAGTTTGACTGGAGTTATTGAAGAACATATAACCGCTCGTCTGCAAAGGGGAATACCGTAAAGTGCTTTTCGTCTCTGCATTCGAAATTTGCTCATTCGAGACTTATACGCACGTTTTTGTTGTCCGTCGGAATGCATAATTACACGTAGAATTTGCATTATCCTCTGGCAAACATTCCATCGAAAAAATTCAATCGCAGATCCCTGCACACGTGTAATTCGGTTCTCATATCCTACACGCTCTCATGCACGAATCATGATTGATACTTTCCGAGAACCCATGCAATAAAAAACGGGAATGAAAACGTGCACGTCCCGGAGAATTTTCCAATAAAAAAATTCATCACGTTTTTTTTCCAGAATCGTACAACTTTGTTTTCGCGTTCGAAAAAGTTTATCCGGGATGAAAATCACTCGTAATACCGTCAATTAATTTGCACAGCGTTCGTATTTAATTTCTATCTTTTTTTTAAAGCGCAAAACTTTAACCAGAATGAACGTGAGCAACGAAATCGTTCAATATTTGTAATAAGTTCTCGACATGCATATAAATATTAATTTGCGCAATACGCGCTGTGTCGAGGGAACGGCAAACATGGAGGGAAATTGGAGGGGTTGGAGAATTGTCAATTTATCAAACGAAATATCGTTTTCAGTCATTTTCTCACGCAGTGGAATACAATGAACCAATATATCGAGTATATTGAGTTTTCCACATTGTTCTTTTTACACCCAACTCGGGGATTCTCGTTGCTATATATTTTAACGATACCATGAAACAAACCGACCAAATATTCACCAGATTTATTGTGAAATATTGAAACGCTCGTAATTTGAGAATGTGCAGAAAAAATAAAATCCCGACGATAAATTTCGTTTCGTTGCATTTATTGACGCGGACGTAATCGGCTTTTCATTCAAGTCCCCACAATAAGCTTCGGAACATTCGCAAGCAAGAAATTATCATGTATTTTAATTTCGGCGCGATCAGCGAGCCGTTCGGACCTCCTCGAAGCAAAACGCACAACGCGATCGTATATTGAATGAATACAACTCCCATGTCGTAGGTCAGTTTTAACACTGAGATTGGAGGAAGAGATAGAGTGAAAGAAAAAGAGAAAAGAGGTCTATATTGTGTAAGCCAAGTGTCGCGGGGGTCGATGACTGCACCTCGCGTGTCAGCCTCTCATGAACACTCACATGGACGCACACATCCACCAGAAAAAGAGGGACAATATGGAGAGGGCACTTTTAACGTGTATAGCCAGATATAGATCGCGCGAAAAGCGAGATTCGATCCTTGGCACATGAGCTACATATAGACAGTAATGCAGAGCTTCGACGTGTAAATTATATAGAGCCCGTGCAAAGGCAGTAACTCATAAATTTATTTATAATCCTCAAACTGCAAAAATAAGCATCACAACAAAAACGAGCTTCCAAAACTGTGACGACGAGAAAACAATTATACCAAAGAATTATGTTTTTCGTTTTTAGTATTTTTAGATCGGACCCAAATCCTTCTGCTCCAGTTTTAAAACAAATGTAACGTGTTAACTTTGATCCACTTGGAATAAACTCTTCAGGCGATCCTCAGTTTTGTTTTGTTAACTACTCGACCCAGTATTAGGGGTAATTGAGTAGGTCAATTTTCGATCTTAAGGTATAACTATCGCAGAATGGGTTGATTTAGGATTTTCTTGAAATTTAGTGTAAATATTCTTGACATTAAAACGAACAACTTTCCTATGAGACGAAACATTTTCTGCCGTCTAGAATTTGAGATATTTCATTTCCAATTTTATATTATTTTTCCCATCTAAACGCATGTAAGTTGAAGTCGCGTTTCTTTTGTTTTTTCTTGCAACTTTTTTAACGAAACTTCACTTCAATTTACATGCGTTTAGATGGGAAAAATATAAAATTGGAAATGAAATATCTCAAATTCTAGACGGCAGAAAATGTTTCGTCTCATAGGAAAGTTGTTCGTTTTAATGTCAAGAATATTTACACTAAATTTCAAGAAAATCCTAAATCAACCCATTCTGCGATAGTTATACCTTAAGCTCCGGCGATGTTATGCTTGGAAATAATTTAGAGTGTTATCATGACCGCGGCTGGAGAATTAAGATTATGGCATATTTGGATACGTCAAGTTCGTTATCGTTGGCGTTCGCGCTAAGTGGATTTGACTTGGGAAAATAAAATCACGATGGACGAGTCGGAAAATTCACTTTTATTCATCGACAAAGTTTCTGTTTTCAAAATATACTGAAAAAATAAATGCAAGCCTTGTCAATTTTATTTGGGGGTTGCGGAAATGGTATTGACGTTTTCATCCCCGTCAGGACGATGAAAAATCAACTAAAGTTTAATCGCATCGGTCATGCACGACGCAGAAGTGGCGGCGAGAGCGTTTCTGGTCTAACAACCGTGTTAATCTTCACCTGAAATTCGGTCGTGGCGATTCCTTAGCGAAAGTGTGTCACTCGCGATCGCAACTTTTGCGTTATTCTCCACCGCCCAAAACGACTCGGTGATTTGATGAGTGCTCTAAATATACGCGTAAAATCGATAAAACTCGTCGAACTTTACAAAAATAATCCTGCACATTTGCACGCGTTAGAATTTTTTTATTTACATCGATTATTGCAAGTCTTTTATCGCAAAATGTTACTCGAACTTTTTCCGTTTTTTTTTCTTCATATTTACTTCGAATTCTTCTTCTTCTTCGTTCTCTCCAAATCTGATTTCATCGAAATCGCAAGAGATTTCGGTTTCATATAGTTTCTTCGTATATACATTTTTACACTTGTATATATATAAACCACTCAGAAAAAGACGAGTCAATCTCAAGAGGTTCACTCCCGAAAATCTTCTTTCCCTCCCATATGGATCCCATCACGATTTCGGTTATAGAATAAATCGCGCGTTTCTATGGTCGCTTAAAGCTCTTGTGGCGCAGAAATAGAGAAGAGAGAGATGGGGCGAGAATGAAGCAGGGAAAAGTCTTTAAGCGGATGATATTCGCAGCTGTGTGTGAAAAAAAAATACCGAGAGTCTCGAGAGCCTTTTCCAAACGTCGCAATAAAAGCTTCAATAATATAGATTTTCTGAAATCCTTTCCTGCTCAAAAAATCCCCTGAATATTTACGTTCTTCTATTTTCCAAATTATACAAACCAATGAGCATTTATTGAATTCGAATTGCAAACTCTTTTGCAACAATCTCAAAACCATAAATACGCTTTTCTTCCATTTCCGGCTGCGTGTACCTCGGAATAAAACGAATGGTTGTTCCCACTGAGTAAAATGGATTTTCAATGCTGTACCTATACTGATTTTTCGACTTGATTGACGAAGGGGGTTTAGAATGACATTAGCGCGAGGGAGGATGTGATGCAGCTGCTGGCAAAGCGTCATGGCCAGCAGAAGTCCATTACATTTTCCCTCTTTTCTTGAAAAGCTCCGTAGTATTAACGAGTCTGGTTATTCTTGATTGGGGTTGACAAGTCTGCAGAGTCTTCAATTTTCTTTCTGAAAGCTTTTCGATTAATCAACGATTATTCTTACTGCACATCGTGAAAATGCGACAAATAAATACACAAGTTTGAATTTATGTTTTCTACTATTTGAACAGAGTTCCCATTCGATATATTTCCCTATGTGATGTATTTACCTAGGGAACCTATTTTCTTATTATTAATTGAGAATCTCACGATGGATTTGACTCAAGATTTAATTGTGGGCCCGATCCACTGAGATTTATAAGCTTGCGTCTTGTCAAACATTACCAGAGAAAGACCAGGAACAACTGTAGTTCGATACAGTTCATCGCTGAACGACACTCGTGGGGAAATTTCGATTGGATGCCGATTCGACTGATATGGCTGTTTTACTGGGTTATCCAGGTATTCCTCTCTCTCGTCTCCTACTTTTACTCAGGAGAACACACCGAGGGTGGTCACGATAAGCGGGAGTTCAGCATAATCGATAAGCGACTCTCTCCTTCTCTCTCTCTCTCTCTCTCTCTCTCTGGTTCGCTCAAGCTCTTGGAATTTCTATGTGCGGTGTCCTTTCGGTGTAGGATCCTGTGGAATCCAAGCTAGGTCTGGGATGCTGTGGTTTCGTTTAGTGTGAGTACATCTGGGACATCAGCTGCGATCACAGATCGTGATGGACACGCAGAACACAACTGTATACCGTTCATTTCCGCCAACCTTTTCCACCCTTTTTTTGGTATCATGTCGATGTACCAGAGGACACGTTTTTCGATATTTCCCATTGATCTCCACCGGGGTATACATCCTCTTTATCACGAATTCCTCTTTTCTGATAGCGCTTCGACATAACGAGAAAGGCAGGATGATGTCACGATCGCAAATAAGCAGGGAGAGAGAACAAAAACATGGAAGCAATCCACTTTGCACGGAGCTTTTTCCACATCAGGTGTTTTTGTCGCATACGTGTTTATTTTATTCCGAGCATATCTGAATATTATTAAAATTATGAGAAAGATTTATGAATGCTTCATCGAGTATTCGGAGCGTATGATTTTCCGATAATTATGCAACGTTAATTAAATTCGACGCGTCAAAAAACACGCGGATTAACGAAGTCCTGCAATATTTATTATTCATTTCATTCGCGACAATTCGCTGGAATTTATTTTATTTATACCAATCGATGAAAAATCCAACATTTTTAGCTGCCAATGTTTGCCAAGTTCGATGAACAAACTTTAGCTTTTTTTGTCGCTCTCTATACACTACGAGATCAAACTTTCACTACGGAAAAGAGGATAAAAAAAAAACAAAACAAAAAAACAGAGATATACAACGCTAGCAGACTGTTTTCATCGACCAACATCTAGAGAGTTTCGCAGAGCTCCTTGACTCTTGGCTCGTTTTTGCCCTGGCGATCCGGGCTTCGGGATCTCAGTCTCGACCCTCCGCCTACTCCTCTTCTTCTCTACTCATTTTTTTCACTCGTTTCTTCTTGACACATATAGAAATTTATTCGATTCGTCTCACTTTTTTTAACCTACGTCTTCGATACGTTTTTCTTCTCGCTAATGGACATCGGTAAAAAGTGTCGCAACACCGATACTGAAGAGAATTCTGTATTACGATTATAAATCTTTACCCGAGTGTATCTCGAAACTGCGTACGCGTTTCTATACAAATAAAAATCGACGCACTTACCAAAAATACGTCCCATCGAATACAATCGGTGAAAAATCTGTACTTGGACCAGCTGAATGCAAAAACAGCTTCGCAATTTTCATGAAAAACTATTCAAAATTGTAAGTAATATAAAGTTTTGAATTTGTGAATTTTTTTTTTCATTGTTTCTTTGAGATTTCATCGATAAATGTTAACCGAGTGTAACTCAATCAAATCCCTTCGTTACGGAAAACCGAAAAAAATGATATACGATTGAAGAGGATTATTGCGCATATCGAAGCTTGCGTGCGAGGGAGAAACGATCGAGGCAATTATTTGCCTCTTCCTAGCGTTCGAGGACCGAGAATCGATTGCAGGAATCTCATTTCAATGTCATGAAACATTCATATGATAAAATCACAAAGTTGCCAAGTGTATTTTCAACATGAAGAGGACTATTCGATCCTGGGGAGATTTATAGCTCGGAGTGGAAATTGTTCCTGGTATAGAATATGCTCATTAAAATTATCTCGTCGAACAAAGCCGAGAGCGTTCCTGCATAAGAGCAGGAGGCAGCAAGTGAAAATATTCCTTTCAAAAATTCCGCTGCATCGCTGTGTATCGGAAAAAATACATACACATGTTTATGTACGAGTCTATAAATACGTAAATGTAACTTTGCATGCGAGAGTATTTTAACGCAAGTTTTTTTTAATCGAGTTTTTAGATTGGAATTGAGCTTTCCAGCTCGAACATTCGCTCCACCATAGAAACCTGTCAGTATTAAAAGAACACGTGTCGTCTCTCGGTATAAAAACTCATGCGAAATGGCCTGGAACGAAGTGTTCCAGTATTTCGATTAATAAAACCTCAAAATCTGATGCTTTGAGTAATAATACCTTGTCCTACCATCGCAGATTACTTTCCTGAGCTGTCAGAATCGTAATTACATTACAAGCTCGTAAAAACTAACAAGGTATTCACCCCAGTTGTGGTTTTGCTGAGTGTCCTTGTGTTATGCCTTCGAACCACATGAATCCTTATTTTATGGCTGGTCTCTAGGAATGGTTTGCTATACAGGTTCGATAAGATTCATGTACTTTCCAAGTAGTTAGAATTCGGAGCACAAATGGGATTCGATTACAACCCCCTGATCGATATTCACAGCTGGCTAAATGGAGAACGGCTTAACGGCAATTATGATCAATTAAACTTCATGATGTATCGAATATGCCTTTTGTTAATTCACCCACGTTCAAGCCTCCAAGGCAAGGAACGCACGTGTGTGAAGTTAGAATCTCACGTTTCAGAGTCTCACACTTTGAGCGAAGTTCTTATAACGTCCGCTGTAGTCCTACATTCCCTGACACATTTTAACCTGACATTTGTTCTGTCGGATTTAGAAGCAAATATTTTTGACGCACCATTATCGGAAAATAAAAATAAAACATTTCGACCCTGAGATGCCGAATTACCGAGGCGCGTTTTCGTAGATCTGGCGATTCGAGGTGATGCAGCAGGGAGTCTCTCTGCGTATGCTTGTCAAGACTTCTCGTCGATAGCGTTTCTGGAAAATTTTCATGACCTATCCATCGACAAACTTACAATTATACGCATTAGAATTCATAGACGTGCTTCAACGTCGCACCAAAATTCAATTAAGGAATGAATATTTCTTACTGAGCCGTGGAAAGATTGACAGAGAAGTTGCCTTTTTTTTCGCAACGGCTGTTTCGAACGACCCCTGCCACGAAAAAAAAAACATCGAATGAGTATCCCCCGTATATGCCCCACGGTAGCGATACTTTAATATTATTTCGAAACGCGATTGACGTCCGCGAAATTCGTTGATCATTCGTGCCTGCTACATTTTTTCTCTCTCGTGCAATTTTGTAGAGCAATTAATCTCTCGTGCGGCTGCTCACATTTCACGAGCTCTGGCTCAGCGATAGCCGTACATTCGTCGTTGGCCACTGACCCCATTTCGTTCTCTGTGGGCCAAAGGAACACACGAGCCCCCTGTATCGCCGTAACATGACGAGGAGCTTAACCTGCATGTATAGAAATGAAGAGGGAAATATTCACATATATATGTGCTTGCTCACATCGAAATATGTACATATTCCAAGTAAGAGAGAGCAAAGAGTGCGAGAGAAAGATAGAAAGAGAGTGAAACATGTTTGATGTGATGCAGAGCTGCGGGTTTCTTTGCGAACAGGCCGTAAACTCCTGTGATATGCCAGCAACCCCATTTCGTCGTGCATACACCCCTCAAAGTTCTACTCGGCGTGTATATACGAGCGCAAACCACTGATAAACGAAAGGTCGTAGCCCAGCCCATCAAGCCTCTATTTTCATTACAATTTCGCCCTTTTTTCAAGCGCACAAATCGATACATTTGTGTGTAAACTTTAATAGTCATACGTACGACTCTAGTCCTGCGCGTTGCGCTTGTGATAGCGCGCTCGAGGTTCTGCAGCAGGTTACTGGCAAAAAATATGTATATGTGAATATGCACGGATGGCGGAGCGTGTTACCGCGAGCTCGGAGCTTCGTGTTAACGCACGACCCACTTGGGCCGCGAGCTACTCGCAACCATTCAAATATATGCAAGGCGAAGAGAAAGAGCCGCGCGATCGTAACACGAGTTTTCCTGGTGCCGCATTGCTGATGTCGTGCCTCTCCTAATCGCCTGTACTCAGAGGCAAATGCTGATGGATTACCGATTGCGTACAACTGCCAACGGAAAATATACTTTTTCCTCTCAATATAAATATCCGTTTGTTTTTTTTTCTCACATGTGATTACAGCTCGAAACACGCGCTCTTTCTCTGCAGCTTTCGTAAACACGTGTCAAATGCTTATGGCCTTACATGCTCACGGAGATAGTATTAAAAAAATATATATATATATATATATATGCATTCGAGTTATTCAAAGCCCGAGAGAGAAATAAGCCACTTGCACGGGGTGGACGACTTATCGACCTGCGGGCTCGGTTTCTCCCTTCACCTGAACCCCAACCTCGCACGCGTCTTCTTCACGTTTGTTTTTTTATGTCTACACTATCTCTCAAAAGTTTCCGCTCAAATTGACAGATCGGCATGAGTTACTCGTATCGAAATTTCCACATAAGGAAGTAAATATACTGGGAATGAAATTTTGTTAAAAATCGTCAATATTTTGTTGAATTCGGTAAACTAAATATTTTTTCATAATTTCAAAATTTTCCTTATTTTGGCAGTATATTTGGTTTCTAACGGAATTGTCAGCGAAATTTACGAGTGCAACGAGTAAGATTTGCTTCTGAAGAGACTTTCTAACATTTTTTTGCTGCATTGACATAATTTTTGGGATTCAAAAAAACGTTTAGTCGAACGTATCGAACGTATCGAGCAAAATTTTGTTTTCAGTGTAATATCGGAGAAAAAAATATCGTTTCATCTTTTTTTTAAATCAGTTTCCTGCTTCATTTTTTACTCGAAAAATTACTACGTTCTCCGTGGATTTCATGTCGGAAAGGAATAACTTTTTGCTCTTAGCGAACAATCGTTTTATTATTGTTATTGTATTCAATCGATTTCGAAGTGAGGAATGACTTTTGAGTGGTTGTGTATTTTGATTAATTGCATCATATTTTATGTATATGTGGGTGAAAGTGCTTGTATGGAGATTCGTGGACTCCATGAATCTCTAAGGAAGCAACCCCATTCCGCATCCTGACACACGATTCAACCGTTTTTCACTTTTATTCTTTCCCCTGTCGGTTTAAGTTTCTACGACTTTTAAAAAAGCTTCGTGATGGTCAGACAGATTTCAGACTCGAAGGAGCTCAAGCTAGACAGGATTTTTAGTTTATTTATTGTTTTTGATTGGAACTAATTGATCAAAGCTTTTCGTAAATGTAAAACAACATTGACTCTGACTTTGAAGTGAAGATTTTGAAATTGAAAGGCTCTTTGATCGCGGTGGAGAGTTTCAACAAACCATTTTGCCTCTTCCCCTAACCCGGCATATTTATACTCCACCACCGAGCCAACTTTTCGTTGGTATCTTATTCGGTGATGTAAAACGTTTCAACGTTTTCTCGAATATTTCCTTTTTTTTTCGTACACCTCTTCTTCCCTTGAGATAAAAAAAAAGTACCACGTGCTATTATTGCTACACTTTTTTCCCCTTCGAGCTATTCAGCTTTAGTTACAGCACGAGCTAACGTCGCGCAATTTGCGGTTACATTACGGTCGAGAGGGGCGAAAGAGCAAAAGCTGCCGTGAGCGATATCCTTTGAACTCGTGCTCGTTGATATCCTTGACAACATTTCTATATCATCGAGTTGCTTCCTGCACTAAGTACCACTTGTTTACCGTACTCGATAAATCGATTTACGCATAAAGCCTTCGATCGATTTTTTCTTCAATATATTCCACCGAAATTTCTTAGAAAAATTAATTTTTTTATTTTTCTTTCAACAAATAAAATTTGGAATCTTAACCATTGCAAAAATCGATCGATTCTCTTTGTACATTGTGTCTCTCGATTCGGTAAAAAAAAATTACCGTAATCGGGAAATTTACGTGGCGGAAGTGGAAAATCGCAATTATTCCGATTTTTATTTTTTCTCTGAAAAGTTTATTATTCCTTCGCATGGATGAGCTCTATATTTTTGTGCACTTAGCAAGAGATACGAGACTCGTGTACGCATGCACATGAGCCTGGATTTGTCGTCTACAAGTTGTGGTACGTAAATGAGTTTGATCGATGAGATCCTTTGGGCTCGAGCTAAATAACTCCAATGCCTTTGCATGGCAACGTGGCTATGTTCTCATGGACTTAACTCTAAGCTAATAATGTCAAATGGTGTGTGACGTATGTGCCGAGTACCCAAAGCTCTGTGAGTTTACGTATCGATTCGACCCTCTCTACAGAATTAAATTTGATTCAATTAATTTCTAAGGAATTTGCTCGAATTGAAAATTCCAAAATGCTTCGCACTGTCGAATGATTCGAACAAAAAAAACGGACGTTTTCAATCGACTCATCTTTTCTGTATCCTTCGAAATGTTGGAAAAAGTTTTTTGAAAGTCAGTCGTTACTCCTCCGGGTCTCCATGACCCAAGGGATTCTCACTGCGCTTTCGGCTCTGCCTGGTAAGAACTTGGCATTAGCGAGAACTCCTGAATGTTGTTCTTTTCGTTCCCTAGGACGTTAGTGAATAAACTTGATTTTAAAAAATCGATGAAAATGTTGGGAAAAAATGAGTTTTTATATTTTTTGGTAACGCGATCGTTCTCATAAGAATTGCTGATGCTGTTTGTCAATTGTTTTAAAAATTGTCGGAATGTAACGACGCACCGGGCGTTTGTGTCGTTGAACCGCGTCCATGGAGTACGAATTTTTGTTTAAACACAGAATTGTTTGAAATTGTGTCACGCTTGTTGTCACGCGTCAACGAGTCGAAGATTTCTCGTGTCAAGAGCGAGTCCACGTACTCAAGCTCTTGTCTTCGAGTCCATCTTTTGCTATTTAAGAGTGGTCGATGCCTTTGATCACGACTCGAAACTCGTCCACCACACCTTTGACACAGCAGGCTTGGCCTACATGCCTTTGGAATTTTCCCAAGCAGAAAGTGCAGTTTCAATGAAACAATGCACTCCAATCCCAAAGAGCTCGTCCAAGTGCAGCAGAGTTTTCCTCCAGCGAGGATGGAAAAATTGCCAACGAAATTTCTCGTATGCGTTGCGCAGACTCCCTTTATCTCGACGTACCTCGTTTTCCCTCTTTTTCACATGTCCGAACAAGTAAATATATTGGTCTCGGACTTTTCCTACGTGGAATATAATTCGTGAAACAGCGTTTTGTATGCCGGAAAGAAAAAAATACGTCAAAGGCCACGTTGAAAAACATTTCCGTGTTCAATTAAACGAACTTCATATTTCTTCCAAGTATTTATATTCGCTGGTAAAGTTTCGATTGAAATGAAAGCTCTGATGAATTTTGTTAGCGAATATTAATTAATAAATGAAAAATTACACCTGGACAAAAGATTTTGAGAAAAAATCAAGGCGGAGCTGGACCTTTCCATCATTTCCGTGAATAATATGAAATAAAAATGAAACGATAGATGGAAAAGAGTTGAAAACTAATTTGGAAAGTTATTGTTGGTCGGTTTTACGATGAGAACAAATCTCGAGGTATGAGGCATTGGAGAATAGAAGAATCGAGGCGAAAATAGTTGAACTCTGGGTGGAGGTAGATACACATAAATTTGTAGAACTCTAGAGTACACGAGAAGGTTTAATGACCTTCTAGCAGGTGGTAGGATCGATGGGCTTGCAAGTCCGTGTATCCTCGCGTCCGTACCGTACGCTTTGCACCGGTGGTTGCTTCTCAAAGAAGAGGGGCGAAGTTCGTCGTTCCACTTTTCGGTGTCGTCTGAGTTTCCATCTCTTTTCATTCAACTCGGACGAGAAAGACAGAGCGAGAAAGTGGCGATAGTGCGCGGAGCACTAGGGCGAGGACGATGCACTTCGTTGAGATATTGGCGTGATTTTGCAGCGATAGAAAAATACAGACCAAAGAGAGGGAAACAGAGGAGAGGGAGAGTTTGGAGACCTAGATCACGCGAGCTCGGCCATCAGGGAAATAAAATCAAAATAATTGCCCCTTGGATGATCTACCGACGATGCTGCTTCCTCGTGTAATGGACTTTGATAACTACCAGCCTTCCCCTCTTTCCACAGCTACGAATAGTTAAACGAAACTTGAATTGTATGTATACAGGGTGAGGCTATTACCGAGAGCCACTTAAATATTTCCGTACCCATAACTTCCATCGTTTGAGGCAGCGATTGATTTTTTTTATAAAATTTGCAAAATATTTATTCGAGCTCCGATTCGAATATCTTGGAATTTCCAAAACTGAATATTGGAGGATAATTTTGTTTACAAATAAGTGTGTCAATACTGAATCAGACTATCGAAGTCAAATTTTTTTCAAAATGCCAATTTAGAACGAGTATCAAGTCCGGGGCATGCGGAACTCAGAACACCAATTATTGCTACAAATTTAGAATCGGAGTCACAGCTCAAAAAGCCAAAAGTTTCGAAACGAAGTACGAGGCCTACGAAATCAAAATAAATCAGCCAGAGTTGAAATTTTTGTCAGAAATTAGAAAAATTTAAAAATCGAATTTGCGATGCGACGAAAAAATGCGACAGGTTGGTGACGAATGAAAAATTTCACGCTGTCACCCTGTATCGCGAGGGCTCGATAGCATGGCGGTAATTATTATCACAGAGATCAGAGAGGTCAAAGCAGGCTGGAAAATGCCGATATCTCCAAGAGTCTCATTAAGTTGGCCCAATTTGGAGACGAATTGAAAAAAAGAGAAAAATGAGTATCGACAAACGCACTCTAAGCTTTTCGTATCATCTCTTTATCCAATTCTCGTTTTCTATTCTATTTGAGGAACGAGCATTGCTCATCGACCCGAGACATGTCTCGCAGCAATGCTCGTGGTACATAAATGCGAGTAAACATACGCAGTTTTATTTAATTTTTTTGTATTTTTCTTTCTTTTCGATAAAATTTACTTTTTCGTAATAAAATTTCGATTTACGACGCTCGAATGAATTTTACGTAAAAATGTTCATTTCGCGCGGTACAATTGATTTCATATCGAAAGATCCTAAGCCCGCTCATCAGATCTATTTCTATATGGTGTATATTTATTTCGTCGTTTCATCGACACAAAATCACTTTTTTATGTTTCTTTATGCTACGATTTTTCTATCACTTCGTGATGATTTGTTGAGCTTTGTTATCGCTTTGCTGGATTGTGATTGTGTGAGAAAATAATCTACGATACAATCTCTTCCTGCCAATCCAAATCTGCGTCCCATCCATCGCTGCATTTTTTTTTACACTGCAATCTCTAGTACATTGTTCGTTTGAGGTATCTTCGTAATCGTTCGAGAACAGAATTGAAGAGAAGATTAATTTTTGACAAACGTTGTCATTATTTTTCTCCATGTAGCAAAACTTCGGTATCGTGCTTCGTGCTTTTTAGGATTGGCAGTATATTGTTACAGTGAAAATAGAATTCTCATATTTCTTCGAATATCGAACTACGCAAAAAATGTCTGGTGTGAATACATTTTTGAATATTTTTGATTGAGTAAAATTTGTTAATTCAATCAATATTGGTGACAAAGTGACGAAACCCATTTTTTTTAGATTCTTCATGTTTTTTTTTCTGAAATGCCTGCCAGTAGCAAAATTTAAAAAATGCCAATGTTAGTTGAATCAATTCAACTTGGTGAATGTTTTTATTGACAAATATTTCGATTTATTTGTTTCGTGATAATTGTGTAAATAGTCGGACCGGACCTGCGTTTTGTACATTTGATTTATTGTTTCAAAATTGTTCATATTTTCAAACATTTTTTTTGTTCCGTAGAATTATGCATTTTGAATGCTTCCATAAAAAGTATCGTCGGATATTTTTTTCAATGATTGATTTGCAAATATCGGAAAATCACAATCGAGGCAATCAAAAAATTGATAATTATGCATTTTTTTCAATAGAACATGGGAATTGTAATCGAGTTTCCCAATGATTCTAGTGAACGTGACGACTTGATGCTCCCTTCCTATTTCTATGATCGTTTCTCGTCAATTGGCAACTCATTGACGAGCGATAACTGATTGCAGTTGGAAAAAAAAGAAAAAAAATTACTTCCAACCGATAATTGTAATAATGGGCAAAATATAGCGAATAAAGATCGTCGAACGATCGCTACAATGGAATCGTAATTACTCTCAGACTTGGTGGGACTAAAATATTTATCACATGCAGTGACCTCGATCGCGAACTCTTCGAGTTTTAAATATCGAGGTCGAAAATAAGATCGTTTTTAAACTCCGTGCCGGCAGAATTTTTCCGCTGAAAATGATCGCTTTTTTCCGAAGGGTTCGCATCATCTTTGCTGTTTTTATCGCGTTTCGTTTTGTGCGAATGATTGTTAACGTTATTTTGTATTTTGTCGATATGAATGCCATCGCTTTTCCGATTTTCCGACAGTTTGTCGCGGTTCAGAATCGGCTTTACGCTGTCGTGGCTCCCGTCCTCCGAGCCATTGTCTTTTGTTGAATTTATTCGATATTTCTCACGATCCTCAGTCTCGGAATTTTCGCTCTCGCTCATACGACGCTCGTGAGCGCGTTTCTTGTTTTTCAATTTGCGTTGATTCTTTTTCCGTTGGCCAAGGATACTGGAGTTGGATCTGTTATTTGATGGAGAAAAAAAAACGTCAAGAACGTTGAGAAGATCGAAATACTTTCTCGTCATTTCGAGGGAAATTTTTGACGAATCGCTGACTGAAATTTGGTAGAATAATTTCGATTTTTTGGATTCTTGGTGGATTTTTCAAAAAACGAAAAAATGCACTGACCTGTATAATTGTCTGGAGACGACGTCGTTGAATCGAACTGACTTTTTGAAACTCGAGCAATCCGACTCGGAGTTCATGTCTTGAATCGAATCGTAATGGAAATCTATGGAAGACGCGTGTCCAGCAGTTTCGTCGATGCTGGATTCCGAAACGGAGCGTGAAAACGTGCTACGTCGAGACTTTAAAATCCCTTTGGAAACGCTGCTTCCGTTGCTGCTCGGTAGCTCATCGCCGCTACTTTCCGAAACCGATCGAGATTTCGATAATCCGTGTTTCCTCTCGCCTTTTTTTCTCGAAGACATATCCAACCTCTGGTGATCATCCTCGTCGTCGGAATCCAGATTATGCGATTGGATGTTTATTACGATGTCTTCACCTTCGGCAATCACTTCCACCGTTTTGTCTCGGTCGCTCTGGGGCTCCACCTAATGAACCGAAAAAAATGTGGCTGCTCTTAAAATATAGAAACAAAAGCAAATTGAATTTAAAGTGAAAAAAAAAATTATTAAATAAATTTATAATCAAATTTAAATGAAAAAAAATTCATTGAAATTAATAATTTCCAGAAAAATTAATTTTTCTCAAAATTATTAATTTTAAATTTAATTATTTTTCCATTTATTTAAATTTAACTTGAGCTTGAATTTAACTTTCGTGGCAAAAATGAATTTTCGGAAAAGCTCGAGGTGTGTGAGTTCTCAAGGTTTGTGAACGTATTTTTGATGCTGGAGTAAAATTATATTGATAGAATTTTAATTTTGAACGAGACAAAGCGTGTCGAATGAAACACCAACCATAAGTTGTTCGAATTTGTTGGTAAGAGACATCTTGGAAGATAAATCTTTAGCTTCCATGAACTCTTCGTCCAAGCCAACCCAGTATCTTTCGAGCGAGGTGGTGTCCTTCAAAGTAATGGTGAAAACTACATTGTTGTCCCAGGGCTCGACAGTGACGGCTTCGGAGGCGACCGTTGCCTCGTGGATTTTGAAGCAGAGCGAGTAATAAACAGGGAAAAATCCTGCTCCAACGGACGTGAGGACAATGTGAATACCGGAGTTAAGATCGAGTATGCGATAATTGATCGATTGTGAATCGACGTTCTTAACGTTTATCGTGATGGCTAAATTGTCGTCGAAGACGTTGCAAACGAATGGCGGAAGTGTGTACTTGACATTGGGATTAAGGAATGACTCGTTGGAGTTTTGGAAGTTGCTAGTCCGTAAAGCAGTGCTTTGGGGAGATTGATACGTGGGATTAATTTCACTCAACAGCTCGACGCGCGATTGAGATTCGTCCGGAAATGATTCTTGTGAAACGGAATCCTCGTTGTCGTTCGAGTTTGTTTCGTCGCCAAGACTCGCCAGCGGACTTCCGTGGTCACTCTCTACTCCACTGTCTCTCATTTCTGCCAACGATACATTTTTCCTGACAACAGGTAACGTCACTGTTAACTTTTTATGTTTCGAGTCGAACTTGGCATTTCCAGCGTCCGCGTTAACGAAATAAGGCAAAGGAAGTTCCAGCAAGTATTTTGCTGGTTTTTCGCTCTTTAGCACGAGCGAACGTTCCTGAACGTCCAGGGTCGCATCGCCCGCACTTTTCAGCAACGGCAAATCGATTTCGACCACCAGATTCTTCGGAGTTGCCGCATGCATCTTGGCATCTACGCAGTCTCGAAAATCCTGTAGATCCACGTCGCTCTGATGCTTTATCGAGAATTTTGGTACGCTGTAAATCGAATCTTTATCTTCTTCGTTGGGTTTCTCGCTCCTGTAAAAAGTCGATTGCGGAGCTGCTCGCCGTTGTTTCTCTTCTCCTTTTTTTGGAATTCTGCTCTCGTCGTAACTCGACATCAACTTCTCGTAAACCTCCGGGTCTATGTCCACCGATGGCTCTGCTGGTTTTTCACTCGTTTTCCTGATCACCGTCGGTTGACTCAGTCCCTTGAACGTCATTTTTGGAAACTTCATGTTTTTTCTGTCCAATTTCACCTGTTAATGAAAATTGAGCGATAACTCTCTAATTCCACTCTCTCCCAAGTTTTTTAAACAGTAAATCCATCAATTTAATGGAATTATTATAAACGAATGAAAAAGTTTTCAATTTTTCCGAGATTTTGTGTCTTACGGAATTTTGAAAACTCGTTTTCCATGAAAATCACTTGCAATTAAAAATAAAGATTTCATGTTTGAAAGCAATCAAAGGTATCAAAATCGATTTTTTAATTGTTTATTGTTTATACGCATAGTCGAGTTCGAAATTTCAGGGATTCAATGACGATCGAAACAATTTTTGACAAAAAAAAATGCTTCATCAACGATGGAAGAAAATCCAAGAAGATTTTTGTATTTTGAGATAAAACTTATTTTATGGAAAGCGATTGGGAAGTGTGTGCGAAATGGTTAACTGATCGAACGAGATTGAGGTTAAGTTTTCTCGGCTCCGACATTTTCTGGAGGAGCTCGGTCTCTTTCTCGAAAGGTGGGTCGATGGGATTTGTTGAAACTGACCTTATAATTGGATTCGACGCCGTCCAAAGCGGTGTTATTGACCATTTGGGCGAAGCTGGGATTTTTCGATGCCAAGTAGAGAGTATCGGGATGGAAAACGACGTCAAAAACGGTGCATCGAAGATGTTTTTTGTCATGATCTTCGCGGGGCGGTGCGAGGCTGTACGGTATTGACCATTGAAGTCCTCGATTGCCATCGGAATAGGATGGTTGACTGGCTGGTTTGCCGACTTTATCGCTTTTGCTAATGTTAACAAAACACTTTTTATCACCGTTTAAGCTAGTTTTAATGACGTAACCGGGTTCCGGATTGACGAACGTAACGTCAACGCCCCGTTGTTTTTCCAATTGGGTTATTTCTTTTTCATACAATTTACGGTTCTCGGGATTCGACACTTCTTCCGCGTACTCGATTAACAATTTTCGGAATTCTTCCTTTTTCATGCACTCGGTAAAATTGTTCAACTCTTCTTTCGTCACGTCCAAATCTTCCCAATTCTTTTTTCGCGTATCGTAACCGTCCATCTTTTTTTAACGAAATATACTTGCACTCTTGTGTTTACAAATAAAAACTCGGTACTTCACTCCACTACTACAAAGCGACGTAGTAATGCGACCAGCTGCGCATGGTCCACAAATATCTTTCTGCTGTACGAACGATATTATTGGATGGAACGATCTCGAAGCTGCTGCTCCGAGGCACTCGCCAACGGTGCAAAAGCGAGACGCAACTATCACACGCCCCGAAAGCGAAAAAGAGAAAGAGGTTAAAATACTGCTGTCCACGTGGGCCAATGCCACTTCGTAACGAAGTGAAAGAGTAGTAGCAGGATGAGCCGGCCGGTCGCGTCCATCTCTCGGTGACCCTCGCAACTAACTTTGCCAGCAACTCCGACAATACCAAAGAAATCGACATCGATTTTTCAAAGGCATTTTCCATTTTGCTTCGTTTGCATGTTTCGAACATTAATTCACAGAATTTTGGCCTTACAATCGTTCGTCCAAAGCGTGACACGGAAAGTTGAGTTTTTTCGTATTTGAAAAATGGAATTTCGAATATTTTCGACGTTTGGAATTAACGAAATGTTCTCAGAAACGTTTTTGACATCGAGGAAAAAAAAATTTCTGTTGCAATGAGATTCACAAGCGTTTGAAACGGGGATTTCGAACGCGGGCGATTTTCGTAAGGATGTGGGGAACGTTAGGACGCTCGTTTAAAAGTCTCTGACCCACTGACATTCTCTTCAGTAACGCGCCAGACGCGAACTCTATGTGATAACCGTGGCATTAATCTGTACCAATTTTCATATCACGCGCTAAATTTATTATCTCGTATTTTCATTTCTTAACCGTTAAGTAATACAAAAACATTAGAGAATTAAACGATTAAAAATGCGTCGATGTCGTGGACTTTTATCCACCGTTATCGCTTTTCTTACCGTTGCCTTCGTCCTTCTCGTTTCGAGACAAACGACCGAATCTGAAGAAAACAGTCGTGACTTTCCGAGCGCATTCGAATATCAAACTGACTTACAAACAACAAGCAAAACACAGGTATACGTGTTTACAAAAATATTTACCAAAGAAACGCCTGATTTCATATATCGATTTTTTATACTTTTCCTCCTCAAATTATCGTAAAATTCCAATTTTTTTTTTTTCATCAATTTGCCGAATAATATCAATATTTATCATTAATTTTTTTGCACTAAAAAACATGACGTTCGATCGTGATAAATATAAACACGCGTTAGCCCGAATATTACAACATAAATGACTCTCCAAAAAAAAACGTTTTTTTTTTTTAATTCGATGTTTTAAAAAGGAGACCTTGATTTTTGTTTCGTTTTTAATTACGAGAAGTGCTTCACAAATCAATCGGCGCGAAATTCGAAATTCTTCCGAGTGATTGCGACACGATGTTGTTTTCACTCTGAAGGATTGAATGAACGGCACAACCTTGGGTCCTGCATCGAGAGCGTCTGGAAATGTGAAAATTTTAGTTAATTATGAGAAAAGAGAAAAAGAAGAAGGCGGGACATAAGTTGGGAGTCGAGAAATGTTTACGTAGGACATAATGATGCAGAGCACGTAGTTTGGAGTGAAAGCGTTTTTCTAGTGCACACGTACTGTGCGAGCGAACCGGAAATTTTCTCACGTCGCATTTTCGCGAGTAAATACATTTAGTAGCATGAATTGCATAATCTTTATATCTGAGCTGATCGCAGAGTGCGAAAAACATTTCGTGCGAAAGAAAACTTCTGAGTTGAGTGCTTTCGGGTCTTTCAGACCCAGAAGTCCATCCGAGAGCCCAGACATTGAAAATCGATGAGAAACTCGAATAATTATTTTCAGAGAACGTGCAAAATCTTGGAGAATGTTTCAAATTAATGAGGATTTTTATAATTTAGGCACAACGATACGTCACTCAGTCATTGGCCGAGCTCGGTGGCCGCGGAGATTTGCCAGAAACGAATGACCACGCGCTCATGTTGACAAGAGTCCCAGGAGCAGGTGCAGAATTGTTGGTACTTTTGTTGCAACGTCTTCAGGGTTCCAACGCATTCAAACACATCCGACTGCCTCCAGGTGACAATGGAACGTTGTCCACTTTACAGCAGGTATGCAAAAATAATAATAAAAATGTTAAAATTTGTGGATATTCGATTGACAACACAAATTCATGTTTTTGTTTTTCAATTTTCATCTGAATAATTTATGGCTCTGTTTCTCAGTCGATTTATTTTTATGCCGAATATTTTTAGCGGTCAATAAGTCGTGTATCTAGATTTTTATTACTCGAGATCAAACTGCCGACAAAAGAGTCCGCCTCACACCTAGAAACGATTTCGCAATCGAATCGAATTTTATACCGAATTTTGGGCTCAGGTCGATGCCTTTTCAATTCGCGCTACAAAATAAAATAAACCGGTTTGCCGAGTATTCATGAAGCAACGATCGTGAACTCTCTGTTTTCCATATTCACGTCCAACCTTTTTATTCTCATTGAAATTGCATTAGAAATTATGAAAATATCCGGGAAATCATGTGGAGATTATGGAGAATTAACCTTCGAGAAGCACGCGTGCTGAATTTAAAGTCCTACGTCAATTCATGAAATTATTTCCACTGAATAATTAATGATCAATTGATTTCTCGTTAAGCTCGTTCGTTTATTCATATTTCAATATTTTATTCTTAAACTGTACAGATTTACACTCGAACCGTTTTCGTTACTACAACGGGAGATAGTGATTGAATAAATTTCATTTGCATAGTTGAATGAAAATCAAGTTGGACGATTGTGTCGCCATAGCATTCGTGAGCACAAATATGTATCCGATAGTCTTGGTCCACTGGAGAAGCAATTAATGTCCAAAGTTATGCTCAGTACACAGAAAGTCGAAATGAAAATATTTCTCTCCCCGATTAAGCGTAATTGACAAAAAAACTAAGAGATTGCATTTATTTATTGGAATAAAATCGAAAAATAAAAACTTTTTTTTTTCTCTGAAACAATTCAAAACGTTGTGAAGGAGTATTTTGAAGGCTAGACTCAACATGCTGTTAGGAAATATAAAAGATCGTCGAGATCCATGATGCTGCGGTACACATTGCTCTCGGTGAAAGGAAACGAATGACCGCGGTAGTTGCATAAGATTTTCAGTGTTGGTGGACAAGCCACATCGCTGTGATTCTTCTTTTTCGTTTATGGGAGTACCCACACGTTCGAAGATGTGCTTTGACCTCGAATGTACCTCCGGAATGAAACATATAAATTCTTTCCGTTCATTAATGTCAAAATATCAACTGTGTCTGTGCCAATCGACGGAGTGAGGAAATAAAAAGCATGATTATTCTGAAGTCTATAAGGAAATGATCGATGCAGATTTGCACGAGAATTCCTCTAAGTGGAATTTATATTTTTTCATTTTTTAATTATTCACTCGTTTTGAGCATGCGAGAAAAATTTACGTTCGCTTTCATTGAAGAAATAGCGATCATCCGTGTACAAACGTATTAAAGTGCAGTACCATTTACCTGTTCAATGGATGCGATCTATTGCTTCTGGTCAAGGTCATGGGATAATCATGCTCGTACATTTTATCCCATGACATTTAAAGCAAAGATGCACAAGGCACGAGCGAAGAAGCTATTCGATCTGTGCATAGCGTGTCTGAAGAGCAAACAGAATTGCCTTCAAATACCGTGAGAACAGTCTTTATTTTTTTTCAACGCTTAACGCATTTCGTCAGGAATTGCTGGTCGAGGAAATAATCAGCATCATTCGCCAGGAAGCGATCCCACTGAGTTTCGATGGCGACGTGAGATTCCTCAATTTTTCGGCGTTCGCACGACAAGCACCGGCTTTTTTGTCCATCGTTCGCGATCCTATGGACCCGAAACTTTTGCAAAGGTGAGTCAGGTCGTAATTCATTCAAATATTTGCTGAAAGTTTTTTATTTTTTATTTTTCGTCATTTTTTTTTCTTTATGAATTTACTCAACTATTTTGACCATTTTCGAAAAACCGTCAGATACAAAAAAGGTGAATTTTCGAATGTTTACCGGGGATCGATATCACACTTTTGCGGACAGGATCCTCGTTGTACGTGAGTATCTTTAGTTTTTTTAAATTGTTTTTCAATTTTATTTTCTCCGGATTGACGAAAATCGTTACGCTTTCTTGAATTTAGAATAAATTTGACGAGCCGTGGACTTAAAAAATTCCGAAAATTAGTCAAGAATCGTAAAAATAAATATTTCAAAAATATAATAAATAATTTAAAAACGTTGGATAATTTTTCAACGAGTTTCGAACCGCAGGGTTTTTCTTTGGAATATTTATTTCGATTGGCATTTTTTCTTGTACCCGTGACTGATTAATTTCTGATGGACATGCTAATAATTTCTCCATCGTAAAAATCTCTTAATCGTCGAGCCATTGAAAGCGAGTTTCATCCGTTTTTTTCCTCTAGCTCTTTATGAAGCCCCAAGAAAAATGACCGTTTTTTTTCTTTCACTTATAGAAAAAGGAATAACAAATGGGCATTGAAACGTGCCATGGACAACGTATCACGATGGTATCGTGTTGTTGGAATTCTCGATCATATCGACCTTACCCTGGAGGCTCTTAAACGGGAATTCCCATATTTTTTCAACGGCGCGATGCGGCTGTACAAAAAAATCCGTAAGTGCTAATCAAAGCCACTCAAGTTATGTTTCCAAAATAAAAAAATAAAAAAATTTCTCCATTTTCGAGATCGCAAAACGGATTAAAAAAGAGAAATGTTTCGAATAATGAATCAAATTTTTGCGACAGTCTCATTTACAAAGCTTTTTTATTCGAATGCTACACTTATTTCCATAATACATTAGAAAAATTTCACGTTGATCGATCGAAGCTCAATTTTGTTAAATAAAACAAACAAAAAAATCAAAAGAAATTCCCAAATGCCGAGTTAGACATTTTTCTGTTAATGACTGCAGGATATTTTGAAGCCTCGACATTTTGAATACCACATTTACACACGTATACGGGGTCCAAAGATTTGAAAAAATGGTCAAAAAGCGAACAAGTGTTTTTTCAGTAGCCACAGCGTATTTATGCGTACGTTTCGATTTGAACATCGTTCGAAGCATCTTTTCATAAGCTATAGAATATTCAGCGTTATCTTTGGATTGAAATTGAGTGCCGATGTACCGAATTTGTGAAATTTTGCAATTAATCATTTTTGCAATATTTCTGAAAACAGGGCCTCAAGAAAAAACATCGAAACATCATGGTTTGACGATCAAAGCATCGACGAAAAAGAGACTCGAGATGATTTTCAAAACCGAGATTGAATTTTACGAGTGGCTGGAAAATCGACTTTTGAATGCCACTTCCGACAACGGATGATTGAAAAACTGTGAATAAGACTATCCAAAGACTCAAAAATCTCCTGTTCTGACAGTAGTCGACTGGCACTGAAGTTTCCCGCTCACAATTTAGCGAAATGACAGCAAAATGTTGCTCTGTCGAGAGCCGAATTCAAGTGCAACGCGTGATTCAGTCGCCTAACGTGATAATAATTCTGCCTCCACGAGCAGCGAGCATTTTAGAATAAAATAATGCAAGCGTATTAGAGAAAAGTTCGGCGTGGTTTTTCCTGAATATTTTGTCATTTCCTATTATTCTTAAAAAACGTAGCACGACGTTTCGCAACAATTGGGATGTTTCAAAATTCCGTTCTATCGACTCAAGATCCAAAAGAGAACAGACACCGACCGTCGGTCGTTTATTTCGACGCGGTTATTTTTTGCCACTGAAAAATGTTTCGAAAATCTGCCACGAGATGGCGCTCTTAGTGTTTTCCCAAGCTACAAACTTGTTCTGTTTTATCATCCAAGATTCGTTCCACTTTATTACGAAAAGCAATCGCCAACTACAAAAAAATTCGTACGAACAAGAGAACGAGGATTTCTTTCTTCCTCGAAGACGAAAATGCGGATCTAAATTTTTTTTCATTTTTCGTTTCAATTTAACGAGCATGTCTTCCAATCTGATGAGGAAGAAAAATATTCTTAGGAGACGTGGTAAAAAAAAAGAGAAAAGAAAAAAATGTCGAAAACTGCAGTAACAAGGCTAGTAGTAAAGGCGTTGTTTTATGCAACATGAAAATAAAATCATATTGATGTACATGTGAACCAGCAGCAGAACCAACGAGGCGTGCCATCACTTTTTCTTCGCATCCTTGAGTCCAGCGCCGGCGTTAAATTTGAAAAATATTATGTCGCCGTCCTCGACCACGTAGTTTCGACCCTGTTGTCGGTACTTGCCAGCCGCCTGTGTGTTTCAAACGCATAGCATTCTTAGNATTTAAAAAAAAAAAAAAAAAAAAAAACAAGAGAAAATCGAGTCGAATGAAAAAAAGAGAATTGAATGGACTTTCGATGAAGAGTATTTTTCTCATGGGCTTAGTTCGAGTTTAAAAGTTTGGAGAATTGAGAAAATGCTATCTCCCGATTGGGTGGGAGTGTCAATTTTTTTAAGGACAAATCGTTTTTTGTGAAAATTATCGTTGAAATCGATGACTTTTCGTTTTTACCTTTACACCGTTCTCGGAGCCTTCGTTTTTGAAGTCTTCGAATTTCATGACTTCAGCCATTATGAAACCCTTTTCAAAGTCCGTGTGAATTCTGCCTGCAGCCTGTGGTGCTTTGGTCCCTTTCTAATAAGCAATAAAAACAATGAATTAATTCCAACCGATAGCCAGGACCAAGTAAATGGATCAAAAGTTTTGTTTTCATTCGTGGGAAATACCTGAATCGTCCATGCTTTGACTTCGTCAGCTCCGGCGGTGAAAAAGTATTGCAATTGAAGAGACTTGTAACCCTGAACGATGATTTTATCCAGAGCGCTGAAAGAAAAATCATTTCACCGTCCAATAAAATTTAAAACTATCCATACAAAATTACAAAATCTTTTTCGTTAAAAAAAATATATTTTTTTTTTTTAATGGTGACGACAATTAAATTGAATAATTACTCAATTGGATTATTCAAGTTGCAGAAATCTGGAATTTCTTGACAATCCGCGAGTCTCGCAACAAATAGATCGCGAAGAAAGAAAATTGGAATTCCGTTGATACTCGAGGATATTAAATGAAAGAAAGAGACAGAAAAAAGGGGATTGTGGGATGAGTGAAAAAGTGGAGCGTATCTGGGGACCCCCGATGCCGAAAAATATGATTGTCTTGGTCGAAAAAGAGCATCTCCTCTAATGACAGGTTTTATATTTCGGCCAGGACGATCGCGATCCATGAGTCTCCTCCGCGAAGGAGACTCTCTCCGACATTTGGCCAATTCAGGGAATACACATAAAGCCGAAACGACTTAATACTGCAATTTTATCATTTCGAGTTGTCTACCTACTTTTAGTAGTGGACCGTTCATCTTGCGGTCTCAAAATAAAATCATGGCAGCCCTGCTCTGATTATTGGGTTTCTTTGCTGTTTTTTTTAAACTTTCTTTGCAACGTTGTGCGTCATAGATTCCGTTGAATGTGGAAAGAAAGAAACAAGAGCGAAAAAGGATTTACGTAGATGCGTAGAAAAAACTGCGAGTCTTGGTCAAAATTTTTAGAGTCGCTCAACAAAAAATCTGCTTTTATAAAATTCAAACGTTTTTAATCTTTAAAAAACTCGATCCGACGATTATCGGACAGTTTTTTGTTTTGGGGAAAAGATTAGATATTCGGCAGAGAATTGAAAGTCAAGGAGGATAAAAAAAAAGCACTTATTAAGGGGGTAAAACTGCAGAAATGAGAAAAAAAAATGGAGAAAAGCCTTTGGCTACGAATGACCCACTGGCCAAGTGAGCCCTTCGTTGTCGTGCAGTGCTCAACAGTTTATTATAATGCTCCGGGGAGGGCCGCTCGGTTTTCGGTGCAATTTTGCGTGAATTTGAATAACCGTTCGTAAAAATATAATGCTCGAGCGGGAAATTTTTCGGTGTTTTTATAGACAGCTTTCAAAGAGTAAAAGAGAGAGAGGAATTCGCAAATCGGAGTCTAGACGGCCAGGCACGAGAACCCTTCCATTATTCTTAGTCGGTACGTACGAAGGGATAGTGAGGAAACAAAGAAGAGATAGGAAGCGTTAAATCTCCGTGTGGGAACCACGAAATTCGGAAGGAAATGAGCTCCAAATTTACGGCATTGAACGTCAAAACAAAGGGATTTCTCGGGCTCCCATTTTTTCAACGATAGTCTTCATTACGTTATTGCAAATGGAGCAAAAAAATCAAAGGGGCAGCACCGGCTATTTTTGACATTTTATTTAAAGTTTTCTTTTCTCCCCAAATTGGTAATAAAAAAATGTGCTTTTTTGTTTTTACACAATTTCATTTCGTTTCCAATAAAAATGTCTCACCTGTTAACTTTGTGTTCCTCACAATACCTCGCTGCTTCAGGCGGCTCCATATCGATAACTTTGTTCTCGAACGCACCGCTGAAGGGAATCAAACTTGCACCTGGGTCGTTCTTGTCAATCCACTCCTTAATTTTGATCAGCCTGTTTGGAAAAAATAAACAGGGAGAACTTGGTCAGTAGGAATTGTTAATCAGAGCATTGAGTTTTTCGTTATTTCCGATTCTCAAGCACTCGTTGCCAAAAAAACAGTAAAAATGTTGAAAAAAAGTTTTCCCGATTAAATAAATGAATCGGTTTTTTTTTTTATCGGGAAGCGACAGTAACTTGCCATTTGTTTTTCTTGCGAATGTAATCTTTCTCCGAAAGGTTGACCAAGTAGATAGCGGGTTTCGAAGTCAGGAACAGATATTTGTTGAGCACGTCGATCTAAAAAGTCGAGAAATCATGAAAAATGTTTCAAAAGCCGAGTACAACGTTGTTTTGGGAAATTCTTTGGAAACCCACCTCGTTGACGCTCCAATCTGCAAATCTGATGTGTTTTTTCTCCTCTTGCAAAATGTTCTTGACTTTAAGGAGGGCCTCCTGAGAAAAAAAAAGATTAAGTGTTGAATCCGTTCAGGAAAAATCGATACAAAAAAAATGCGATTAACGGGATCTTCTCGGATCGCCCGGAAGTTTGAAGCTCTTGGAAAGAGCGAGTAAATTGCAAAGGAGTGAAAAATTGCTGTTGGTCGATCAGAGATATTTGCATTTACGTTTACAAGAATCGGCGATGGATTGATTTGTTCCAAGAATGAGTGCACGCCCGTGCCCCCCTTGAAACTCCCGGAGCTCTTAATTTTCTGGAGTAATTTCGCGGGCCTCGTAATATCGGCGATCTATTAAAATGTGTTTCTCATTTCCACTAACTGGCAAATGAAAAAAGCAGAATCGAAGCTCGTGTGCGTGTACAATTTGCTATTGTATTATCGTTTTATTTTTGCATTCGTGACAAGAAACGATTATTCAGGGAGGTTTCAATAGGCGAGAGAAAACGACGTCGAAACCTTTGGGCTAATACGAGCGGTTAAACAGCGAGGGTAAAGTGCAAGGAAACTTTGTACGTTCGAAAAAGGTTTGTTGAGCTTCGATGAAAACGATTATCGTACGAGTTTCATTCTCTCCCCGATCCTCTCTCACATTTTCTATTGTAATTGGACGTTTTTTTTTCCTTTACTTCCGTACTATCATCGACGTATCCATAAATCTAATTTAAACACACGCTATTCGATCTTCCTCATCGTTTCTCGTTGGAAGAACCAAACAAAAATGAATAAACAAATGTTGGTGTATGGGGAAAAAAACGTTAGATTTCTATCGACCAGCTCGAGGCTTGATTCGTGTTCATATCTGTGTGCACTGTGCCAGTTGGAGTGTAGGACTGTCATTATCACGTCGTCGTCGTCGTCGTCGTCGTCGTCGATGAATCGATGGGTCGTTGATCCTGAAAATATCACGCGAGTATATCAACTGCGTGGGTGATCCCTTGCTAACACGATCACCAGCGCTGTGAAATTAAATATAAAAGCTTCGATATCGAGATGGAAAATATATTTATTATTCGTGTATGTGTGTATCGTCCAGAACGTCTTGTCGTCAATGAAGAAGGCGCGCTCATGTGAAATATATGATTTGTAAAGGGATGCGTGGGTCTAAGAACCAAGCCTTCGAACTCCTGGCAATAGAATCGATCCTCGTGTTCCAAAGACCCTTTGAGAGTCAATGCAAATACGTTATGATCATGAAGAGATCGTTCGATACGGAATGGCCCTCCGGGAGGAAGAATAAGTAGAGAGATAAGAGGAAGACGGTTCACGAGCTCGCAAGAACCGTGATATCGTAAGTCGAGGGTTATACGCCAACGCATATTGCCCCGAAGTTGTCCTAGGCGGAGTTTCATCGGACATTGTCCTGTTGCAGCTTAACAATCGATAGAAATTACTTCGTATCAATATTTTCCTTGTTGTTCAATCTTTAAATTCTCTCCGAGGATTTTTCGTCAACAAAATTCACATTTTCTCTTGTACTCACGTATTCGGGCTTGAGCTTTTTGTCGTTGCCCCTGACAACGAGTTTCTCCAGTTTCTCGAGATGAACGCCAAGAAATTCGATATCCTTGAGACGCAGCTCTTCGCTGATAATCTCGAGGTCCCGAACAGGATTGACTTCGCCTTCGATGTGAGTAACATCGTCGTCCTCGAAAGCTCCTAAATTGAGATTAGCGCAAATAATGAATTTCAAAATAATCCCAATCGTTAACGCAACGAAAAATACTTCCGGCACGCGTTCCATTCTCGCAAAAAGGAAACTTTGGTTTGCTCGATCCGAGATGGAAAATATCGATTTAAACATATTGCAGAAAAATATCACGCGAGCTTATTATCCGAACAAAGGAATCATAAAATATTACCGCACGTGTACGTACGATCGGGTGAAAAGGAAATTCAAAAAAGAAAAAGAAAACAATTGCTAATGCATCGAGATCAATTGCAACGTTCGCGCGGTGCGGCGCGATCTTTCTCCTCGATTCTAACACGCTGCGCCCTCGTAAATGCTCGAGAATTTCTTTCCCACAATATTGTGTTTTTTTTTTGCTCTCTTCCGCATTGAATTGCAAATTGCAGGTGACACGCGAAGTGGTAACTATGTCTAATTCGTTTGCTTGGTATACGAGGTCCTCGTTATTGCACGTGAAATATCCGCGTCTACGAAGTTTTTTTATTCTATTTTTTTTCCAATTTCGAAAGTAGTATCGTCACCGAGACTTATGTACAGGGTGAGATGCAGTTAAATTTTCAATGGCGTGGATTTTCGCTGAGCTTACTCGCGACGGAATTTTCGATCGTTCGCATCGACGATTGTGTTCACTTTTTCCCACATGCTGCGAAAACCGTTGGAGATAGAGCAAAAATACACAGGACTAATCTTGTAGCGCTTGAAATTTCCTACAAAATGATCCTAGCTGCATTCATTTTTATCGAGTATTTCGGTAGTGAGCGGTCCTTGAAGAGAACGTAGTTTTCGAGAGTCACGAAAAAATACATTTTTCCAAAATTTCAGTTAAAATGAAATAAAAAAATGACAATTCGATTGAAAATCAAAGTGCAAAGTAGTGACGAGTGATCCTGGGACACCCTGTATATAATTTTATGAGAACAAATGGTTCCTGCACTTTGTGGAATAACGACCATAACAAGGAGAAAGAAAAAACGCCATGCATTGACACTTTAGTCTCCCCTACGGGTTTTCCAATTATCGTTTCGATAGCTTTAGCGAGAAAAAAACGTAACTCGTCCTGAGGGATCGTTATGCAGAAAAAAGTCTGGTTAAAAAATAGGTGAAAATTTCATTTCGCATAAAGTTCTCGCTCGTTTTCGCGGAGTCTCATAACGTCGATAATGGAAATCCATACAATTTCGTATAATTATCTCGGTCAATCGTAATTGTACATGAAAATATAACATTTCGTTGAGTCTGACTTACTGCAAAGATGGAAAATAGCGTCGCACGCGCTGATATGCGATAAGAAAGCATTTCCGAGTCCTTGGCCTTCGGCAGCACCCTTCACAAGTCCAGCGATGTCGGTTACATTGAGGAAAGCAGGAACTTTGCTGCGAATGAAAAAAAAAGGTTGCCATCGTTTTACGCCCCATAAAAAATTCACATTCTCCGCGATTTTAATTTTCATCCTTTTTTCCACCAACGTTGATTTCTTCGTTGAGAATTCTCTGGAAATTTGGACGAATCTGCTTTAGCCAGCTTTGTGAAATTATTTCGAACGTTTCGAGGTTCTCGAGTGTGGATCAAAGGGCCGAAATAGCTGTCGTCTGCTCTATAGCACGCGGCGGTGGGTGCGGAAGAGTATTTGCGAATGGTCGCGTTGGTGTGGAATCGCAAAGGGACAGAGAAAGATTCCCCTTCGGTGACAATGCATTTAAATGCTAATGCCAGCCTCATTAAACAATTAGTCTTTGAAGAGAGGCGTTGGTGGAAGTGGCGACGTGTATATAGTGAACGCGAAGGTCGAGAGGATCGGCAGTTCCGAGCAGGGGTTGAAAGGGCCAGGGACAGCGGATTAACTGGCTTTTATTACGGACCAGTAGATTCTCCATGACACGCGGCCCCGTCACACATGTAAACGTGAATAATAACGAGTGAGAGCATTGCGATCCACAGACGAAACTAAACGATGAGGCCTGACGAGGCCATAAGACTCACGCGGAGAAATATTTTAAAAATCGGGCAATTGAAAAATCCTCCCTAATTGAAAAATAATCGCGCGAATAAAAAACGCCGGAATGTGGTTAATGAGTCTGTTGTTGAAATAAAATTTTTTAACGGTTTGGGGGAATTAAAAAATGGTAAATTTGTGGTTACCGAGGAAAGTACTTATGTGGATGCTCTCGAGCTCGCTCCTCAGCGTCGGTACGTCAGTATACGCTTTATAATACACATTACGTTATATACGTAGAAATGAATCTGCATTGCAGATCACGTAGTACAGCGAAACGTGCCACGACGACCGCCCTTTTCAAGAATAAAGGCCAAAGACGTATGGAAATGGTTGCCGTAGTTATTCCAAATCGTTTCCCTCCAGGAGCACGAGGATGCCGGGGATTTTCGCGAATAGGGAGACAGTGAAAAGAAAACGAGAAAGAGAGTAGCTACGATAATGCCATAATATATTCTCAGCGCATAGAAATTCGAAAATATAAATATACATGTGGGCGAGTTACTTTGGAGGAGAAAAAATAGCTGCAAGACGGAATAATACACGAATGGCTGAGTGCTTACCTGGCCGGCTTGAAGTATTCGCACAGGTAGTCAAATCTTGCGTCTGGCACTGGTACTCGACGTGCTTCGAACAAAGAACAAAAAAAAAATAGGTCAAAATTGTTTACTAATGAAAAGGCTCTTTCGTGAAATTTTAAAGTGGTTTACCAATTTTCAAGCGAACGTCTGTGTAGAATTGAAGGAATGAAAAGTTTTCGGGAAAATTTGATCGATTTGCAAACACTGTGGGACCAAGTTTCGACGAAAACTCCTTTGCCAGGATCAGTGCGGAAGTTCTACTTTAATTCGATGGATGATCGTAAGGACGAATGATTTTTTTCATGTTTTTCATGGCAATCTTAATAATTTGTGAACGAGTTTCCATTCGTTTATCAACTTCTTTATAAACTTCGATCTCATCGAGGTCGCAGTGAATGTTGTGAATTTTGAGATAAACTCCGATGCAGATGGCGGCCGAGACCGCTGGCGACATTCCAGGGTATTTTGGACGTTTAGCTGCAGCTCGAGTCACGGATTTGATGATGTCTTCGGCCAGAGTTCTCTCGAGATACTCAAGATTCGTTAAATTCTTGACTAAAGCTCTCGCCATGATTTCCGTTACTTCGGTCATGTCAATCACGATTTTACTGTACATTCGAGCACGCGAGAGAAATTTTTCTCGGCAATCCAATGAGCAGAATAGAAACAAACGATCTTCGTAGAGCAGAGCGATATTTCGTTTTCCAGGCACGATCACATGTTGAGGCAGCGAGTCCGCGTAAGTGACGATGCAGATCCCATCGGCGAAGAGTCTCCTCGCCCAACAAGCGTGTTCGACGTCGATTTCGTAGTCGAAAATTTGTGGACGAATGTTCGGCAAGCCTGCGGTACTTTGTGGAGGCAAACAAGCTGACGGATTCCTCGTAAATTCCTCATAATGTCGATGGCATATCCAATAAAAATATTGGCGAAATTGCACGAGCCCGCAACGCTCAGGAGGCGAGCCCGAGAACGTCAATGTATCCTCGTAATGCAAGCACCCAGGACAATAAGACTCGAACGTACTCTGACGATTGCGAAACTCGTAGGGCGTTATCCCGAGGCTTTTCAAACTGTGAACTTTATCGTAATCGGCCTCTCGAAAGTAACGCTTTATGTCGGCGAATCTCGATCGTATACGTGCATCAGATTCATGCCAAACTGCCCATTTGCTTCCCGTCGCATTCACATCGACCACGTTCTGCATCAATTTTCTCAGCCAGTCCAAAAAACTCGATGATTGTGACTGCCAGTTGACGTAACGTCGTGATATTTCAGCCACTGATTGCTGAACGATTTTTCTTGACGTTGCTTCGTCGTTCGTCATCGATTCCAAACAGAAGTCTCGATCCGCTTGCAGATTAATTACCATCATCGGTTTAATATTCAAAAGTATAAGCTCTTCCGTTTCCTCTTGGTCGGAAGGGAATCCATCGAGTACGAAGCCTTGAGTGCACGACCGATAATCGGAACAATACAACTCAACGACACGAGCAAATAATTTATTGGTGATATTTTCATTTGATTGTAATAATTGTTCGATTTCTATGGCAGTTTTCGTCCAACTGTAATTCTTGCGAATTCGAGTCAAAGCGTCTTCGCGATTTATTACTCTTAAGCCGTAAGCTCTCGCGAATCTCTCGGCTAGAGTAGTTTTCCCACATTTCGGTGGACCCACGATCGAAATCTTTGCCGGAATGACAACGTTGCAGGAATCTTGTGAAATGTATTTCAAAGGGTCTTTTCGAAACTTTTTTGAAGCTTCTTCGCCGGCGACTAAGTAAATGTAGTGTCGATGTAAAATTGGATAAATTTCGTCCTTTTCGTCCATCGGTAAATACATTTGAAAAGGATTTTCTCGACTGCACGTTTGTACGGGGCAGGAACGACCGAAAGAACTTAATAAATAATATCCGCATTCGAGGAGATCGTCGGCTTTGTAAGGATTCAATTGATACGTGCTCTCCAACGGTGGAAACTCTCGGTCGATCAAAGGACCAACGATTTTTCGTAGATTCTTTTTTAAAATTTCGAGGTCCTTGTCCGCGTCGACGATTATCCAGGGTATCGATTCTTCCTCCATTCGCGTTCTCGCTTTATCAAGCATTTCGTTTTTTCTCTCGTAGTTCTCTCGGATCTCGCGTAACAATCGATCTCTCACTTCTTCCTCGTCAACTTGTTCATCTTCTTCCTCTTCGTCTTTTCCTTCTTCTGGAATGTTTTTTTCGGTTTCTTGCTCCTTCGCGAATACCTCGAGCAGTCCTGGCAGCAATCGTTCCTGCGCTTTGTCCAAACTGCATTCTAATTCGATCACAACTTCTGGGACGGTGTAATTGTTGATCATGACGTGCACATCTTCCAGGCAGTTGGGAAACGAATCGAACACGATGGCTGAACTAGTGTAAGGGCTTTTGAAATAATTCAAAAAGCATTCGACGAGCATTCTTTCGGGTAAAGCTGCACCTTCTTCCTTGTACTTCTGCACGATTGCAGGAGGAACCACGTCGTTGTGTCGTGAGCGATCGTTTACCTCCAAATCGCGAAGATCGTGCGAGAAATCGTCTAAGCGATTGAAAAAATCGACGTGAATCATTCCGTAGTTAGTTGATAAAAATTTGACCAAGGTGCTTTTTCCGCTTCCAGGTGGCCCGACGATGCAGATCCGGGCGAAGGGACCTTCGGTTATTGGCTTTTTAAAAGGCACGTTGAAAGCTTCGGGACTTTTGACGAAATGGTTTAAAGCCTCTGCACTCGAGCATAAATAAATTTTGTCTAAAAACGAAGCAGTGTGCTCGGGCTTTCCTTTCCAAAGAACTTTGCCTCGTGCCAGAGCGACAGGGCAGTAAATTCCTGTGTCACCGAACGAGCGGCTGTCCGGGTCCATGTTCTTGCTCTTTGATTCTTCGAGCTCTTCCTCGCCGGAAGAATCTTCTTCGCTCTCCTTGTCCGTGTCGGTGACTGAATCGATGGTGTCCTCGATTTCTCGGACTCGCTCTTCGTCACTTATGACTTTGGCTTCGAATCGATAACCAGCGGAAATGTGCTCAACGACAGCTTCGTAGACGTTGGTCGTTTCGTCGAATTCGCAGATTAATGGAACGGTCCCGTTTTCTTTGAGCGTCGAGGCGAAAAGTTGCCATTTGCTCGCGTAATCTTTCAGGTCTCGAAGGTACTCCTGCATGTTCTTATTGTTCTCAAAATCCTCGATGTACTGCTCGTCGAATGGAGATTCCCCGGAGCCATTTTTTGCATCGTAATATCTTTTCCAACTTCGTAGCAAATTTTCGTAAGGCGGTTCCTCGGTTATGAGAATCAGATCGTCGAAGATGACACCTGCCTCAATAAGAATCTTCCAGATTTCAGGGTCCGGATCCAGACCGTCTACGATACATCCGGGTTGCCTTGATAATTCTCCGTCGATTAGCTCGTCCGCGATCATGCTGATCCTCGAAATCAAACATCTCGCTATTTCGTCATTGGTTATCACGATATTATCGACCTGCAGGTGTTTGACCTCGTTCTCCAAAATGGCCGCGACTTCCGGATCGTTCTCAGACAGTTCTCGAACCGGTGGCTCGTCGTGACGAAGCTCGTGCGGTGCGTAGTCATAAATTATCATTTCGTTATTCCCTGCGCTTTCCAGCAGTTGGTGATTTTCTTCGAACGCTTGGAGCCCGTGTTCGCGAAGCTTTCTCCGTAAAAATTCTCCGTCGGAATACTCCTGATCCTCTGAATCTTCTTCCGGAAAATCTGCTTCTCCAATTTCATCGAATCGTTGAAGAATTTCTCGTGCTTCGTGGAACCAAGAATCGAGAGCATCGTTTCTCTCGATTTCTCTTTTTCGTCGTTCGTCCTCGAGTCGAATTCTCAAATCATCGACAACTCGATCGTAAGCTTCACGCATAGCTTGTGCAATGTTGGCGTCTCTCTTCTCATCCGTCAATGCTTTGACCAATTCACGAACGTCTATGACATTGGCTAGAAACTTGCGTGCGAGAGATTCGCTGAGTTCGGACTTGCCACAGTACGTAGGACCAAAAATTGCGATCCTACAAATCGGTCTCGGCTCCATCGAGACGAGGAATGGTCGAGGATTTTCTATGAACCGTTCCATCCATTCCAGGGACGATAAAAAGAATATTTTGCTCATAAAACGCACAGCCAATTCTACTTTTCCTTCGGTCTTGCGTCCCATCGCCATTTCCACCGGACACAGATATTTCCAGCGGGAAAGAGACCAAGGGAACTTTGACGAAACAGTAGATTTTTTTGCCAACCGTTCGAACGCTTCGTTCATCGTCGTGTCACGTGAAATTTCCGTTTTTTCATTTTCAAACTCTTCCTCTTCCTCCTCCTCCTCTAGGTCATCGAAAATTTCGTCGTGTTCCCAAATTCTTTGGGGTACAATCGATCGGGCAAGTGGCAAGCTTCGTAGTTTCGTGCTAACGACTTCGAAAATTTGAGACAGAGTCGTACGCCCTTCGACTCTGATTACATTCTGCGGATTATGTAAAAGAACGTAACGTTCGATCACAGGAAGAGCGTAACGTTTGTAAAGTTGACATTGAGCGTGTAAACCAGCGACGACGTTCGTACGCGTTATTATTTTTTTCTCCAATACTTCGTCGTCGAATTGTCCTTCGGCGGTTCCCCATCGTTTGCTATCATTCGTTTCCACTACAGGATCGAACTCTCGGTTCTCGAGACACCCATCCAGGTCTTCGTCCGGACAAGCAATGTAAATGATAACCGTGGGTTTTACAGGCCAGGATTGAAAAATCATGTCGATTTGCTGTGGTATGTAATCTTTGCACTTTTCGTGCCACTCCTCGGCGTCGTTTTCCAATGTGAAAGGATTTTCCCGAGTTTCAATGGAAGCGACATTTTTTACTTCGCGCAAACTCTCCTGGATGGTCGTACGCTGGAGCAAGTTGATACGAGCATCCAGTTCGTAGTCGCCTCGTCGATCCAACGTTAAGGGAAGAGAGTCAAAACTTCCGGTGCTAAAAGTAGACGAGCTCGTTGTTTCGGACTCTGGTACGCAGGGACCAGACGCACAACAAGTTTTTTTGCCTGATTCGGGGGAGAAATCTTCAGGGCAGGTGGAAATTTCACTCTCAGCGTCATCGGGTATGAAGGGCAAACCTTCGACGACGTATCCTCTGTGCATCACGTCTCTCTTTCCAATTCGACTATTCATCAGATTCATTACGATATTCAGACTCAACGCTTCGCCCTTTCTCCCCATTTCTGTCAGCCACCATCCCTTGTCAGTGTCGTTCTGAATTTCATCGTAGATCAGAGATTCAGGAGATATCAAAACGCATTTCCACCAATCGGCGATAAGTTTAGCCAACCTGTGGCTGCCCAAGCCTGGTTTTCCAAAAATCACAAACGAAACTGGTTCTTTCTCAAGATACTTTGCTCTTGCAGCATTTTCCTCGAAAGGGTCGCGAATCGTGAAAGGCTCGAGTGGCGGATCAAAGTGCATTTGGTTGCTTCGTTTCTCAGCATTTTTTTCCTCGGACTTGATGAATTCTTCGACTCTGTCGAAAGGATTAGTGTCCTCGGTGTAAGCGTAATACATGCTCGCTCGAGGACACCAGTTCGAGAGCGCCGGAGGCCAATGTTGCCGAGATTTTTCATAGTCGTAACCTCTGTCGAGCAATTCTTTCTCGCCGGTTACATGCGAATCGCTTTCCGAATAGCAATCGTCGATTTTTTCAATCGCTGCGCCCCGAGCCTCTCTTTCTCGTTGGACTTTGTCGCACATTGTACGACGTTGCACGAGGATAATTACGAGCGTGAAAAATAGAGCATTTGAATGGAACCAGTTTTCGCAGGTTAGAAACAAAAACTTTTGTCACGATCGATCAAACACGATTTTTTCCGAAGTCATTGAACCCAAATTATCAATTAACAAAAATCGAAAAAACAAATTTACGAATGGGATTTCGAAAAATACTTATTTTCATTCGGATCGATGGTGCAGAAAGGAAAGTTCTCAGCAGCTGCTTGACTTTTCGTGAGAACATTGAAGAACGTCGATTTTCCAACATTCGGGATGCCAACGATACCAACTTTGAGGTTCGTACCAACTCGCCCGATCAGGGGTTTCCTTTCCGGTTCCTCGACCTTTTTAGGTGGCATCCTTCAATCATTAAGCAAAGAAATTCCATACTGAGCATTGCTCCGAACAAAGTTCAAATACATTCGCTAAGCTTTTCAAAATCGTACAAAATTTTTCAAAAATTAAAGAAGAGCGAAAAAGATTTTATTGGAGCTGGTTTTTTACATAATAAATCGTCGATGCTCGCGTTTGAGAAAAGATTTTTTTTTGTAAATATACATTTTGACGATCGATTGAAACGGCGAACGTCTGCGCTTAATTTTCAACATCATCTCGACCCAATACTCGTTTTTAGCTACCGCGACACGAAGAATTCAGTTTGAATTTCGGTCGGAGAGTCTCATTCAGAAACGACCATAAAAGTTGACCACACGCTGTAATAATAATCGATCAGCATCATTTCTCGTGGGCATTCTTTAAGAAATTTCGGGAATGAATGAAGCAACGAAATGAAGGGTTAGCGCGGATGGCATGTATGAGCAGTGCCATTTGGAAACGAGTTGGCGTCGTCCCGACATTGTAAGAGTGCAAATTGAGGGTTGGCACTCGGTGTCTAGAACAGTGGAGCATCGGGGAGGCTGTTTTTATCATTATTCCATCCAATGGGCGAAATCGTTTCCGTGATTTCGGCTCAAGGGGGTTTCTTCGACAAATATCTGTCTCTTGGGATCGTTGAACACTTTCGTAAGTGGTACACACGTCCAGGCAGCGATGGCGGTTCGTATCGAAGCCTGAGAATCGAAAGATCGTATTTGGCCTCTGTCCACCGAACGGACGAGTGCGAATCACGATCTTCTGATTCTCAGGCTCCGAGAAAAGTTTGCGTAACATATTCTATTCCAACATTTGCATCATCGAACATCGGACATCGTCGGCGCGTTGCTTCTGGGTTTTTGCAACGGGCCTACGTGAACGCGATCTCGTGGTCGAAATGAAAATGATCGCGGTTTTGAGACGCGACACGCCCATATGCCCTCCTACCCATAATCCTTAAGTCCCGTGTGCTTCTTAACTCGGGGGTATGAAACAAACCGAGCAACGAAGACGGAGAGACCCCGAGATAAAAAGAGAGAAAGCGAGAGAGAGGAAAAGGCAGATGAAGAGGCAAAGAGCGCGTCGGTATAATACGCGAAATGCCTGGGGGTGGATATCGGTGTTCCTCGCGAGTGCGCGGTGGAAAGAGAAAAGGAAGGAAGGGCTATCCATGAGACGCGCTCGAGTGCGCTCGCGGTGACTAATTATATTAATGCGGCTACACGGCATCAACCAATTGCTGTGTTTACCGGGGTAGATTGCCGCGTGCGGTGCACAACGCGTTCCATATTGCCGTTTTGTATCAAAACGGAGAGACGCGATTAACGACGATGACGATGTCGACGACGGCGACCACGAGGTTTATAGCCCAGGGACAGACCGGCGAGAAGGAACAAAAAAATCCAAAGACCGTTGAGGTCCCAACGTTACTTTGTTGTATTTTTTTTTTTTTTTTTTTTTTTTTTNTCTGCAGAGAAATTGAAAACTGAGAGTTTCCTCATCGCGTCAGATCGGCTAACTTCCTTATGACCGTTTATTAGGCACGCCGAGGCGCTCGATCCCTTTGTATTCTATAAGAGTAAATTCATCCTTTAAATTCATCAATACGTTTCCTTTATTGAATGTCTATAAAGTACGAAAATTACAGGTACTTTTGGGCAGAAAATTATCGTCTACCGCAGCGCAAGCGTTACAGCGATTTTTTGAGTTCCTTCACGTTCTCGATTATCGTTGATTTTTTTTGGTTTTGTTGCATAATGACGAAAGTAGCTAACTGCTGAAAGGGCGACTGGAAAATTTGGAATATCCTGGAAATACTGTTTTCCGCATTACCTGCGTGACGAACGACCCAAGCTTTTATATAAAATATCCGCGTACATAAGCAGCAGCTATATGTATATGGAGATGGGGAAAAAATGGGGGAGGAATATGGCGGACAAGAGGCCCCCGATTACTGGGCACCGCGACCGCGAATCACCGGCATCACGCCAAGAATCCGCAACCGCGCCTCAGGCCGCCAATCCACCGGCTCTTTCCTTCAGAGAGCTCGATTTATCCTCCCCATTTCACCCCCCACCCCTCTTGCAACTCTTTATCCTCGACCTCGTCCGTCTTCTTCCTCGCTGTCGTCCTTCTTCACTTTCATCTCACGATTTGCACGCTTTAACGTCAATCCCCGCGCGAATCTTTTTTCTTTTCTTTTTTTTCAACGTGATATCGTCTCCCTCTCCCTCCCACTTTTTGCTATCATTTGACTCTCGAGCTCGGCAGGAAATTTGCGAATTACAATGGTCGCCACCGATCGTCCACGCCTGGCGAAAGCTACTCGCAGCTTTATAACTAACAACCCCGCGCTTGGCGCCTTATTCTCTCCTCTTATCCATGCAAACCATTCTCATTGCATGCTTCGTGAGCTTTCGAATTATATGTAGTTGTCCTTTTCACGATTTATCGCGACATCACTATTTTAAACGAATGGACTGACGGTAGACGTTTTTTGAAAATCAGGATTTCTAGTTCGGAAAGTCACGATTTTTCCTGTTCGTTGATTCATTAAATTTTGTCTCGATTTCGAAATTAATCGCTTGACTTTTTCAGACATTCACGAATTTTTAATAAAAAATTTTCGAATATTTTTAAATGGAATGAAATCAAGGTCGAGTAAGAAATCAGCGCTGCGTCTTCAATCTGGATAATAAAACGGTTCGATAAAGCGAAAAAAGCATTGGCATTCGTTGCAAGTAGCGAGAAAGTATTTTTTGTAAATCTCCGAGATGTCTCTATATGGCAGGTCTCTGGCCGTGAGCAGTCGTGCCCCGTAGTGGCTGGTCGAGCTAACTAAAAAGAGCAATTCAGCCGGATTGTCCGAGGCTGTATAGTTTTCGAGCACATAACCTCAAATCAGATCAAAACGTTTAACTTCGAGTATCGATAAAAGTTGGGACTCCAGAAAAAAACGTTAAATTCATGAGTTTTCAAATTTAGGAGTTCAGGAGTATTCCGTAAGCTCGTTCGAAATGAATTTTCAAGCCCTGCACAATGCTATTTCGATCACATAAGGCGTTCACAAAAACCCTCGCTCGGATCGCGATCCCCTGGACTCGAGAAACAAGCGAATAATTCAATCAACAAATATCGAAAACGATTTTTGAATTACCTGCTTTTTTGTAGCTTTCACACCGGCTTTGATAACCTTATACTTAATAAATTTTCACGCACAACGTGTCGACCGAACAGGCACCACAAGGAGAACACACACACTCACCAACACTCACACTTTGCACAGCAGGAGACGTGACGTCACAACTTTCTGTCCAGGAGTTTTCATCGGCAATGGAGAATTCTAACTTATCAATCTTGACAGATAACTTTATGACGCAACTGTTCTGGACGTGTTATGAAAAATCGTGTCGATAAAACAGCCTCGTATCCCTCGCAGAGTCCACAATCCATATAAAGGAAATTTTAGAAATCGTGTGTTTTTTTTTAAATTGATACGAAGAACTGAAAATTTTATCCATAGACGAATAATGATACGCTCGTTAAGGGTCGATTAATTATAAATGGAATTTCATTAAATCGACGACATTATAAATTGATGGCAATCTAATTAATTAGTAATTAATAATTCCTAAAAATCTAATTACTCGGTTGAAATAAATCAACAAATAAATTATTCTCATTCAATAAGAATATGGACTTTAAAATAGCCGCTAATTTTATTTTCAAGGTCAACAAAATAAAATCGTTTTCTGAAATGGTTTTTACAATTATTGCGATAAATATCGATGGCGGAGAAAAAAGTTTGGAATAAAAATTGGAGAACATGAGAGAATTGACATTTTTTGTTTCACACATTTTCGTGTAGATCTGTTTGGGAGAGAAATACAAAAATCATTGGAAATTTGTTCATTGACTACTATAAGCAGTGGATTGCGAATTAATAAAGTTATATCGATTCAAATAAATGCTCAAATTTATCAAAGTGAAAAAATGAATTCTTAAAAAACGAATTGATGAAAATGCAGCAGGTGACAATCGTTTTCGTAATTTTTCCATCTACTTATTAATTGTTTTTCTCGCCTGGTCGCGGCGATGCTATAATAATGCGACATTTATGAGTAGATTCAGGCGACGATCGATCGAACGAAACATCTCTCGTGAAAAACAGAAATAAATAATGTTGCGATGGGTAGAGCGAGATATCGAAATACATAGTACGTTATCTTTTGTGACACGTTTGCGTAGTTCCGGTTCGAACATACATGTGTCAATGAGCATAGTTTATATTTACGATGTGTTGCTGAACAAGCGATAGAGACGACATGCAATCCTGATGTTTTTTTCTCATATGTTTTTTGTTATGATTATTATTTTTCTATTTATGTAGATACAAGAAAGATGGAAAAACGAAAACCGATCGTTTTCCATGATACGCGATGTGCACGAGTATTCGCCGTAATCAAGAATCTCATGAATAATCCATTCGATCAATAACATTGCTGTTGTTGTTTACTTATTCATGAAAAGTTTCATCGTAAACGTAATACTAACGTGTTATATAAAAATAAAAGTCACTGGCAACAAAATGAGCCGCGGAAAAAGTTATTTTCCAATTCCCGTAACGAATGTGCTCTCCCAGTCTGGCTCGTTCCCTGTAAATAGTTTGGAGAAGAGAATTATGGTGATTCTGGGAAATACGAGAGTAACAACTTTTTTCTCTTCTCACCCTTCTCTCGTCTCGGTTAATCTACCAGAGAAGAAGCCCATCAAACGAGACTGATTGCGACCCGTTCATGGAAACCATAAACACGCACTATCCTCGCTCAAATCAAAAGGTACTCTACGCACACAGAAATACATACACGCGCACATGCGGTGTCTCAACAAGCTCTGAAAAAAAATTCAATTTTTTTTCAACAAAATTGATAAAAATTCCCGAGCGGATGAAAAATATTTCGATGAAGCGAAACTCATCACGATTCAGACACTTGTGTTCATCAATTCACATTTCTCATTTAATGGCTTCTCTGGATGAAGTAAATGTTCACTTGCCTGGGGACGATTCGGATCGAGTTTGTTGAAAATTGTGGCAAAGTTTTCCGAAAATTGCTGGCGATATAATTTTCGTGAATCAAAAATCGAAATTACTCAATTTAGCTCGGCGCAGCCATGCAATTAAAGCCAACGATTCGGGCGATTCGCAATATGAAATAAAGCGAACATTTCCGTGAAGAGAAAAGCTGTTGCGAATTGAGTGAATAGGCTCCAGTCTCGAGATCGCATTAAGTATGATATAATTTGATAAAAAAAAAAACGAAGATATTCTTCCGCTTCGCGCTCCTCGAATCTGCTCGCGATTATCCGCGAGTCCAATCCCACGTGGCCACACAAACCCGCGCGTCTGTGTTCGTCCGAGTGCGAACAAGAGTGTGCGTCTCGTATAGAGATATACACGAAGGGATGCTCTCGCGGCACATAATTCGTGGGATAATACTAAAATTGCCATGGAATGAAATAAGAGAATGAGAAAAAATCCATGAGCTTGCTACACCGTGCAGGGAAGAGAGCCCCGAGAGAGCGGAATGGTAAAAAAAATAATTCACCATTGTCGACCGTCGCATCGCGCGACTAATGCCAACCATCTCGAAGCTTTATTTTTCAGCTATAGTCTCAACCTCGAATTATAGATTTATCGTGGGAAACAAAAGCAAATTCATTTTTTCGAATATTTCAAATTCCTCAACGATTCTAAGCGTCAAATTCGATAATGGCATTTAATAAAACTGCACACTGAAAAAAAAGTTGTTGGAAAAGATCGATATTCAGTTGGATACGTTTGACTAAACGTATTTTCAAAAAAACCACAAAAATGTTGTCATTGCAGCAAAAGAAAAATTCCAAAAAGTCTCTTCGAAAAGCAAATTTTTGTTATTCCAATCCGTTGATTTTGTTTACGGTTCCGTTAGGAATCAATAATATCGTCAAAATGTCAAAAAATTTGAAATTATTCAAAAATATTTACTTGACCGTCTATTCAACAAAATATCGACTTTTTTTTGACAAAATTTCATTTCCGCATATAGCGGTGATGGCATTTTAATTATAATTGTTCCTCTGCGAACTTTGTCATTTTAAAGAATACGAGATCGATCGAGGAAACGTGTAGTAAAAAATAAAGTTGGTGCGTGAATCGGGCACCACGCCCGTCAAATATCATTTTTCTTCTCGGAGAAGTTGAGGGCGCGCGCGCGTTTCGCCGTGCTATTCAGTCGAAAGATTCTGCGGTTGGTCAACGGCCGTCTAATGGCGCGCGCGATTCGTCCTTGTAGCATGTGATTATTTCAATTATTTTATTACGTTCCGTACCAATCTTGGCCCATATAATTCATATAATCAGACGGTCTATTCCCCAATGGGTATACATACATAGATATACAAATATATGTATAAAAAGCCTAAGAGCAAAAGAGAGAAAGAGTAAAAAGAGCTTTGTAGTTTTGCTCACGTTCGAAACATGATCCAAACTCGGTCGTTTTAACGATATTGTAATTTGGAGACCGCAGATCTACCCACCCACGGACGTCATTTTTCCTACACACGTATACGCGTTTGCAGGTTGTATTGGTCCGACATAATACGATGAGAAGGAGAGCATCTTGCCAGCGCGAACTCTCGAAACGATTCGGTTATCCGAGACACCGCACAATCTATATTCTTACGATCGTTTCTCCCACAATATTGCAGAGTTCTCCAGCCGAATTACAGCCATTTCGTTCCGAGCTTACTCTCGCGACTTATAATATCCGTATCGATCAAAATTCACCGAATCGCTGAGCTGATTACGCACTCGACTTTTTCCAACCCCGCCGCAATGCAGCGATTCACACTTTTGTCGAGAATTTCAAAGCTAATGAAGACGCTCTTTCATTATTTTCAAACGGGGAGAAAACTCTATGGAGTCGTTGTAACGAGGGCATGTTCATTAATTTCTCACTTGAGCCAATATTTTCGCCGGAAGGAAAATCTTGTCTCGAATCCTTGACGAGTTCGTTTGCGTGCTTGTCAACAGTTCAGAAATGTAGACTCTGTGCATAAAGTTTTCTTGCGTCTGAGAATTAATGCTGCCATGTTTTTTTTTTACTTTTTTTACATAAAATTGCTCGATTATTCGGCCAATGTTTTTTTTTCGACGCCTTCATCCTCGTTTGCTCGGTAATGGGCACCATGAAATTTCAATGAACCGGTACCAAAGACGAGTCATATTTTATTCCTCGTATCAACGTGTATTGTGCGTGTATAATTTGAACGCAAGCAGTGTGCACGATACACGTTGCTCGCGTTGTTGCTTTGGTGTACACACTTTGAATCGTTTGTAAAAAGCCTTGTAACAATGTCGTAACAACTTGCACGTTGAAACTTGGAAATACTAGACCGTATAATATAATGATAATGGTCCATCGGCTCCATTACGCGCTCATAAACTACTCCTTTCCCTCTGCTTTCGTATCCTTCCACTACCCTCATTCTTGAGACTCTCTTTTTATGACGAATGAGCGATTATAGGACTCTTGCCTTTTGCTCTCATATTTTTCTGCTCCGACTCTAAGGAATTAATACAGGTTGGCCTATTTTTTTCTTACATCACGTGCACCATCTTGTGAAAAATGTTTCGGTTAAGGGAACGAAGAGCGTAATTCAAAACCTCTTTTTCATGAGTTGAGATGAAAAAACAAAAAAAAAACAAGACCTTTCGGCGAAAAATCTGCTCGAGATATGAAAAAGAATTAAATCGCCTTTCTAATTAGGGAGTCCTGACTTTTCGAGAGTTTGGAAAAAACGAGTGGGAAAAGAATTACAGTAAAAACTACGGACGTTCATTTATCTTGCGATGTTAATCGCTAATTATTTGTCGACTTCGCCCACTTTTGACGGCATCTCAGGCTGTCGCATTTAATAAACGAAAGCCTTAACGATCGAGTGATTCTTCCTGTGATTGAATGCCTTTAATCACGTGGTAGCCATCAGCTTTTATGGCCAGCAATTCCCGAATATGTGTCCATTTTACTCCTCAAAGTGTACAATGAATATGCAGCGGAATTGGGTCCGGAAAGCCTTGATTATCTTTTGAGCATGCATCGGAGCAATTAAGGAGTAAAATTTCGCGAGCGCGAGTGAGGAGGACGCAAAGGGCTCCGCGGCAGTAAAAGAGCACGAGAGAGAGGCAAGATTCTAGGTCGTAAACAACGCGAGCAAAGTAGCGGAACCTCGTCCGCGAGGGAAGAGAACACCGCGAGAGTCAGCGTGGCTTTCCTGGCCGCGGTTCCGCCCGTCAATTGTTACCAATTGTTACCAATCAGAGTAATACGTGTCATTACACCTTAGGTGGGTTGCAGCAGGCGGCAATGCACCGGGCGCTTCGGAGCTTCTCGCATACGCATACGTCCATTTTATATACTTATATACATCGATATATACATGTTCATATATATAAATTAAATGTTCCGACTAGAGAACACAAGCTGCTGGGTGCATTCGTTTCAACTCTGATTATAGTCGACAGTCTGCGCCTCACGTTAATTTCAACCGTTCAATGATGACATTTGTCGAGGTAGGAAACTCGTCGACGAGCCGAGCATTTGACGTGGCTCGTCGTTTCCCACATCATACCGTGTATGTGTAATGTAAGAGCGCCCACGGGGCAAAATGGAACAAAGAGGTAAAATGGTTCACTTTACTGAAGTGAAAAATAAAATTTTTTCTTAACGTCACTCAAGGAAAAATCCTTATCAATCCTAAAAAATCCGATTTATCGAATCAGACTCCGGATGAATCGCGATTTCGATTACTTCAAAGTCATTTGGAGCATCGCTGCTTAGCGATTGTTCGGAATCGTTGGATTTTTGGAATCGATGAAACATTTTTCTTCTTCCCCGTCGTTTTTCTTCCATTGGCTCACTCTGCAAATTTTGAGGTATCGTGTTCGGTCCCGGTGTCTCATTTTGCCCCGCGGTCTTGATGCCCACGAATACATTGTATCCATTTGCGAACGTTATGATTACAGTCGGAGTGGAGTAAGCATTCGAAGTATTCAATACTGGATAATAAGTGTTTGTCGCGAATATTCATAGACGTATAAGTAAATGTTTCGTTATATATAGCGGTCCCCATTTCGCGAAACGACTTCTTAACAATACCCGATTGCAGAGTGCTCGCAAATGGCGCGCATTTACCTCTTTCTCTGAGGGCAGTCTTCGCCCGAGAATATACACCCTCGAAGCATCGTTTCTTTCGAGAGTTATTCTCCTGTACAGCGATATATAAATATATAAGCGTGTGTGTGCATAAGAATATTGCACATTACGAGCACAGCACGCAGGATCTTCTTTACAAATTTGTAATATTACACATACATGCCGAAGGGGGGTGAGTTTCTACATTTGAAATTGCCAGCACGATCGCTTCACTGTGTGGCACGCGTACAACCGATGTTTTCAACGATTCTCTTTTATTTAGCGCTACTTCGCATATGTAAATGCATATTATATACGTGCTTACATGCTGCACAATCATCGTCAGTGCAAACTGACGGATGCTGCCCTCGAGGCATTCGCTGATATATTTATTATTACCACAAGAGGCTGCAGCCCGCCCAATCGTTCTCGACGCTGTGATTTTCAAGGATGACGATTCGGTTTGAGATAAATGCAAGTGATTGCACTTTAACAATTAAATTCTTGATATCGCGATGTGTGAATTTTTCTTTGACTCCGTTACTCATCGCTTAACGTCGTATCTTTTATAAATACAGCGAATATGTTGTTCGCATGCGATTGCCTCAAAGAAAACGACGCAAGTTGGCAAGTCGAAGCGTTTGAACGCGCGCGAGCATACCTTATGGTTTTGAATCCATGGTGCGCCGTGCCAAGCAGTGGCTCAGGTACATCCGGTCCCACCACGTTTTTCTTGTATATTCAAATTTTTGTGCCGAGGCACTGGATAAATATATACAAGTATATGCGGGGATGTGGAGAAGAGACGATGGGGTTCGCCGCGGTTCGCTGTGCTGCCCAATTACGTCTTCTCCGCGAAACTCCGACCTGCTGGTCGAGAAGGAGCAGGCCTGCTGGATTGGAGATTAGCATACACGCTTGGGGTTGTTGTAGAAAGAGTGGAAAAGAGAGCGTCAACGGATGGCGGCGGCCTCGCTGCTCGTACGACGCCTCGAAAAACCTGAAAGTCCAGCGACTGGGCATTCGCGTTGCCTCTGTTGTTTTCAAGTTAATTTTTATTTGTGTACGTACAACGTGCATGTTCCCCTCGTCCATGTGGACTCAACACACATTCTTTTTACACTTTCGTTACTATCTCGCACTGTGAACCCTGTTTAGTTCGTATACGTGCTTCTGGTCAACGCCAAGCTTCAGAACTCCCTGGCGAGCCAACTATAAGGAAGAAAAAAAGAAAGAAAACCAATGCGTTCGTGCATCGCGTGGCTGAGCGCGAACCAACCGCTGGCCACGCCTCCTTAGACAGCCGCCAGCCAACAATTAAGATTTGATCGGCAAAAATGGTCGAGCCAAAATGGCGCGCTGTGGCCACTGAATGCGTAATGCCACAAGAAGGCCAAAACAAGAGGGAACGGATCATACGTTTATCAAGTATCTTACTCGCTTTACGTATACATGGGAGTATCGCTGATTATTTAAGTATCAAAAAGTACACTGTAATCAAAGTATCGACATTTTTATGAAACGGAATGTTCTCCAGAGAGAGGACGCTGCGAAATTTTTCCACGTTCATTCCATTTTTTTAGTTTTTCATACGTAAACAATTTTTTTAATTAATCATCTCAGAATAATTAATAATTCAGAACAAATCCCGAATGAGTGCAATTGGATTGAGCCTCGCAAATGCAATGACTAATGACCACGACTGTGTCGTATTAATTCCCATTGAAAATGCAAAAAAACGTTCCATGAAAATATTGCGGAGGTTTATGTCCATGGCTTCAAGCTGGGCAAACATTGGAGCAACTGTTACTGTTCGTAAAAACTAGTTTCAGGGCAGGCATCGTCTCGTTACAAAATGAATAATAATATTTTTATTCAATCACCAAATTTCACGAATTTGAAACCATCGCTTCGCAAGTTACTTCAATGTCCAGTGTGTTTTTGCGTGTTGTGAATCACTGCGAGGGTCGGTTCCCGTGCAGTCAAATTTCGGCTAGCAGCGCCTGGGCCAGAGGCAACCAGCCTTACACCGCAGTTTGGCGATGAACCAGCCAACCGGCGTTCCGCGGTTCCTCTTCGATGACAAATCCCAAAGTTTCGATCAAAAGAGGAAAAGAGTCAGTCTAACGAAATAACACGATTCGCTGTGTGGTAACGTGTAGCGGGGAATAAAAAGAATCAGGACGAGGAGATGCGAGGGGAAAAAATAGAGTCGAGTATATATAAATCAATTTTATCACGCGATTTTCGCGGTTTCCGTGCTTCCCTTATGCTGGATACGAATTCGACATGAACGTTCGTGTTTGATTCTCGACAAAAGAGCTCTACATTGCAGCTATTTCGAACGGAAATTCCGTGCTGTCTAGTCAGATTTCTTTTCTGTTTCCCTCGTTTTCTTCCTACACTCTTTATTGTTCCCTTTCCTGTTGTAATTTTGCCTTTGTCCGTTATCGTAAGATTGTAGGGTTATTCGGCGCGTTAGGTATACCAGGTGATTTGAGCGATAGGCACGTTAAAAGCAAACGCTCATGTATAGACATACCGCGAGGGCGTCAGTGGCACATATACAGAAGCGCGAAACTCGCCGCGAGAGAACAGCCAAATTAAAATTGCAAGAGCGTTTCGCTGCTCCGTGATATCGGCAGTCAGAGCAGACCTACCAGAGCTCTAATCATAGTACCAAGCAAACTTACGTATACGATTATGCATCCTTCACTCACATATACACACGTAACCATCGCAATAAAATGGATGGATTGAAAACAAGACGAAGGATTGAAAGAATCTTTGCTGCTGCAAAAGCTACTGCATTACTGCTTAACGTGGCTCTTCCATTATTCCCTTAATGCTCCCTTAATCATGTATCTACGATCGATACCGCACCCAAACACTAGTTGCCAATCAAATTTTATATATTTCTCACTCTCGTTCTTCTGAAATTATGATTCCATGCAAATTTGCAAAATATTTTTTTCTCCCATTCGAAAGAATTATCAGGAATGACGGCTTAACGAGCGGTTAGTGAATAAGCTTGCTGGTGGATCAGTCGAAGAGATTGTTGAATACTTTCCTACAGATTTCAACGAGAATCGATCGAATTTCCCTTTGGCTGTTATGCTTTTATTTCCACGTTTTGACGATCGCAATTTTTCTCGATATCATTAGTTTTCTGTACTCCGCAGCGTGAGTAAACTCTGTGCAAATAATTATTCGGACTTTTCGATTAATTCGGCTTCACCACGCGTACGTTGAATCCTCGTTAAAGCAAAACGGTCACTTTGCGTTGTTGCCTCGTCGACAAAACATATACGAGAGTTTTAGCTCATATTGTCGGAGCAGCACGAATTTAGCGATATTCTGCTTTGCGAACGGTGTCTCGGTAGAGATATGTTTATATATATGCAGATAATGGTTTTAACGTCGGCAGCAATGGCGGTGAAACCCTCCTTAGCATACCGGGAGGGCTGCCCGTTAAAGTCGATCGTTAAGTTTATGGGGAGAGCGTGAGATGCTAGTGCCGAGGTTGGCAATTATAGTTAGCTCTATGAAACACTGTGATCTTCGCCACGCGAAGAAAACAACGTCTATCCGAAGCTATGGCCGCGATTTAATCCTGCTGTTGAGTTTGCTGCTGTATGCGGTTTGCCTCTGCAACATATAAAATCTTTTAAGGGGCGGTATAGCATCAACATCTTGTGTAGATCGTTTGCGATGAAATGCTACCTTTGCGCACGATTGACCATGAGTCGACTCGGAGCGATTAATTCGCGATGCGCGGTACGAGATCATGAAGAGTCAGCTTCTTGGGATTGTAACTGCGTGGGTGGAATCGAATGAATCGGTCATATAGTGGAATCGAGCAATCAAAGCATTCTCAGACAAATGGCAAAGTATTTTTCCATTAGAAATCCTAGACGATCGAATAATCATTGCAAATAGAAATTTCATAAGAATTTTACAATGTTAGTGTGATTATGCGTGGATAAGAGGGAAGAGAGGAAAATCGGTAAAGAAGCGAATAACTTGAGATGAGCACGAGCAGGTTAAATATAAGAACGCGCGGAGAGATGAAGAAGGCACACCGCCCGTTCTATCATCTTCACGGACACTTATCATTAACCGCATCTTCTTCGTGCCACCAGCCGCGAAGATAGTGCAAAGAGGAAGAGAGCCAGTGTAGGGGATGAGAGCGAGAAAGAGATGAGAAGAGACGTCGCCGCGTTGGTAGGCGAGGGTAATTGTTTCCGTCGGTTTATAGTTTTATTCCAAAGAGCGCGCGGGGGGGTTTGGAATTTCTCGATGATATCTTCTCTCCTCGACTCGCGTTTTATATTCGTCCGCGGGCTACCAGACCATCATGGCGGTCCCAGCCGTGCAGCATCTTTTTTCCTTCTTTTAAGTTTCTTTCATTCCTTCGTAAGTGGCCTGTTGCTCCAGAGGATGAGACTAGGTGGCCATTTTGTCGCAAAGACGTATTTCTCCGCGCGGGATAAGTTATACACGTGTTTATATATATCTTTGGACTGTTTCCTACGCAATTTGCAGAGTTACGTTTAATCTTATAGTTAAAGGGACGAGGAGCGTACGGTTATACATATATGTACGAGTGGGAGGGTTGAAACGGGCGGAGGGTTGAATTAGCATCGTCTAGCCGTCCTGCACGATGTATGGAAATATTGATGGTAATAACAGCCCGTTGATCTTCTTTTGCTCTTATTTTCTTATCGCATATATATATAGCGCGAATATGTGCGAGAGTCGCGCGAAACGAGAAGACGCAAGGTATTTTCGTGGAAATCCCCGTTGATTCTTTTTCGGTTCCTTTTTTTTCACCTTCTTCCTCTTCCTTCTCAACGTTCAACGTAAATCCATACATTTTTTTCAACTCCTATCCTTTGCATATATATAAATCTTTCTCTCTCTTTTTCTTGAAAATTAAGAGTTCCGCGGCTCTCTCGCGATCCCGGTGGACGAGCGAGAGCCTATCGTTTAAGCCGGATCTCAATGCGAGATTGCCGGCCCCTGAGGGTGGTGATTCCCTCGAAGGCGGATCTTCTCTCATGCTCTCTTTCAGCATATATAGTACGAACCGTCGGGCCCCACCATTACGCTCTTTTCTTCTTTCGCTTATCCTGCGCTTCTTCTCTCCGTGTATTTCATGCGCTTCGGACTCTCAGCTCGTAATGTGTATTCACCAAAACAGTTAAATATACATTTGACTTTTTATCCTCAGCTTTTTCTTTCGCTCAATAATAAATAAGTTGCCATCATAGAGAGCAGTCCGGAGCAGTCGTTACTGCTATTCTTAACAGGCATCTTAATCGACAAATCCAGACAAGATTCTGCGTTTCATCCCCGGGTGACCTTGCCAATTCCTGCTACGACGCTGCAGTCTTGCATTTTTTTGGACTTCCTTCTCGAGGCAAATTTCAACAAAAACTATCCATCATTGGCAGCGGGCCGAGAAAAATCTTGCCAACAAAAAGTTCGCATAATATTGGACCGCGGCCTTGAACGCGTGCGTGCGCTTTGTCGGGTTTTACTTTCTGTCCTGCTCGTTATGTCACATCCGCGTATGAACCTATGAACCCTTGTCATCCGAGCGAGGTGATCCTGTGGAGGGTGTGTCGTGGGCGTGAGCGAGGGCGCTAGGGGACTATACATATATATTTCGTACAATAATAAACCGTTGCTGAATCTTCTGCACGCGTCGTTTTCTTCCATATATTGAAAGTACTTCATGTACAGGGATGGAGGGCACGTGGTTGCACGCGTGTTCGAAATTCGACCATACTTGTTCAGCATTGCGTTCTGAACGTTTTCTTCCCCGCACACACCAGTGTCTAACGCTTAATACATCCTCCGAAGCATCTCTGTAGAAGTGTAGATGCAATCGGTAAGGAACTTTTGCCCTTTGAGAGGAAAGAAGGGACCGGAAGCTGCCGGTTCTCCCGAAAAGAAATCCGAGCGCACCTAGATCTTGCCTCGGAGCCTTTTCCTGTGTGTCACACGACACTCTTTCTTCAGCCGTGAGCACACAGGACTTCAGGGTGTCTCCGGTATATGCTCTGACTATTTTTTTCCTTGATTCGAGAACTTTAGAGACAAATTGGGACTTTTTCGGATAAATCGTTGAGAGGGACAATTTTTGAAGGACGAGGAATTTTCCTTCTCATCGTTTTGCTCGTGCGTTTTTGCTTTTCATTTGGTTTTTACGGCTTAAATTAGCGATGCCATTTTGTATAAAATGAGTACAGCATCTTCGATCACAATGGCACGCGCGTATTTACGATCAAAATGCTCGAATCGACACTCCGGCTGCGTCCACGCACTGGTATTATTTTTAAAGAGTATTTTTTCTTTCCTACCACAAATAAAAACAAGGAGAAAGATTTGATCGCGATGATTGTGCTCGCGTACACCCGAAACGGGTGTAATGACAGTGCGCACAAGAACAAATTCTAACAACACGACGCGCCAATAACGCGTAATGACTACAATCATCGCTCGTCGATCCTTTCACCAATAGGGAATACGCATGGCAGGACGAGCGAACGAGCCAAAATTGGGCAGTGTGTTAATTCATTGTTTCTTTCACGTAGCAAAATGTTCTCCTCTCGAAAACACGTGTCAGTGTCGGACAAACGCAAAAATTGGCAGATGTTGCTGAGAGCAATAGTTTGGGAAAAAGCGTAAATGAGAAAAGGAACGTCCGTAATAACAGAAATTCCAATTCGATACCGCTTCCAATCGAACATGTAATTCTTCCTCTTTACGATCAGCCGTATAAATTCTCCGTCACGATTTATCCATAAATCGCAACATATTTAATTTCATATCTTTACGATACGTTAGGTCTTTAATGTGTTCCGCTTTGGAATCTCTCTCTCCGCTACGGTCTTTCATGTTATTACGTAAAAAGGTGTTTTTCCTTGAGTTTAAAACGCACGGCTCAGTTCACGTCTTTCGTAGATACATGTGCGCAATATTTAACCTCAGAATCCGCGTGAGTAGCATTTTTATGTGCCGATTTGGTTGTTGTTGCGAGAACAGACCACGAACGTTTATAATTGAACTACGAGCTACTGCTGAATTGCAGTTTAGTGCCTTACGTGTCCAAGAAAAGATGAATCCTTCGGAGTCGAGGTGCGATCTCTTTTTTTCACCCATCCACGCCCATCGGTACGCAGCAGCGCCTCCACCAAAAGTTCTTTTCAATCATTTCTCTCTACTCGCTCGCTCATACCAAATTCTACATCGTTTCCTGTGTCCAATTCGAGAAAAAAGACTATACTAAGTGGCCCCTCTCACCGATTCACCAAAAAGGAACGAGAGAGCAAATATTCTACAAAATGAAAATCCCTTTCGAATGTAACGCGTGCAGTATAAAATGCCATAATAGATTTTAGATCGTCGCTGCGGGACGACGAGCGGAAGTGGAATCCTACAAAAGATCATCGGAGACGATATTCTCTCATTGAAAAGTATCTTCAAAAGTGACCCTCCGAATGACCGATCGTTATATGGAAGAAAAAAATACGCTTCTTTTGTGCTCAATGGATTTCATGAGAATTCTTGCGTCTCAGCAGCTATTCCCCGAGCATTTCGAATTCGACGTTGAAATCTTGGCAACGTTGACAAATTTAATTGAAAACAAATTAGTTCCCACATTAATTTCTGAGCATTTTTTATCTCATCGATTTTTCTCACACTGGGAAAAAAACAATAAAAGATTGTAACAGATTGAGATTTTTACAAAAAGTTTAATATCGAGTTTAAAAATGAAAATCTTCAGGAGCGCTCTGCGATCCGAGGATTATGGGGTCGGGAAAATTGGTGAGGAATCAGTAGGGAGTACCTAACGATAGTACACAGATGTGTACTTTGATAATAAGCGGCCTCGCGAGCTCTCTCAGACTTTTCTTTTACAACCGAAGCTCATTATATTTCCTTATCCGTGGGATTTACTGGACAGGAAGCCACTAGGATACTCGCCCTCTTGCCTGCCGCGAGGACATTAGAAAAACAGCGCGAAATCGCTATCCAGGCAGATTCTCGTTTAATAATTTTCTCGCGCGAATGAAAAATGCGAATTTGCTCGTTGAGATAAAAATTCACATTCACAACAACAATATCCTACGTGTACGTACGAAAACCAACAATAAAATGCCCCAGACCCAGAAAATATGATTACAAAAACACAAAAGAAGAAATTTAGTAAATTTACACTCAGAAAATCACACTGAACTCTTCCCCTAAAACCATAAACCCACCTTCGTAATTATGCCGCGCATTTTTCTCCTCCTCTGTTCCATTAGATATTTCCCTCATTTTCACGAGACTGAGAAAAATGATTGCAGGAACAAATTTATCGCTTCCGGATCATATTCTCCAGGGCCATGTATCACCAGGATGTTTAACTCCAAGCAATACATCGTCGTCTGACGGACGCAAAAAAAAAGGAAAGAAATCGAAAAAAAGAATCGTTCCCTGTGCCATTAAGATGATAGATGAAGCTCGAACTGGTTTGTTCATTTGAGGGTTTTAGAAACGCTCTATGCCACGGTACATTTGTGCGTAACGATTTTGTGTACCTTTCTCGCCGACCGAAAGTCATCAACAACGTCACGCTACGATTTCATCGACTCGGTATACGGATCCGTGTCATTATATTTTCGTTGAGAAACCCCGAGAACTTTGTAACATCTTCAGAATTTTTATCGTGGATTTCAAATAAAGTTTATAAACAAGTTTAACGTTTAATTAAATTTGTGGATGAAGATTTTTCGAGGTAATCCACGTTTATCCATCGGACTACGAAACTCGAAAGCTGATGCTGTACGACAGTGAATTTTTCTTAGCCTCTCGTTCGTCGGACCGAGAACTGAGAATTTCTCGCTGGCGAGAATCGTGTAATGAGTTTGAACAGACCTGGCGCCGGTGGCTTCGTCACGGTCCCATTTTGTCGAAGACGCCACTCTTTCTTCCTTTTTCTCTCGGTCCTCACGATTTTCGAGGCTCGAAGATGAATATGCACTGAATAAAAATAATTATGAACAAACGGAAAGCATCGTAACGCTGCAAAGAGTAATTGTAATCAAAGTTCCTGTGAATTTGAGCATGATTAGAAATTGTCGCCAATTGATTTTGAGTTTATAGAGCGAAGGGTGAAAAAGGGTTGGCGAATGGTCATTTCAAAGCGGATATCAATGCGTAAGTGGAATCTCTCACCCCCATGCATTTCCCATCTCGCGTGCATATAACAAATGGAAAATAATATCGGATTATTACTCCGAAGATTCTCATTGGTTCACTGGCCCTTCGATTTGGTGTAGAGACTCTCTTCAATTTTTTTTTCTCTTTTATATGAAGCGATAGAGACACGGTCTCATCGAGAGACGAGGGTCTGACTGCTGCCGGTCCGTTCATTGTACAATCTTCCGTATCTTCCTCTCCATGCAGCACTTTTTTTTCTCTTTTTATTTTTTTTCGTGTTGGTCGCATCGATATAAAGGATAGGCATTAGTAATGGGTTTTAATTACTTCATAATGAGAAGGTGATGCGGTCTCGACCTCTGAGCAGTCCTCGGCGCCACAACTACAAGCATGCTCGTCTCTATTATCTTTTCACGTTGAACAAAAAAACAATGATTCGAAACATCCGAATCTTTGGCAAGGAATCACGAGATTGATCGATCAAATCAACATTTTCCTTATGAGAATAGGAAACAAATCCGATATGTAGAATTTCTTAAAAATCCGAAGATTGAGTCACTCGCAACGAACTTCTCTATGACTTGGAATCCAACCACGAAACAAATGAGAATACTAGTTGACACGCGTTTGTCGGTGACCGTTTAACAATTAGGAGCAACTCATTTAGCTCCATGTGGGCTCTCTATCTCCACTGGTGGAAAAATCTATATCTGTATATCTTTAGTGCCGCAGACCTTTCGTGCGTTTCTCTCTGCATCCTGCATTCGTCCTCCTGGAGTCCCGTGGAGACGAGCAGATCGAGATGAACAAGCTTCTTGAACCAGGTTCGCGGTTACGGTCCTCGGAAAATAGAGAAAAAAAGACACGCGAGAGCCAGAGAGAGAGAGAGAGAGAGAGAGAGTTAAAAAAAAGAGACCGTCCGAGAGGGAATGAAGGATAGATAGAGAGAAAAAAAATTAAAAGAGGGAATGAGATCGTATGGAAGAAGAAGAACGTTGAGAAAAAGGATGTGAGATGAAGGAGTGACTAATGTGTCTGTGGCTACCTGAAGAAGCGCGCGGTGCGGTTGAGCTTCAAAGGATTCGTTGGCGCCGTCACCCTCACCCACCTCGCCACCTTTTCTCTTTCTCTTTTTTCTCTCCATCAGTTCCAACAAGAAAATACACCAACGTCTCTGATTTAGGATTCAACGAATATACATGGCTAGCGCACCAACACATTTTTACAGACAGATATTAGAGCTCTAGCGCCTTTTCGAGACATTAAGTAGAGTCATTCACGCCAGGTACACGAGAACTAAAACTTTTTGGAATTTTACGATACAAGATAACGCTAATTGATCCGTACACGTGATTAAGATCCACCGTGTGAACAAATTCATTCGAATCTTATCGATTTTTCTTTGAAGATACGCATCTCGGATCTGGGGCCACTAAATTATACAAAAAACCTATTTTCTTTGGTACAGTGCAACGATAGTCAATTATCGAGAAGAAAACCAACAGATCATGCACGAAAATGAGAGAATAGTAAGTGGGTTTATGCCTTTGAATCATATTTTCATTATGCGGGACGCGGGCAAGTCAAAGGCGCAGTTGATAATGATCAACAAGTTTTCATTTTCGAAAAAAAATTGCCAATTTATTCACAGACATTTACAACTTTCTTTCGCATACCTCTGCGTATGAATCAGCTAATTACGCTTCGAGGACTCAATCACATAATTGTTTAATTCATCGCCATATAGGACCGAGAAATCGCTCTGTACTGCGGTGTGAGAATTACGTGCTAAACATCATAGAAACCAACTGAGGTCTCTGAACACATAATAAATACGTAGCTATTTATACACATGTAAAAATACTCCCGTAGACACTAGAGCTGATTATTTCTCCAGTTCCGTACATACCAATGCGCGATGTACAGATTTCCGAGCTTATGTCCCATGTTACAGTGAGCTGCGGTTTACCTGAAGGCGTGTGCGAATTAATTAGCGCTCATATCCACCCTTGCAATACGATGATCGAAACTGCACGTATTGCGATTCGTTACTTCCGCATTTCCCACTCTCCCGGAGTATTGAAGCTCGGATTCATATATGCTCGTTGTACCGAACGTGATCCGCTTCCGGTGTTCGAATTTTCGGTACACGTTGAATAACAATCATGTCTTCCTGCGCTGTAACGAAATATCCTGTGCACTCTTCCCCACTGTGACTCGTAGCCATGGATGTCATCCCAACGTTTCTCAGTTTTGGCCTGTCATCGATAAGAAATAATGTTGAATTTTTTGTTCATACATTCTGCGGTCTCGCAATTTTTTTAGTTCTCGTTATTTCAAGAATTTTCATTGTTTTGCATCTAATTAATTATAAGTAACGAAAAGTGCAATTAGTGCGGAAGACTCAAGATGAGCAAAAAAATGTCATTGTACTTGATGAGTTATTTTTATGAACGTCATCCAGGAACAGTCATGCGAATTATCATCGAGGGAACAATCGAGCGGGAAATAGACTTGGTATGAGAGCTTCGTGTATGCAGTAAGACGCATTATGGTCTATAACAAATGTCAACGTACGATTCGCAATAGACGTTACGCGTACGTATGTCATTACTTAAGGGCAGTGGCTTTCGAGCTCGGCCTGGATGCATTTATTTATTACATCTTTCTCTTTCTCACCACACATCCCCGGAATGGCGGGCTTTTTTATTTATAGTACTCACGCAAGGCGAATTGCTCTCTTCCATATTATTACCACTGTAAAATTACATGCGATGCTACAGCAGTCTTTCTGCAGTGGCAACATTTATATATATATTCATAAACGCATATATAGATGTTACTTTAATGCAGTCCTTTGAAATATTTTCTCTTTCCCCTATCAATCATCCGATGAACAGGGAAAAGTTTACAACAAAACCAACATATCGTGCTGCAGGTGTTTACTCGAGTCTTTCGAAAATCGTCTCTTCATGATACAATTTTATTACTCTTTCAAGTTGTTTCAACTTGTCTATGATTTATTTTTCTTTCTCAAAAGTTGGATACGACGATTCATAGCTCATTCGAGTAATCTGCAAGTCCACCATATGCTCGTGGTGACTATTCCTTGGCGTCAAGGTGCTGCCGAGTTCCTAAATGTTCGTAGGAAATTTACAAACTTTTTTAAATGCCACGATTCGAATATATTCCTGTAGAGCCTTATTTTGGGAGAAAATTTCTTGGGCAGAGTCGTTTGGACTTTGGTTCAGCGTGTTCAGTTTGGAAACAAAGGGACACTTTGTAATTGAAAATTTAATCATTTCGAAAAATACGCTAACGATCGATGGGTTTTGGTTCAACATTGACACAGCGAATTAGAATGGAATATTCCGTAATATGTAAATGACAGAGTGTGCAACGAATTTTTGAGGAGGATCGAAAAAAGTGCAGATTTCCACCCTCTCGGATGTCATGGAATTTTATGTTCCTCGTAAAGCAAAGGACATTCGCCTCTCCGGTGCGAGAGAGCAATACGTCGCAGGGTTCCTCAGCATATAGCCTCACAGTCGACCATCACCTACAACGATAAAACAGCCAGAATGATTCGTTGGCGTCCGCACTAATGAGCCGTGTGGGTTTATGCGTTTTGCAATCGGCTACCGGTCCTTTTGTGTTACGCGCGCATTCACTATCTCGCCCCTGAACGTTTCTCTCCTTCTGGCTCGGGGAAGAGGAAGAGTAAAGCTCTTAATTGAAATCTATTTCAAAAGAGGCCGAATGTTCCAAGAAATTGAGCAAATTGTTCAGTAAAAAATAATAATTAACGACACCGAAAATGGCAGGATTTAGGGTCGTGTATTTTTTCCTTTATTAAAAAACTGCAAAGCGTCTGAAAAAATTAGCAATACGTAATTTTTTAAATATAATCTTTCGAGTCCAAAAAAAATTGACACGGCGAAGACTATTGGGTCACGGAACGTTCCCAGCGGTGTCATGTACACGTTGGGTTATATATTTCTTCTCGTCACGTCACAGGGTGAGCACATTAACCCGTGCACCACCCAACGACGCCCTGGACCTCCTAGGGGTCGTTCAGGGGCGGTTTTTGAGAAACCCCTCGCGGTATACGCCTTTGCGCGTGCTGTTCACCGCGCTCATACGTATTTCACTGCTGATTTCAAAGGATGTGTGTTGTTGCAGTCGATTCGAGCGATGGAGGTTTATCGGGAGTAAGAAGTGTAAAAGCGGGAGAGTAGGGCGAGAGAGCAGGATGGAAAAGTATAGAAAGAGCGAGAAATACGAGAGATTGTGTGTATTCTCGAGCAACACCCCGCAGGGTGTGATCAAGGATCAAAAAAGGAAGAAGGAGAGAGAGAGAGAGAAAGAGAGAGAAGGAGACGGTAGCACACGCGCGTTATCCACTCAAAGAAAATTGTGCCCTCTGTGTTGGCTCCTTCACTAATATTACTACGGGACCATGATGATCGCTGCCACGAAGCATTCTGGCAAGAGAGAGACAGAGAGAGAGAAGGAGAGTGTGTATAGAGCTGGAATTATCTCGACGGGGTCGTCTCGTGGGCGTGACACGCACACACACAAATACACACGAAGTTCTAAACGTATATATATATGAAAAATACACAAGCGAGCACAACGGGTAAGTCGTTTAGCCACACGTCGTCACGGGGGATGAAAAGAGAGCGGTAGGCGTTGGATTTTGCGCTGCTCTCTCTCTTTCTTGCCAATCGCGAGAGCAGGGCGAATGAAAAAAAGAAACAGTCACGTACGTGCGAGAAAAGAACGAATAAAATACACAGGGTTAAACGGCCGGTACGCAGGAATTACTTCGCAGTCTCGTCGCACCCACCAGAAATAAAACTAACGGATGCTGCGTTGGCCAATTTGACCCTTAGCCAAAAGCCCCTCTAACGAAGCTTCGTTAGATTCGTCGAGAGCTTGACTTCGTTAAATGTAGGCGGTTCCTCTTCAGCACACAGAAACGCACCGCATTATTTTCGTGAGTCGTTGATGGAACGAGCAGTGGAACCTTTGTCTCTTCAACAGCTCAAAGAAAGCTGCGATTAAAAATTACGTGAGTCTCCATTTTGCACATCCACTCGACTGTTGGCCGTTCCATTTTCTTTCGTTACATATCCATTTCGAAGAATTTACTCTCTGATTTATTCTTTTGGCCTCAAATCGCTTGGGTCAAGCTGCAAATTTCGCGTAATTGAGCTGCCGGAAGGATTCTCCGATAATTTCGATTGAACGCTGACTCCTGGCCAAGCGAACCGCGAATGCACGGGCTCATAAAACACCATGAGACCATGTTTAATCTATGCTTCTCCGAAATGTCGTAAAAAGTTGGAAAAAGTGATGAATAAATACACATATATGTTTTAAAGATGAGCCCACCTTAACGGACCTTCGATACTCTACGTAAAACGAGCTCAAGCCGCACTAAACGACCAAACTCACCGAGGACCTGTTACGAATTTAATAACACATTAGGTCGCGCCTAATGAGTTGAGCAAACAGTATACCAAAATTCTCCACTCTACTCCGTCTATATATTGCGCATCCTGCTCCTACTTCCATCGACCAAGTGTCTTTTGGTTAAGGGCATCCAAAACTCTTTTTAAAATTGCAAAAGAGGCGCCGAGTGAGAAGCAACGCGGCAAATCGGACAAAGGAAAATTTTCCTCAGTGAATCTGCACCGAAAAAAAAGACACAGAAAAAAAAGAACTCCTCCCACCGCCCCATTATTACGGTCATTTTTTTCCCTTTTGTCGGCAAAAGACATTTTGGAACCGCGTGTTCCTTCTGTTCGCATCTTTCCTTCCTCTACTCTCTGTCCCGTTTGTCTCTCTCTCTCTCTCTTTCTCCTTTTCTACGTTAGACGGAACCGTCTGCCACAGCCTCTCTCATCCTAGCTTTGCAGTCATTTTCTTCAATCTGTGCCTGCGTACCCCCGATAACTATCTCGCCCTGCTATGTTGCCCTCTTTAAACGCTTTTTCTCCAAATCCTCGAAATATTCTCGCACATATTGCAAAGGTTACCATCCACTTAACGACTTGATTGCTATAATGACCTCGTCAAAATTACATCATTGCCCACAGCTTCGTTTTTACTGAATGACTGAAAATTCTTCTGTTCCTCTTTCCTGACGATTTTTCCAAAAATCGATCCTCTTCCTTTTGCTAAAATATGGACATGAGGTTTAACAGTTATTGTTAGAAAGTCAGAACGTGGCAGAATAAAAAACTGCGTGGAAGGATATTTTTCAACATTTTGATTCAATTTGAAAATTTTTTCTTCTAGACTTCAAAAATGCAGTTTCACGAGAAAAATCGGGGCATTAATCACCCGCATAGCAAAAGTATTCAACCGATGTTCGAGTGGGATGACGGGAACGTTTAATTTACAGGATTCTCGTTAGAGAATTTCTCCTTTTTGACAAGAATTTCGTGGCACGTGCTTTCCACATGAGGTGTTAATTTAACGCTGACTCGTGTACGGCAAAACTTTCATGTCCGTTGTAGCACTAAATCTTGAGATATCTCGAAGTAACAGGAGTAAGAAATGATGTTTGGAGAGGGAATTGTGAGGCTGTAGAAATATAGTAGGCGCCTCGAGCCACAGATGTTTGATTCATTGTCCAAAGTCTACAGAGCGCACGCTGTGCGTCTGATACTCTTTTTTCTCGAACGAAACAAATCGGCGTCATCTGCTTTACCAGAAAAGCGGAGCACCACGCTGCAGATAGTTTTGCTGTTTACTAGAGACTGTCTGTAGTTTTTTCTATATACTGACCTAAAACTGATGCAGATGCGATGCCGTTTCTCTGAAGAAAAAACGGCGCCGAGAACTCTTCTCTTCGTTTTTCTTCATAGAGTGACTTCCGCTCAATTAGCCAAGCCGTTCGATCATGCCCACCTTCTCCTTGTCTCATCAATCATCGGGACAAACTTTAAGCTCGTTATACAATAACGATCCAAACTAAACTCCAAAACCCAATTATCGGTAGAGCCGAGAGTTTTTTTCCCTCAACTCCTGCTAACTACGTAATTAAATCCTTGTAACGACAGATTCTCGCACAATGTATATACAATCGGGCATTTACAAAATTTGCTTACATCCAGATTTTTTAATCCCACGAAAATGATCAATTTGACCGATTTTTTACTTTAAATTACAAAAAAAAAATCTTTGCTCATGGTTTTCGATCTCGCATAAACCATTTTTCCCCTTTTTCATTAATACGATTAAACAAAGTTTCATTGTTCAGGCTGTTCGACTGTTGAACATGTCGAAGGGTTCACGTTGAATACGTGCAGCGTATAAAACGGTCACCCATGTCAATCTAGTCTCGCGTTATAACTATATATATATATATATTTTCGAATAAAATTCAATTCTTTCATATCGTTGGTAATCGGATACTCGGTGTAGTTCGTGGCACTATCTTGCTGGTAGGAACGCCGCCTTCTGACCATTCATAGTTCTTACGCCAGCTGTTTCCGGTGGGCGGGTTCAGAGGACGCGGGGAAAACGGGTTCGCGATTCTTTCTTCGCGGGACCCAATCTCCCGCTTGTTCCGGGTGCTGCAACACGACGCGATGAGCGACCCCAAAAAAGTGCATTTATAACGTCTTTTGTGGAGAGGCCCGGTGATTCGAGGAGTGACGGAGAAAAAGTACAATAAATTCATAAATAAATAATAAAAAAAAACACATATATAGTCGGCGGAGAATGAATAAGGAAAAGTTGCCTGCAGCACCCTTTGGCTTGTATCTTAGAGGCGTAACGCCACCCTTCTGGTGCCCTCTCACGCTAAGAAGAATCAACGGGGGTCCAACGTCGGACCTCTGGGTGCCCCTGCGTCGAATTATCCTCGCGGGAGGTTTCGTGCTGTAGTGCGAACGTCTACGATATCTATAGACATACATTTTTCGGGGAGCACTAAAAGGAGCGAAAAACGAGGACAGATATGGAGAAAAAAGTCGGGAGAGAGCGAGAAAAAAGCATCAAACGAGTGATTGCAGTGCTCCGGTTTCCAAGCTAGCACGTGCGATGGGTGGGACCCCATTAAAGGATTTGCAAACTATTATTTCGTTGTTTGCGCGAGAGAATTCAATCTTGCGCACTCTCGCGCGGCATCCAGTTGACGTACATATTCACTATTGCCATAAAAAAGGGCGTAATGAAGAACATTTGACGCTCAAGTTTCTACAAGCCTCGAGCTTTCCTGATGGTCGATGGAAAATATGTGGAACGAGAAAAACGAGACAGCAGGCGATGTTCCCTAGCAGCGAGAGCACATAAAACTTTTATGTGTGACAATTTTCCTCGGTGTAAAAAAAAAGTGTCTGAAAGAATTCATTTCGGTCCTAGAAACCGGGAATTTTCAATTACAAAGAAAATACTGTGGCCCTTTTCCTTAATCGGCCGTTTCCTTTCATTTTGTTATCGGTAGATCAATTCCCAGCAGCCAACCAAAAAAGCAAAAGACATTTTCATTCGGTTCTATAGTTTCACTCAATTGACACCTTTGACGTGCGCGATATTACCTAGCCAAAAATCCCCTACACGGGGAAAAAAGCCTGGACAAGTCCATTTGTTCGTGACCCCCGTTTCCCATTTGTTTTCATAGAAAAACCTAACCACCCTGAAAAAAAAAAACCTCAAATAAAANTTTCGCTCGTGATGGTCTACCCTTGCGCTCGGAGCGTGTCTAATATCTCTCTTATTTTGCTGGCTCATGAATCTCGGTTGTACCGCGCGAGCTCAGTGATATTAACTTCTCGGGAGGTCCATTTCTTTAATTTGTATTATTATTAAATGCTGTGTATATAAAAGAGAGAACGATTGAGAGAAATATTGCGCAAGGATGCGAAACTTGGAGCAGGCAACGGCGATTCGTAAAATTAATTTCCGAGCCTGAAATGCACTTTTTTGTTTTGTTTTTCGTTCAATTGTTTTCTTGAAAGATTGAATCGTGGATAAAGAGTCTTTGATAAATCGGGGAAAAATACCGTGTAGAATTCCTTCGGTATCCCTGTTCGGAGCTCTGTCGGAACAAAAATAACGTTCGCAGGTTTGGTGCCGCCTCTATGATGTTATTGGCTGAGGAACCGTCCACGCCCATTCACCTGCGCTACCAGGCGATCCTATACATATACATATTCACACCTATATATATACAAGGACGTAAAACTTACCTGGTTTTTGCCCGCGCTTGGTTGTACAACGCGGTGGGAAGGTCTTATGTACCTGTGGCCTCCAAGCACGGGAATATGACGTCATCGAAGTCACGCCACGACGATTCTTGCAGGTGAAACAATTTGCAGTTTTATATATGGCCCCCGCGATTCCGTCGCGTGTATGCATATATACTAAAATATTCATAACTATATGTATACCTATAAGCCAGTTAACATTTAACAATTATCATTTATACGTCGCGTTCTTTTTTTTCTTTTGTTCTTCGGGCTCGTACACATTTCATTTCATTCTCACGCGTGAGACCCTCGCATTAATTCGTTAAATTAACGTCCACATAGCACATCCTCGCAACGATTGTTATTACGAATAAAAAAAAAGTAAAGAAATAATTTTTGAAGCTGCGAGACGACGGATGCGCAAGTCCGTGGATAACTACATCATGCCCAGTGTTTAAATTCAGAAATAAAAAGAAAAATTCTTTTGGCGTACGATAAAGTCGTAAATACAAAAGGGTCGATTGAAACAGAGGAAAGAGAGAGAGAGAGAGGAAGAGAGTAAGAATGGGGAAAAAAGCTGTAAAACTTTGGTATGGTTAACTATGAAAATTCATGAGCTCCTGAAGTTAAAGGCTGCTTGATATCCATGTTCGGAAAATGGCGTCGTTAACATTAAACGACGTTCATTATGCGGTGCTCGTAGTTGCACATTCGCGACGTGCGGTTGTGTGCACTGTGCATACATATACACTGAATATTAGTTCGGTAGAAAATTCATGATATATATACACGCAATGTTTTTTTAAAATGTGGCAATACGCGTAAAGCTTTGTACGTGTGTGGAATAACTTGGAGGGTTCTCTCTCGATTTTTCTCTGTATCAGCGACATTGCGGTTTGGCATGCGAGTGAGCGTGGTTATATCGTGAGACCGCTATCATTTCGAGTCGTTTCATTCGACGGGTGTGACCGTCCTCTGTGGTAATTTGAAAGGTCCGATTAATCAAAGATTGCCGACGAACGATAGCGACGCCATATTACTCAACTCGATTCGAATCTCTCTTTCTCTCTCTCTCTCTGTCTTCCTCTCTCTCTCCCTCCATGTATCGCAAGGCTGTCGTTTAACTTTTTTCCATATGCAAAGTTTTCTCGTCGCAAAATTCTCAATTGTGCCCGCGTGTACATACATTATTGCTCGACTCTTAAGGATACTGGATGCCAATATACATACGTATGCCAAAGTACTCGATAGAGCGAGGGAGAGAGAGAGAGCCGCACCTTCGAGAAAACAAGTCCGCGAGCAGTTACACACGGCGGCGTGATCCAAGCCACCGTTACACTAAGTACAGCAGTTTGCAGTTGTGTCTATACGAACACAGACACGAAAACATGTTGGTGCACATACAGCGTACAGATGGATATGCAGGTATATAGCGGCGAGATCGCGCCGTATTGGAAGAGGGTTGAGTGCACCAATGCACGATAGAAATGCGCCAGGGGCAACCCCTTGGCTCAAAGGCGTAATATAACGATCAACAGCAGAGAAATTTTTCCTGGAAATAATCGTGTGTCCCCGAAGCGTTGATAGTCCCCCCTTGGCCCCTCTTGCCTCCTCGAGGACTCGATATAATTGGTGCTCTCTTCACGGATGAAGACCGTGTCCGCGCTCGCGATCGAAACCTGCAAATGAAGCATTTTCGTATTCGCCAATACGTGTTCATTAAATGCTAAAAAAAAAGGATGTATAAAAATAGTAATTGCGGAGATCGTGGAAACAAGATGATCGAGAAATTCCATAAATTTACAGATCATAATAAACTTGATACGAAGAGAAACAAAAAAAAACGACATTAACTGCGAAACGGCTGCAATTTTCAATCACAAAGTATATACACAATTTTCAATATCATTCTTTCCGTTAGAACTGCATTTGATGCTCCACACTTTCGGAAAAAAATGAAATACTTCTCGAACTTCGCCCACACTTGGATATTTGCGTCATTCGAGGGAAAAGATTTTTGTCAAAGTGATTGTAAAACGCATTGGAATAGATATGCGCTGACGCGTTGAAACATACGTGCGAATTCTGTCGAGTCAATATTGACGGTGAGGGTGTGTGGGGTTGAAAGAGATAACGGTGATATTGGATGTCTCTCATTGTAGTATTTCTCTCTCCCATGGATATTTGCAACGTGTGTCACAATATGTACATATATATCTATGTTGCTTTTATGTGTCTCGTCGTAGGGGTTTCCGCGTCCCTTCACCGACACGACGACGTTTGTCCTGACGCTCTCCTCCATATAGTCAGCTCTCCATTGTGGCGTGTTCGTTCGAGCAAATGCACATCGTCTCGAGCTTCCATCTCACTTACTCCAATCTCCACATTCGCATCTTCTTTATCTATACATGCATAAACAGCTATCTATACACATACGTATAAACTTATTCGTGTGCGTTTACATATAGGATTGAGAATACGTCGAAAGGTCCTGGATTACATGCACATAACATTTTGGTACCCTGCAGTGCGTTGTATTTACATATCAAAGTGACGAGACCCTGTGGCACCATCACAGCGTGAAAGCTATGAGCCGCTCGCACGACATAATACTTCGTATAGCCACCTAATATAGCCGCTTTTTGTCCCGAATGAGATTTCCCAATGTGCCTTTTCTCTTTTTCATCCTTCTCTTCCTTCCTCTGTTTCTATCTCTCGCTCTCCATTTCTCTCTTGCTCTTTCTCATCCCATGACAATCTTAATCCCTTGAATGCTCCGTTTTACGGATTTTCCGATTCTATTCGCGATCGGCTAATGGACCATCTTCATTGGCTTCGATGACTGTGCAAAGAGCACCACAATCGTATTAACGTCTTACCGGAATTTTTTTTCCACGCGCAGAGTAAAGAGTCTCCTAATTTTTCCTGTTACGTCCCGTGGGAATTCCCCATTTGCTATGCTTTTAAGGCTAAAATGACGCGGTGTACATGCAACTTTTGAACTCGCAATTTTTTATAATTTGGAATAATTCGATTTTATTATTTTTTATTTTTGACATTTCCCAACGATCCACATGAATTCTTGCTTCTCATTCAACTCGCCAACATGATCAAGATTACTCGCAATGATTTAATCGATAGAAACGTCGTGTATTGCGTTAAATGAAATCCAACCCGTGGCACGTGGCCTAATCGCATCGATGACTTTCCCTCAAAGGTGTATCAAGTCTTCAGGATTGCGATCTTCGCTTTACAGGGACTGTAAGTTGTCGTTCAATGAAAAAATCAAAAGTGTCTAACGGACAGGCTAATTGAAGGCTTTCCTCTACTATTTTCGTTTCCTCTTTTCAATCGACGCGCATATCACGTCGCTCGATCTTCCTGGAGACTGAGTCGATGGCATATCTGTCATCGAGGCTGCCGAATTTGTCAAAGTTATATGCCGAAGCGATCGAATGATTAGCCATGGGCCCCGTGGCGATTTGCCAGGCTGTGGAGGGTGCAATAGTGTAAACGGGGGCTGTCCCCCCGCAGCAGGATTCCCACGTCAACGAGGCGCAGCATCCCATGATAAATACACTCACACATAGATACATATATACACAAGTCTATATGTATATTGAATAATGCTTCATAAGCGACGTTGAACCTCGGCCGGGCTCGTGTCACAGTTGAACACGGTTTATAAGCGTAATAATGTAATATACGAATTATCCTCGCATCTCTGTCTCCGTAAATCTGTAAGTCAACAGAAACAAAAGTTCTCAACTCTGTTGAAGAGTTTTAAATCCATTTGGCGAAGTGTAGAGGGAATAACAACAGCAGACGAAAAAAAAAATATTTCACGAGTTGTTTTAACAATGGAAAATTTGGAGGTAAATTGCTGGGGAGAGTTTCTGAAATGGTGTTGAATTACATCGGGCTAATTCGATAAAACTTCGCTGTATAATGGAAACCCTCCGACCATTCTCTGTATTGGGCTGATTTTTTTCAATTTTTTTTTCTATATGAAAGTGCAATGTACAAAGTGGCAGCAAAATTCTTTCGGGTGAACGCGCTGCGTGAATAACACAGCGGCGGGAAAAAAATCTTGACAGCCGATGAAAAGCCTGGAAGCGAATGAGAACGTCAGATGTCGAAGTAGCTGCGCTTCGATTTCTCTTCCCTCCCTATACTCATACGTTTTCTTTAGCTCGTAGGTGCACGGAGCTCGTACGCGTCAAAAATGTATTCACGAACGTCTCACTATGAAGTAACAGTCGTCATTAACGGTGGTTAAGATTTTGCTGCATCAGTCGTATAGTTTTTCTCTCGCATACGAATGTGGAGATATATTTGCAAAAATGCAGAGTACTCGAGTGGCTTCTTTTGCATATCTGAGCCGAGACGATATTAGGCCCGACGGTTCTCGACCATATTCCATCTTGAGCTGCTCGAGTTCTGGTCCATGATTTTGATACGTACAAATTATGCAATTTCGCAAGAGCAGGTGTGATTCGGCCGGATACGAGCAAATGAATAAACGTTTCGTTGCATTTTTTTTTACCAAAGATTTGCATTTAGATGTGGATTTCGGATTCAAGTGTTTCGCTTGTTATGCACGTGTTAATTCACGTGTGTGTGCTGCACTTGAAGATGCAAAGTTAAGAAGCCATGCAGCAAGGCACAGCAAACCTTTTTGCCTCGTTGGCTCACAACGGTTAACGAGAAAGAGCTTCTTCAGGCATTTCGAGCTCTCTTGCCTCCATCTCTCCTTTAACATGCGCCTAGCAAAACGATCACGATTGATCTTACCGGCGTGATGTTCCAGGCAACTGCATTACACAGCCTCCTAAAGAGGGTTGGCGGGTAAAGGGGTGAAGAAATAACGCGAGGGGGTCAAGGCGATCCTATATTCGCCACTATACAAAGCAGTATTTGCGAAAAGTGCGCGCACGAGGATTCCCCCGAAGATTCAAGCAACGTTAGCGAATACCATAGTCAGTCTATACATATATACAAAGCACACGGGTGAAATAGCAGAACGACTTAATAAGTCACGATTGCGGGACGATTGCTTCACCCATCCGGCACATCGCGGCCACGAGAAGCGTGTGACGATTTGCATACACGATTACAGGTTGTGTGAGGGCCAGCGCAGAAAAAAATGAAAGAAACGCTCGAGGAGCTCTTGAATTCTTTGATGGGCTGTAGGAAAAGAGACGGAAAGATTCCCGAAGAAAAACAAAGCGAGAGAGAGAGAGAGAGAGAGAAAAAGAGAAAAGGCGAGAAAGAATGCAGACTTCAATGGTACAGATTGGCAGTGCCAAATTATTTCACTTCGCCATCCAGAGAGTAAATAAATCGAAGCACCCAGAGACCCAGCTCGGTGCATGTACGCGCCTCTAGAACATTCGCAAATCCTCGAGGAAGGCTTGCATTTTTACTGTATTGTTTGCTTTGCAAATTTGCCGACTCTTACCTGCTTTTGTTTATAATATTATAAAAACAACATGTCCTGCTAGGATGACCAGTAGCAACGGGGGATCCATAAAGTACGAGAAAGTTATGGTCGCATCGCGTGTATCGCACGACTCGTGCTTATTTCAGGAATATCGTATGCACATGTTGATGTTTTTGTGGAAAGAGAGCCACTCGGGTATCAACCAATCGTGCGAGCTTGGCTCTTGTTCTTACTCGCATGCGATATGAGCCGATAGACCGAGAGTCTTAGGTTAGGCACAATGAGAAGGAACGTACATACATGTATATGTTCGAGTTGGTAAAAATAATTCATAAGCTACGAAACAACGGTAGTCTATGCACATATATAAATGTGTGTGGACGTTGTACGTGGTACAAACTTGCGTTCCCGGGGAAAATTATAAGCTTGGAGAGTAGCGGATCTAATAAACGGCTGGCCATTGGATTTGCAATAAATGTAATGTAGCCAACGTATCCGGTGGAACGACGTCGCATTGGAAGAGACGACCACGAAGGTTTCCTCGGAGCGGCGGCAACAAAACATCGGGATAAACAAATGCTTTGCGTTTTTCACTGATTTATGACAATGACGGATGTGGCGAATTGGCATGAAGAGTATTCATTATTGATATGCATAACCGGCCGAGTGAATTGAGGCTGTTGCACGCGGCATCAAATTTACAATTTGATTGCACGAGCCTCGATAAAGGCCGCGACTGAAAACTCTGCATCAGAGTTAAAAAGAGTCAAATTGCGTTTCCCCTCGATCCTCCAACAACGATTTTTTCATGATAGCGAAAACTTTTCAACGGAGAATTATCCTCCGAGATTAAATTCCGCACCTATACACAAAAGGTTCAAGTTCGCTAAACAACCGTTTCTTACAAGTACAAAGTGGAGAGCGAAGAAGCTTTGAAAGAACAAGTTGAAGAAGATGATGAAGAAGCGGTTGGGAACAAACGAGCGAATGCTCTCGTATACGCCAAGTTAGGAAGTGCCAGCGAACAGTTCTAGTAGGAGGTTTATCCGTCGAAGAAAACAGTTAAAGCGGAATGCACCTAGAACACGCGACGATGGTTATGCCATAAAGCTTCATGGGACTTGGGTAAAATGCGATTATCTTCCTTGTATGTTCAGAATGTTTAGCTTCGACTGTTTACTACTCACTTACACACATGTAGAAAATGAACTATGGCTAAACGTGTATATATGGCTCAGGGAAGAATCTCGTTGCCGAAGTTGTAAATACGTGACGAGAGACAAGCGTCATGAAGGATCGAGTTGAAATCTCTGCTAACGACCAAGAGTTTATCCAGGGATTCGAAAACCCATATGTATGTGTGTGTTACACGCATACGTATGCAGAGTAAATGCATGCAGGAACGCGCAATGTGTTATCCTGATTGGTGGGCTTCTCAGACTGTAGATATTCTATATGCCGGCGATCAATCATGTAGAACGGTCGGGCGCGCTGGATGCCCGTAGCAATTACAGCCGCTGATTGCCAGTGAGCGAATTTCAATTACCCATCCGCTGTACGTCAGCTTTCGTGTGTGTGCTTCGGCCTGAAGTTGCATGGTTGAGTGTGTATGTGTGTCTGTGACTACGCGAGTTTGGTGGAAGCTCGACGGATCGACGGTAGGACTGTAGGGATTCGATCTCGTCGTACACCTCAATCCGCTATATCAATTTCGACTCTGTCGCGTCCTGCGGATGTAGATGCATCCCTTGATCCGAATCAATGCCACAGTCGTATCTGCATGTATACGTGGCTACATGCTTCGAGCCTGCTCTGGTACTGTAACAGACCTCCAGATCCTCTCTCTCTCTCTCTCCCTCTCTCTCTCTTTAACTCCGACTGTTCGACTGTTTCCTCCGTGAACCGATGTGCTCGAACAGCTAGCATAGACTCGAGATCGCGTTACTGACGAATGAGGAAACGCGATTTCCCCTTGCCTCGTTGCCTTCCTCATTTGACTATCCACGTACGAACCTCAAAGCCTTTACCTTCATTGCCTCTACTTCGTATTAGCGAGTAATCGACCATGCGATTATTTGGATCCATCCAGTAATCAGTGGTGTGTATGTTCGTCGTTGGAATTCTACGATGTAGGTCTTCGAGGCAGTCAATTGAAATTGTATTTTGGTGTATCATGTATTTTTTAATTAGAGATTGTGGTAAATTACAGAACAAAGGTTGCCATTGTGGGTTTGGAAGACAAAATGGAAATTCACGACGCATGTGATCCTCGTCGTTGCTTTTTTCCTCCCCCTCTCTAGAGCAGCATTCCAGATCGAACTCGAGCTTCTTTCCATCTGGCGAGAGTTAAAAAATTCGTTACGATATTTTCCGTATCTAGTCTTCGTCTTCATTGTTTTTAACCGTACTTTATGTGACCATACAGCACACAACGGCGCGGCAAAGATCAAAGAAAATCGAGAGTGCTTTTGTGCAGTTCGTGCGGGTCCATCATAAGCATTTCATGAGCATTCGGTCTTGACCACTTTCCTCTTCACCCTCTAGCCTCTCATACACTTGCTCTCCTCTCTTCGACGCGGATCGAGACGTGACGAGGGCGAAGCGATTTATTTGCCATTGCCGCTCCTCATTTCATCGGGACGTGATCCGCCTTTTGCGGATATATCTCCGTAGACAATGTTCACCGGTCACCCAGAACAACGGCCTTACATTTTTTTATCTATTGGTGCAGAAAAGACTGCCATGAATTTATCAGCAATGGATTCACGTTTGTGTATGAAAATATTTCTAAACATTCACTGCTCCTCATGAGATTCAGATAATCATCCAGCAATTATAAGTTTCGATGGAAATGTATCACGCAATAATGAATTATTGAATCCAAAATGATAAAAAAAAAACCACAACAGGAAATATGACTGCGTGGTGTAATTAATTTTCAGTTCGAAATGCTGATTAGTTCATAACAATAAATCTTTTAACTGAATCTTTTCTCCATGCACCTTGTAATTTAATCCTGGCATTCATTATTATTCTTACGTCTGATTCCGTACTATGTACACCTTTTTGGCGGGGTCGCGCGACCACTATAGTAGAAATGGAGTTAAGAGAAAAAGAAAATCATCGTGGTCGTCGTCGTCGTCGTCGTCGTCGTCACGTTGATCCATCTTGGTTCTTCCGTTCTCCGCCTATCCACGCGACTCTTCGGCACCGCGAGACCGACTACGAGGCCTGTAATTCACATGATGAGGCCGCGTGGCGCTCTCTTCTGCGACACTCCAAGAGACAAATACTCCCGTCCCTTTTCTCTTCTGCTGCTGATATTTCGCTATAAAAAAATCAAAGGATGAAGATTCAACTTCTCGGCGTTGACTCCCTTCAACATCAAATGGCACATCGCGATGTATGTCTGCGGGTAAGAGAAGCTGGGGCAAAATGAAACAAAGTCAAAAAAGCGTGTGATGAATAATTTACAAGAATTTCAACATTTTTTTTTCATTTAATATCGTTTTTTAATTTTTTCATTTATTTTTTACTTAAATTTTGCCGAGATCTCGACGTTTTTGGGCAGTGCTGCCATCTTCGCGAAAGCGCACGAGATTTTTGCAAACGATACGACCTGTACACTCCGCCGTTTCAAGGACCTTTCTACGGCGGAGCCGTTCCAGAAAAGAAATTACTTTTGCCCACAGATAAACTTTTTCTCTCTTTCTCACAATGGCTCGCATTTGGTGATCTCGCTTTTTCTCATCCTCTTGTCCGATGTGGGTGCAATTGCTTTGGGAATGTTAATCGTCGTTGAGACGACCCTGCCGGTGGTCCGCGCGAGGCCCAAATTACGTTTTCGGTCTTCATATCTCTGCGAGGATACACCGAGCGCATTGAGGTCGTTCCCTTCGGAGGGATTCGCAAGACTTCTCGGTCGTGAATATCGTATCGCGTTTGTGCAAAGAAACTCATTTCATTCGTTCGTTTATTCGATGAGAAATCGGATGATGTTTGAAATTCGAGAATGAAAAACATTTGCCAGGTACCAAGAGCTCGTGATCGCGCCACTTAACAATTTGCCGAAGCGCAATATCGAGAGATAGCCCAAAAGTGCTAACACTTTTGGGTTACTCTCGGACCCAGGCGACGAGAGACTCTGCACAGTCTGCCAGCTTTGCAAAATCGCTTTCGGCGCGTTAACGAGGATCGTTTTAGGCTCGATTAACCCTCCGCCCCGACTGACCCCGTGGCCCGGTGTTTGCAGCCCCTAGCTTCCCTCTCATTCTCCCTCTCTCTTTCTCTCTTTCTTCGTCTCATCGTTCCTCCAAGGAAATTGGTTCGTTGCTCTTGCCAATTTCCGCAGATTGCTCCTTTTTTTATTAAATTTTTTCTTCTTTTCTTTACGAATAAGGTCCCGAAGTTGAGGAGAAATGCACGGGCGCCGCAAGGGACGTTCGCTCTCTTTTCCTCTTTCTCTCTCTCGTTGTGGCGCGCGGCACTCCCGCCCCGTCGCATTTACTCCAAAATTGTGTAAATTTTCGAGCGGACCAACTATTTATCTTTATGGCCGCACGACCAAGCAACACAAGCTTCGTGAACGAGAGAACATCGCTCTCGTACATTCGTCCTTCTCCGCTTCATCTCGTAACCTTTGCGATCATCTCGATGGATTCTCGAAAGAAGTTAACACTTTCCAAGGATTTGCTTGACCAAAACGACAGCGAATATTTGCCCGTAGCAATGTTCTTGAATCTTTTTCTATCCTCAAGTCAACCAGATTTTAACCGACACAAAGAAAAAAGATCGGTTTCACAATTTAGTCGCGAAATGCTCGCTTTTACGAAATTGCTTTCGTAACCGCGAAATCCATCATCACATTAATCCTCAGGGGACAAAAAGACCATTCGATCGATTTTTCTTTCACACATAAAAACTTTCAGCATTCTCTTCATTAATGATAAATAGTCGAGTCTAACGTTGTACGCTTCTGAGTAACATCGCAAATAACATTTTTCGTTTCTTCGTTCCTGAAAATTGCTGCACGTGACTAATTTGTCACAACTACAATAGCGCGTTTCTCGGACTTTCCGATAAATGGAGGAATCGAGAGACGTGGTTTTGTCCGATGGGAGAAATGTTTAGCTTTCTCAAGAGGATTTCGCTTAGAGTGCTCTCTCTCGGCTATACGACTATACACTATCATACGACCCCCCAGTCATTCGCATCCCCTACGGATGTATTAGCTTTATGGTCAATCCACGTTTATCTTACATATACACCGTGTGTGGTATACATGGACTCTTGGTCAACCGGAAATAGGCTCGTTCGCTTTTCCGAGGGGTTTCCCGCTAACACTCGTACTTACAATCCTTGGGTCACTCTTTTACCAGCGTGTCTTGTGTTCGCACACGTCAGCCGGGGAAAACGTGAGATTGCTGAACCTAATGTGCCTCTCTGGTTTCTGCGTTCGCGCGCCAAAGTGACCACTTCGACCCTATTCCTTTCTCCAATGAAATAAACCGAAGAGGGTAAAAAAATTCTGGTCTACAGTGTTTGCTCATTTAATGAATGTGGGAAGATTCAATTCCATAGTGTTCGATGCCGCGGGACCACGTATTTAGTTGTTTATTTGTCTAACAATAAACATTATTTGGCAATTCAATGAAAATGTATTTTTAGTTACGATCTCGGTCCCTTAATTTCTACTCAAGTTTGCTGGTGAAAATTAGGCTCTTGTTAATTAGGAAAGTAAATTAGTGGAGCCACCAAAGAGCAAGAGGGAGAGAGAGAGAGAGAAGAAAATATTTCTGGAATGCATAATCAGGGCGAGAGTGTTACGGCTAATAAGTAGTGCAGCGGCATTTGGTCAGAGGTCATATCTATAGAGTAAGAAAGACAAACATATGGGTGGAAAAATGAGGCATGGAGAGCGTTAAGCAGCCCTCGAAAGTTTAGTTACGCGAGAAGGAGAGAGAGAGGCTAGCGTTTGTGGGATTGGTGTGCGGTCTACATGCGTGGCATGTATATATGGGTCCGTGGGGGCCCTTCGGGGCTCCTCACTCCCATTTTCTCTCGAGTATCGGAACGAATGATATTTATCGAGCGAACAAATCTGCAGTCCACTCAAATCCCAAGGGTGGTCCTTATGGTATCTAAGCGTTTTCTCCCTTAGCGTTCGCATCGATAAATAATACCCACGGGTCAGGTCATAAAGTGAAAATAGTACCAGTTTGCTTGCGGATAGAAATGCAAGAGATATACAGACCGAGAAGAGGAACGAGAGAAAGAGACGGGGAGAAAGAAAAAAACAAAGAACCCTACGAAACGTTGCAATCGATATAAACCGAAAGAACCCTCTGCCAGAGTTCTAGTTCTCTTTATACACCATTTTTTACGCTTGCTGTGTACTGTAACTATTTCCGGAAAGGCAACGGTTATATACTTACGTGGCATACCGTAGACTCTCCGTTGACGACATATACACCAAGTTTCCCCTTCGATCTATACAGAGGTACAACAAATTATGACTGATTTTCCGGTATGGACACATTATCGGTACGGTATCTGAATCATATTGGCAAACACGTTCAATTGCCGCACCGATCAATTCCTCACTTAACGTTTATTTTTAGATGAAAAGAAAAAATTGACCTCGCAAAGTACACGCCTCTTGCATGCATATATTCCACTGACTATAATATAATACGTTTCCTAAAGTGAATCTTTTGTCAAGCAGGATAAACGAGTATATCATGGAATACGAAATATTAATGTATGTACGTAGATATAGATGAGGGTGTACCCTAGTGAAAAAAAGACGTTCGAACACGTTCGTCGTCACAGAACTTTCGTGATACTGATGACGTAATTTCGCGTATCAAAATGAATAAGTGCCATTTTTAAATATTTCTAGATTTCAACAGATATGCCATTGGGAATTCCATGCATTGCGATCAATCAGAATCAGATGAATCCGATATTTTCAAAAGAGCAGGCGTGTGAGTGAACATTCTGTTAATTAGAGTTTCTGCAGTATTTTATCATTGCATCGAGAAACATCACATCGACATCCATCGATAGATTTATTTGAAAAAGGTAAAAGAGTTCTACGTGCTCGATATTTCTCATGAATTGAAAGGGTTGCTATATATTTCAGTCATCAGGTGAATGAAGCGACGTAGTAGGAGCGTCGTAACATTCCATGAGGAAACTTGAAGAAAGGATGAAATACAAAACACAACATGAGCCATTAGTGTTTAGTGAGTTTCACGCAGAGAGAGGAAAGAGAGAGAGAGAGAGAACGAAGCAGGAATGAATGAATGCCTAGTCCTTTTTCAGGCTGTTACGAGAGAGATCTCTTTTTGGACCTCCTTGGGTTTCTTACAGCAGGTTGCACCCTGCTGAGGCGAGAGTTGTATATAAGGAGATCGAAAACGAGCCTCGGGCTATCTTACGCACAGTCGTTTTGCTTCACCCTCTGAAAGGAGGAATTTTAACTCTCCCTCTCTTTCTATCTCTTCGCTTCCGATCTATCGACATCTGATACTAATTGCCCCGCTCTCTGGCATCTCAGGTGTCCTTTATTGCCTCTCTTCATGATGGCCTTCTTCTCTCTCTCTCTCTTCTCTTTCTCTGCAGTCTTTCGACGCTCCATTACATCTTCTCTCCCTTTTTTTCCTCTTTATATACGTGTGTGTCTTTCGCGGATGCAGACACACATACAAATCCTCTTCACACTGGGATGCAGCTACCGTGCTGCTTTATGGTGCATCGAGCAACAGCCAATTAGCAATGTCTCTTCGTATAAAAGCGGATCTTTCGTTGCGCGCTATATGCGCGGGTTACGCGACACCACTAATTCCCTCTTTCACGAAACTGACGTTCTTTGGTCACGTTACACCCTTCCTTCACTATTTCCATCCATTTTATTTCTGAGCCCTCGTTTTTTTTTGTTTCCTTCGAGTCCCGATATTCTCTCAATCGCTCATCGTTTTCTCAAAATCCCAAAACTGCTCCAAACTTGAACTAAAACTTGCTTTTTCAGTGTCACTGTTAATGTCATTTGTTAACGAGATGCCAATCCTTGTTGGAACATCCTCAAGAACACGAGCACATCGACTGAACTATGTATAGACACTAATGAACACCTCGTTCCACGTATAATGCGATGTTATTCCACCGGCTGCTTCGACCAGGCAAGAACTAATTGCACAGATCTCGTAGCTCACACCCGAAGCACCGCGGGTCTATTAGGTTAATGAATGTACCAGCTCATATCTTCTTGTTCCATAGAAACACAGATTTTATCTAAAGTAATCGTGATGGTGTTGAATCATTCGAAAGGATATTGCATGCGATCTCTGTAATCACAATTCTGACAAATGGGAGCCATGTTCTCTCATTATTGCGCTGTATTCCCTGTTGGATTGGCTCGTTCGCACTCGCAAATGAATCAGAGCCTATTCATTGAGGCTAGCGAGAGTGTTATTTATTCGACGCGGAATTTACGAAAATAAAAACTCAATAAGTTACGAGTGAGGATTCCAAAATGTATTTTAAAAAATGAAACAAATGTTCCAAGTTATTAAGGGAGCAATTCACACTTCCAGAAACAATTATTCGGAGTTGTCGCGCTGTTGAATTCCACGCTCGTTGTACATAGAAAGGAGAAGAAGTGCGTGGTATGGAAGTGCGGATATGCCGTAAATACTTGGACGAGGCAGTATATCTCTTTCCCGTTCGTTACCGCCCAAAGCACATGCTCTGGCTCTCCGCAAACAGTCCTCTTACTCATTCCCTTTAGTCTTATAGTTTTCTTCGTCCCCTTTCGTCTCTCGCGCGCGTTCTATTCGTCTTTTTAGCATCCAGCACACGTCTTCTTCGGCATATTTTACTTCGAGGCGAGACCAAACGGGCATAGCTCATAGAGAGTGTGTCGCGTGCGAGGAGATGTCTCGTCCGACATCAACGAGAAGCAGAGACAACGAATGTCACAAGAATATCGTTAGGACACAACAGAGAAACCAAACAGAGCGAGAGAATTTCAGAAGGAAGATTATTTCTTTGTTTTTCTGGAGTTGTTGATTTAAAGGATTTGACACTTGACCTCGGCGGCGGTTCATCCACGATTCACCACCAAGAATCTCGCCGAAAACCGCCCCTTCGTCTTCGAAGCTGACGTCCGGTCTAAATTGATATTACACGCTGAACTGAGCACGTCGAGCATTTTTGCCATTCTTTTGTCGCGCTCATTGTTCCCTTGGAATGCTTTTCGTGTAGGAATTATAATTGGCATCAATGAGAGGCAAACGTTACATCGAATGCAGGCGATTTATACTCAAGTTCTGCAATTTTTCGATGTTATTAATTTTTTCGTCCGTTGGAAAAAATCAGAATGATTTCTCTACTAAACTTGCGCGAATTTTGTTGTCTCGACTCTGGTCTATCGAGGCCGTAAGTACCGAAGCCGCCTTCGTCTTCATTTTGGGCAGCATCCATCAATTATGTTTTAAGGTGAATTCTGGTAAAGACCCATAAAACATGGATAGTCGAGAAAGGTTGGGAATCGAGGCAGCTGGAGGGGAGATTCTTTCTGCAAACTTACATCAGACCATCCGCAGTGATCCCTTCTTTCGAGGGGTTGAAAAACATCGAGACTTTTTTTCTGCTATAAACCGAACCAGCTCGTCGACAGAAATTCTCAGGGCCCTGCGTTTGCACTCGCAGTCCGTGCACTTCCCGAAGATTCTAATACCGACAGATATCCCAAGACTGCCGTTTTAAGAGACAATTCCTCGTGTGAGTTTTTCTCATCTGCTCGCATTGCGGGCTTTTATCGTTTCTCCATGAGCTCGTAACTCTTTCGAACAAAATTTCCTCTCTTTTCGTTTCTTCATTATCGTGGAATCGTCATACATAAAAAAACGTATATCTTCGCGACGACAGTAGAAAGAACAATATTTTATAAATTCTGCATTCATAGGAACTTGGCATCGCATATACAGAAACGAACGGATACGTATGTGTGTAAACTGGTGACAATTAACGAGCGTGCAAAGCTGACTCTATCGTGTCAAACAGCCATATCCCTCGTTCCGATTGTGACACACGGCTTTGCAGAAGAATTTCTCGCCCTCTCAGGACATCCCATAAACCCACAGAGACACACACGAACATATAACGAATGGGAAAGTGTGACGATATATAGTGAAGAGAGGAAGAAAGAGAGCAAAAAAAAAAAAAGAATCGCTCGAATTCTCAGGGTTGGGTCGTAAATTTTCACGGGCTCTTTACAACCCACAGAGCGTTAGTAGCTTCAAACCCATACAACCATTCGCGCACATACATACACATATTTTCGTTGGTAGAGAAGAAAAGACTTTTCGAAACTGATCTCAATGCTGCAAAGCCAAACGTTGGAGCTTTTATTCTCTGCTGGCGTTGTGATCGCATGAGATTCGAGCGAAAATGCGGTTGCCCTGTGGCACGCGGACTTTTCTAGGGACATAAACTTCCGACTCGTGCAAGTCGACGGACAGAAAAATAGGGAAAGGATAGCAAAAAGATATACAAGGCAGGATATGTGTAAAGAACCGGAGAGAATACTTGCCGAGTCATTTGTCATCGCAGCAATGTATTGTGGTCGCGCCTCTCTCTTCTCAATCCTCCGGATACCGACCTTCTTCAACAGCATCAGGAGTAAACTTTCATCCTTTTCTCTCCTTCTTTCTCGATCTTTCGTTCCATCCTCTCGTATTATTTGTGTCCATAGGTATTCCTTATGTGTAGCAAATCATTGTTGCCACGCTTCCTAGACACAGTCGTCGTCGTCGTCATCCTTCCTGTGATTTATACATCCTTTTGTCGATCTGCACACGAGAGAGAGAGAGAGAGAGAGACATTGTTATACCGGAGACATCACTTTCAGTATTCTTGCTTCTTCGCTCCCTCCTTCCGAAAACCTTCGATGAAATCACCAAAATTTTCACGTGTCGTCGGAGAATCATCCACTCACCACAGTTCTCATCCTAAACTTCTCATTTTTCTGTGTATCCGTCGGAGAATCATCCACTCACCACAGTTCTCATCCTAAACTTCTCATTTTTCTGTGTATCTTGTGTGCTGTTACTTTATATCCATGGTGTTGAACAAGGGTGCTTATGGAAATGGGAACACGATATTGCTCTGCCATATAACTATTTGTGATCCTCGGGATGATCGCACCCATGCTGAGTCGAGCATCTGCTAATATTTGTCGTCTATCATCGGCTGCATTCGTTGTAAACAGATCGTCACTCTTATAGGTTTGGATATAGATATTTATACACTGAAAACAAAATTTTGTTGAAAAAGATGGAAATTTTGTTCGATACGTTCGACTAAACGTTTTCTTTTAATTAATCCCAAAAATTGCGTCATTGCGGCAAGAAATATTTTAGAAAGTCTCTTCAAAAGCTAACTTTTGTTGTTCCACTCGTAAATTTCGATGACAATTCCGTTAGGAACCGAATATACTGTCAAAATAACGAAATCTTTGAAATTACGAAAAAATATTTATAGTTTACCGTATTCAACAAAATATCGACGAGCTTTCACGAAATTTCATTTTCAGTGTAAGAGTCGTCTGGAAAAAATCCTTACGCAGCGTTGTTCGCTATTTTTCATTTATTGTCGCGCATTGTCTCTTGAGATTGAATCTGTTCTTTTGCGTTTTGTCATGTGCGCGCGGGATAAAATACTCGATGACTCGTAATACGATGAAAATGACAATTTTTTAAATACTTTGCGTGAAGATTCGTTCGAGGAAATTGATGTTTGATCTATGATTGCTGTCGAAATGGCTTGAAAGTTAAAAAAGGAAAATGAAGAGAGCTTCTGGATGGCGTGAGAGCAACGAACAAAAAACCTCAAATTGATTGATCGAGAAAAAGACAAAGAGGGAAGATTGAGGGCGAAAAGAAGCGAAACCGTTGGCCACGCAGAGGCACGTTTCCTTTCATGGCTTGTTATTATTGCTTCAGGCATATGTGGGCCAAAACGCATTGAGGCCAAAAAAAAGAAACACTTTTCAAGTTACGTATCGACGTCAGAAAGCGAGCCCCGGGGCTAGTTCCTGCATCTGTTGGGTGACGAGTTCTTTCTCCGTTGTTCGTCCACGGATAACAACAGCATTCTCGATCCAGTGATAAAAGAAAGAGGCAGGAGTATGAGGAGAATTCTTCGTGACAGAATCTACAGTTACTCCATTGTTCGAACGAGTGTGCCCACTCTTGTCACATTCGTTCAACAAAAAAGTTGCGTGTGAGGGATGCGAAAAAGATGAGGAAAGAAAGTTCACTCTGCGGGACACGCGATACTTATTTTACACGTGTAAAAAGTTTCAAGTGGTTTCGACATCAATTTCGGGAAAAGTCATCGATCGTGACACGCAAATCCCGTTTTAAAATTGCCTCACGTATTGAAAAGAAGCAAGTTCGATAAATATTTCATTGTCAAACATTTTTTTAGTCAACTACGTGCATTTCCGAATTTTGAACGTCATCAAAGTAAGCTCGAATGGTTGATCGATTAAAAAAGTGATAGAATGAGTGAAAAATTCATGAATTTCACTATTTCTATTTCTACTTGTTCATCCTCGATGCCGTATAATCACCAAACTGCCTTAATTCAGCAAACCAGTGCTTGCCATAGTTCGAAATCGATTTTCATCGATTCCTCATGATTTTGTGACGATTGTTTTTTTCTCGCAGCATTGCTTAACCTTTCAACATACATGTGCGCGTCCATACTATCAGTTGAGTTGGCCCGAGGTCATGCTGTTGGTATTTATGCATGCCGTCGGGTCTGTAGAATGAAGAATGTGCCGGTACCTCCCTGACCCACCTGGGGGCGGAATCGCGTACGCCCTAGCCGCCCCCAGGCGTATGAGGGCTGCACGTGTCGAGTATGCACCATCGGTAACGTGTACAATACACGCATATACGCGTGCATCTTTGAAAAGACTCGGTAAAGCGATCGTTTAAACTTCTTACGACGTACGAACGAGTTAGAATACATTGTTTAGCCTGAAATACTGCTCGAGAAACTTGAGTAAGAATTACGAACCCTGGAATAAACTTGAGACGAGCGAATAGTTGGCAAAGTATTCGATCAATTACTCATCCTTAACGACCTGCAGATAAGAGGCAGCGAAAAAAAATCACGTAACGAAAAACAATTCTTTAAGAATTCGTATCATGGAAATTATCAACAGGACGATGTATAAATTTAATGAATTAAGGGGCATTTTCTTCCATATGGTAAACATGCAAAGATCTCTCGGAAGAGAAATGAAAGAGTGAATAAAAGGAGCGAGGAAAAGAAACTCGACTGTTCGCGCAACCGGTTCGAGGCGCCATTACTTTTTCCTCAGGGTCTTGCAGGGCTGTTCGCATCCGGTGTGTCTTCGGAACAATGCGTATACCGTATACAGAGCTCGCGTAATGACCGCGAGGCTTTCATTGTGTCTCTTGCTCGTTGCTCGCACTATATACAGTGAACAACTTCAATGATTCCATATTTCATGGTCTGCAAAGTCTCCTTTTATACGATGAATTCTGTATCGAATGAAAAAGTAAAAAAAAAATCGTATCAAAGATCCGAAATGTCTGAGTTTTCATTGGAAAAATTTTTCCGCGAAGTTTGAGCTAATGTTTTTGTTGTTTATTTGAGGTTCACCATAAATTCACCGGGTAACTTATGCGTATTTATTAATCGGACATTACAGCCACAAGAAGATGATTCAGACCCTTCTGTCCGATCATTGGGAGCCTCGCTGAATAATGGAGCATAGAGGTACTGCAGTATTTATAAATGCATGTAAATACGCGCATGCATATAGAGAATGTATGTATAAAAAACGAGGTGCATCAGTCCCAACGAAGAGCAGTGTGCGTTACGATGGTGTATACGCATATGCGGCGAGCTCGGGGGCAGGGGTCCCCACGCGGACCCCTTACATGGTCCAGGTTGGGTCGGGGCGTGGTACCCGTTCACTCCCCAGGTGCGTGTCTCTCTCTTCGGTCCCCGTGCTGGGACACAATGCACAATTCGTGCAGGAACACGACAACGCCTGACACGCCCAGATCTCTGGCAAGCAGCGTGTGCCCTAATATTCTTCTATGCTTCTTGCTTGCACATACGTGGACGCATACGAACGCAAACATATAAAAGTTTATTTGTATGTATATGCATAGTGGATGGCTCGCGCCCGTGTCTATTTCTCGTAATGCTTAGAGCGTTATAGAGTTCGAGTTCTCCGAGGTACGTATTTCCATTTTTTTTTTTTATTCCTCGTTCCTCTCGTTCATTCCGAACAGATGCACAACGACGTGTGCATATGTGCAATGGCTTATATGGCGCATATACCTAGATCCGATATACTTTAAATAACGTCGCTAACGCCTCTTTCACCCCTCCGGTCCCAGGAACAACCACTAGGAAAAGAAAGAGAGAGGCCGACAGAGGGATGACGAGAAAAGTAGCGAATCCCCCGACGACAAACACACGAATGGTTTCTCTCGGTTATTATAGTCATAGAAGAATCATTTCTAACCTCGTGGCTAACAAATCGGTTTTTAGGAAACACGTATATTTACAATGATGCACACACAATATACTCGGTCTTTGAATTCCCTTTAAGGGCAGTTTTCGCCGCATTCTGGAGACTGTAACAAATATGCACTAAACATGTCGCAGCCATTATACGCTGGTGTGTACGAACGAGGGATGTGGCTTGTTTCGCGTTAGTGCAAATGCATTATGTACGCGCCTTACGCATTTTATTTTCATATTATCCCATTGTAAGGCACCAGCATCAATACCGACCCTGCTACATCATACCTCCTCGTAGTTATTTTTTTTTCTTACGCGTACGACGATCGCTGATGAATGCGTTCCGATGTACCGTACGAGTAATCCTCGAGAGACTCGCGTATAGATACGTGTGTATATTCCATAGGAGTATCGAGGCGAGAATGCGAATTGAAATACGCGATGCATGCGCGCAACCCAAAGGTGCAATTTAGCGCGGGGGAAGAAAAGAAAAGGTGAGCGCCTGTGAATATATCGTCTCTACAGCATCACACTGGACAGATACGAAGAGAATGAGAGACAGAGCGAGAGGAGCGAGACTCGAGAGAACAATGAGATCGTAATACACGAACCGTTCGAGGTCCAGAGATTAACGAGACTCTGTGAGCGTGTCCTGTGCACGCCTTCTCTCTTTCTCTTTCCCGTTCTTCGTACTACACGAGTTTTTTGCCTCTCGTATTCTATTTTGTCTGCAAAAAAAAACAAGAAATATAAGTTATCGGCTTTTTGACAGAACGAGACAAAGGAAGAGAGAAAGCGACGATAGAAGACGCAGTTGGGAATAAACTTATCAGAGGGTTGTACACAGAACATAAATTCCGCCCATGTTTCTTTCGGAAAATCGACCAAAACACAACATCATATTCGACGCGATATTATATGCTGATCAACTTATATTTCAATCGATTCGAAAGTTGAAAATGAGTATCGATCGATTGACGGAAACAGATTTGCCATCTTTTTGACGGTTAACTCGATCGATATGCATTTTTTTTCCAGCGGTATTGACGTGCAAGCAGATGCCATGATATCGAGATGGTCCCATGCGGTATTATGCGGTCTCGCAGAACCAGATGACTCGCAGACGTTCACGAAAAAAACAGGAATCGAAGGAAAAGGAGCAAAGGAAGAAAAAAAAGGAAAAAAAGGTTCTTCGTGCACCAGACTTGACGGTAGTTGTTGTGTGCGCTGCGGGTATATATACGAACAATCGATATATAAATGGAAATAAAAGAAATATATGTAAGAAGAAAAGAAAGGCCACGCGACGATGTGCAGTGTGTGTGACGCATCGCGGGTACGACGACCGTTGATAAAGCCAGCATTCATGAATATACACGAACGCGATGTGAGCGACCGCTAAATTTTGCGATTCGTATATATGTGCTTTTTTTCTGACCCCGTTTTGTGCATAGTACGGCAAAAACTCGTTAGAAAGGGGAAAAGAAAATCGTTGAACGGCGTGGAAAACCAAGGGAAGCAAATAAAATGAGAGAGAGAGAGAGAGAAAAAGTAACGCACGTATAACGCGAATTCGTAAATTCCAAATAAAATAAAATGGGCGTTTTCTTCTTGCGCTGATATAAAAGCTTGTATTTATTTATCTATATATATTTGTGTATTTATGGATATGAATCGGTGGTTTCTAGGGTTTGTTGGATTCTCGTACACGGCAAAGTTTTCCGGAAAGCCCGAGAAAAGTATGTTCATAAGCTCGACCGAAGGAGCCCGTTATCGTTATTTCCCCCATCGTAAAGAAAATTCAGAGCTTTCTACCGCATTCCCAACTTATATCGCTTTCGGAAAAGCGCAAGAAAATTCTCCAAGCCCTACGATAAATTCACTAATTCGCCGCAAATTACATCCGGTACAATTGAGGAAAACCGCGGCGAGCTTATATGTCAAACTCATCGCAAACTTTCATGTGTTTTGTTTTTTTTTTCAATTATTTCCAAACTTTCTCAAATACCGTGAGTTTTCCGATGAAATGATCTGCTGAATCCCCAAGCACAGCAGAGTATCGATGACGATTTTGCCATGTTCGAAACTTTTCGTGTTTTCTGTATCATTCATTTTTTTTCGCTACGCATGTGGCAAAATTCCTCAAGCGAATCGACGCCATTGCAACGTTCTCATGAAACGACTCGTCACTCGCTTTTATTGCAACTCGTATAAATATCTGCACTGTTATTACATTGTGACATTAATATGGTGGGGGGATTTTGCATATGCCGGAAAAACAACTTAAAAACTTAAAAGTTAGTATTTGAAAAGTTGCAACGGAAAAGCATCCCATTGCTACGTATATTTATAAATAAATACAACCGCGTATATCTGTATGTATAAAAGTTTTCTCGCATCGGTCGTTCGAGACCAACAACATCCGAATGCATTGTAGCGCAACGTGTCATTTCTAGCAATGTAACGTAAGTACGCACGTAACAATAAGACCCGTCGTGTATAGACGTTTAATTATCATAGAGTAATGTCTAATGACATATATTAGAGACTGCCTGGGTCACCATATGGGAAACCTTTTGTCCCTCTGTAATAACAGTCGGGCACGGAAAGAGTTGTGCACGCGTACATTGCGTTCCGAGAGCAATACCGCGTTCTCCTCCTCCACCTCCTGCTCCTTCTCCTACACTTCTCGTTTCTTCCTCGCCTTCGTTTCCCTCAACTTTTCAAACTCGACGTATCATATAGATTGCGGTTAATAATATGACGTATTGTCTACTCGGTATACTTTTTTGTATACTTCCTATCCACAAGGGATTCAGTTACGAGAAGCAAAACGGTGATATATAGTCATCGCGTCCACTTAAGGTAGGTCGTAAGCATCGTGAATGCTTAATTTGAAAAAACCCTTTTTTATACACTTTTTCCCATCGGTGAGCGGAAAGTAGCCAAGTCTATACTTTATAGCACGGGGTTCGTACGAGCTGGTCACAATTATCACCCGTCAATTATTCGCTAATTGATTTACCGAGCCTAGTCGACTCTCAGAGTTGCGAGTAGTGATTAATTTTTCAATGTTTTTATTCCTTCAGTATGCTCGATGTAGGAGGGTTATTTAACGGTATGTTTGCTTTTTCGTTCCGGAAGAAACGATAACTGGCACTTTATCAATTAGCCTACTTTGGGAGGAATGAAAACATGAGACAGTCAATATATTGACCGAATAGGAAAAAGGATTAAAAATAGCTGGTTAAAATAGAGATCCCGGGAAAAAGTAACATTGCTATGAAAAATAGTTGCATTCAATATTTCAGGGCTAATTAAATTTTGATTGATGTGTTGTTAGCTCGTCCTGAATTTATTTTTAATATTATGATTCGTGGTCTCTCGTTTATTTCTCGATGGCTAACGGCCGTTGAGTTTGTCAGTGTGTAACGTCATTGTTGGTTTCCTCGTCACACCGTGTCCGTGTTTTTTTGAAACTTGAAAAAAAATTCTGTCATCCCTTTGCTCTGGCAACTGTCTTTTTCGTTGAGGTTCGTAGTTAGTCGTTCTTTCACTCCCCTCAAGTGAATCATACCGTAGCTGCGTGCCACTGATTACCGTAATTCAGGATTCCTGTTCCGGTATCGGCTGCTAATTATAATAGTAGGTAGATACAGCGGGTTCTGGATACAGATTCCTGCACCGACACTTACCGACCCCTCTAGTCGGGACACAAACCCCCTTCCAGAACCTTCTCGAACCTTCTAGAACATTCTNTTGCCCGAAGTAACCGATACCTATTTGTGTTTCTACCACACAAACTTCTCCTTTTCTCCTCACCCCTCTTCGTCTTTTTCATAAATTTGTCGACCCAAGAAGACTACAAGTTTCTGTTACGCAAAACGAGGTCTGTCTGCCACGTATTCTTACAGTGACATGTGGAGCTGCAACGTTTTGTTAGAGCTTAGTGTGTGACCATCATTTTTTTACTTTCCCATCGTATTACTCGGCGGTTTCCATCGTTTGCGAAACATCTAACGGTCGTCCATGTGGATTTCCTAGACTGGAATCTGGTACGGCCCCAACCTCATCATCTGCATGCCATTTTCATGTAAACCACTATTTTTGTAAACATTTTTTCGTCACCAAAGAAAGCTTACCATTCATCAAAGGGGATTAATCGACCAACTGCTCTGCTTTTTGCTTCTTTCCTTCGCTTCGTCATTGAATGACACTTCACTCCATTTGTCCTCGATACATACCTGTAATATACTTAGTGGCAAACCTCTGAGCCAAACGGGAAGTTTAGTTGGTCAAGAAGTCAACGTGGAGGGTCTCGAAAGCGTAGAAAAAAAAGACTCCAAGAATGGACATTGGCAATGTTAGTTTTCATTGAAAAAGGTCCAAGTTCAAGGGGCAAGCATACGTCCTGCGGCGTAACTCGGAGTGCGCTACTGTTGTAAACCAAAGCTTTTTGTCGTCGTACTCGTGAGCTCAGCGTGAATCAACTCACGTCAATGAGTCAACCCTCGTGGCACACGACCTATTTATTCACAAAAACATACCAAAAAATAGCAACGATTTAACGGATTTCTGAGAGACAATATGACAATACTCGAAGTTTCGAAAACAGTTTTCGGTGCGTGTAGCGAGCAGGGAGCCTAAACCATTGAAATTTATGGTTCTTGATCATTGTCCAGTTTACACAAGAATAATACCAGATCAATATTTCCACATGTTCCAACGTAAACATCAGGGCCTCGAGAGTTTGCACACAAAAATCTTGAAAAATTGTCAGCTTTCAGCTCCGAAACCATTAGACAAATATTTTTCTGTGCACAGGTATTTGGGGCAACGTGTTGTGAACATCTGAAAAATCGAGGGCATGTTTGAAAAGGATGCTCCATTGAAGAGCTACGAGAGGCTCGCTGATACAATTTGAAGAGTTTACTCAAATGTTTAATCGTACGAGTCAAGGATCTTTGGAAGAAATATGTTTGCAGACGTACTCGAGACTCTCGTGGGTTCCTTCGATCATCTGTTCTCCTATGCTATGGATATAGAAAGCAGAGAGGGAAAGAGACCCCGGCAAAAATTGGCCAAGCATTTGTTTGCACATGTACTTAGGACTGTCTTTACAGGTTCAGGGATTTATTGGCGTAGGGTGAATGAACAAGCGCAAGGTACACAAAAGTGTGCAGAGAGTTGCTTGTAATGCTTTGGTGATAATGTGTTTATAATTGTGTATACGAAGAGAGATAACATTCATAAAGTGTGGAAGGGAGGTTTGGCGATGAACGCAGAAACAAATCCCCTTGGGATTTGAGGGAAAAAAGATTCACTTGGTCTGGGAACTTGGGTACAAAAATATTATGAAGCATTAAAATTATATACATCGAGATATATGTTTATATAGATCGTAGGAAAGGACGAGGGAGAAAAAGTGTCGCGTGTACAGATACGTTTGTGCGGATTCGATGAATAAACGTGTCGCCGTGGGAGTCAGTACGACGAAACGCCCAACAGCAGCCTCCCTGTTCTGAGCAGATATTTCTCGACGATTTGGTGCGGTGCTTTCCTCTCTCTCAATAAATCCGCACAACGAGGCACAAAAGTGCATACACAGAAAGGGACAAAGACGCGGTAACTTGCTGGGAAAAATCATCGCATTGGTTATGGTGTCTCGAGCTTTGAGTTAAACCTACATACAGGCGATTGGAAAAGGTATTTAGCTCGAGAATCCCAAGCATGAAATACACACACATTTGCGAATGTGTGCCTGGAGTCATCGGGGACCTATTCGACTTTATTTAATGGCAAAATGTGGGCGTGCGCGTGACTGGTAGCACACCCCCGAGAATTATATTCAACTCGTCGTCCCCTTTTTCTCTTTGTACCGAAAAAAAGTAAATCGAAGTTGGATGTGCATAATGCGGAATGAAGGAAAAGAAAAGCGTTTTTTTTCAAATTTTCTGATAATGCACGTCGAAGGTAGTTCGTCACTTTGGAAACTTGGATATAAAACGTTTCGCTGTCCCGCTCTCGGAAAGAAATGTAGTGAATTATGGATCGCACTGAAACATCAACAACAACAACAATAACAAAAAGAATGAAAATTGTGTGTACGCTCAATTTTTCGTAAATGCTACTCGGTCTATACTTTGGCTCGAGTCAATAATGAGTTCGAAACGTTTGCCAGGGTGGGTACAGAGGGTTATTGAGGGGGCGAGGATGCACTTCGATATATAGATCCGTAATCGCGAGGTTGTGGTACATCCCTCCGTATATGATATACAGATAGTCCGTACCGCCTCGTATATACTAACGATACAGTAGTGAAACTACGGGATAGGTACCGAGGGAGCGGCAAATTGAAACCCTTTCTTTTTTTTCCTTCTCTCTTTTGTTTTTTTTGTCTTCCATGAACGCACATTCAGTAAAAAAGTGCCATGGTCGCAATGGGAGTTCGTGTATAGATTTTAGGTTTAGTACACGTGGGTGCAATGTATGTATGTGCATAAACGAATATATAAGCTTCGAATGACTGACATTACAGAACCCACCGTAAGTGCACTACATTCAATTTGCTGATTTCCTTCCGAACATGGAACGAAACGCTTTACTCGGAAACTTGGGACATTCGGCTGTTCTTTTTTTTTATTCTTCAACTCGGTGGAAAAGGGATGGTTCGTGCGACTTCTATATTAGCTTAAAATATCTATAGCTATATCATCGCGATAAAGCGAAATAAGCTGCAAGCTCGTTTTTTTCTTCGTTATGTATGAAACAGTCATTCGCTGAATTCGTGCCTGTACCGTGTTTGCCACGAAATACAAGTACTCGCGCTGTGTACATCGATTTTTTTTTTCTACTTCCTTCTCTCTTTCCTCTATTGTTCGTATCTCGTGGCTCCCGAGAATTAACGTTCGCGACAACCTTCCAAATGTGACTGTTACTTTTAATGCTTTCATGCTTGGGCGTCGTTTCTTTACACTGACTTTTCTTGCCTACCAGTTTTGCAATAATTCGACAAACTTTTCAACTTTTGATTCGCATCGTTCTTATTGCACTGAGTTACGTTGGAAATTTCAGGTGTCAGTTGACGCTAATCTTCAATTTAACGACTTGAAATCACGGGCTCTCAGTCGATGACATTCTGCCTCGTAAGAGAATTTAATTTTTAAATAAAATCTAATCATGGGATTCCGAAGCCTTTTCTTTATAATTAAGTTCCTCAAGAAAATATCATTTTATCTCGAGATTAAATTCGATAAATTTGCTACTTGAGAATGTTATATCTTTGAAGATCTTGCGAGGAATTGACGAGATGACTTACGGGTCATGCCCTTACCGTGAGAGAGACCACCTGGAGACTCAAGAGAGCAACTCTCGAGTATCTTCTCGGTCGGAAGGACAGAGAACCTGATGGATATGCAAGGCAGCGAGTATGTGGGGGGCCTACTTAGGCGCATGACGGTGATTCGATTACCAGGAGCTTGGATTATTGCTGCTCATCAGTAGCCTTACGAGATTAAGATAGAAGAACTGTAAGGGAGTGAAGCACATATAGACACACGTTGGTCGATTCGGTATTCACAGTACGTACGTACACGAGGCTCAGTGTATATCATATTTCATCTCATCAAAACTCTCCTTCATTGCAGCGGGAGATTCTCCTAAGGTTCTTCAATCAGACGAATCTTGTTTGTTCCAGGCTGTGCGATATTGCTTTTCATCGCTGCTCTTTCACTCGCTGCTGTGAGAAAAGAGAGAGAAGAAGCTGTTGCACAGGTAAAGGATTGTGCGAAGAAATGTGATCGGGTTGTACACGAAAGGCGTTGTTTCTCTCTCTCTCCCTCTCTCGCTGTTCTGTTGTTTTTTTGCTTCGTGGGATTGTTCGATTGTCCTGGGTGTAATTCGCATCTTGCACACTTCCCCTGTCAAAATAATTTCATCCAAAAGTTCACGAACAACGTGTGGTTGTTTTATTTGAACGAGGAGTGAAAATTGAAAGAGCATCGGAACAAGGAAGATTGGATGGAAGTCTCGACGTGAGACCGCGAAGACGTGAAATTTCACGCCTCAGGCGTGAAACTCTGCGTGATTTTTGATCGATCCAACACCTTTTACCAATGGACCAACCGTCGAGTTTTCACACTTCTCGGCGACTCACGTGGTCGTGATTCCTTCGAGAATTTCTTTGGATCAAAAGCCATGCTTTTTTGCCGCTCCCATGTGAGCAGATTCTACGAAAGATTTACGAAAGTTAAGCGAGATTTTGGGCGCGAGGCATTCGCACTATTTTTGTCAGCTCGGTATTACGAAACGTGATTCCCATTCGTTTCTCGACATGATCGGAATGACGTGTCCAACGAGTCGGTAAACGCGCGTGGCTCAACCTCGCAAAACAAAGCCGGCAGGTGGCGAATCACAATGCTCGGAATGCTTTTTAATTGCTCGACAATAGCAGAGACTGTGAAGTCGCTCGCTCAATATTGGCCACACCTTGCGGCATCGTGCCGTGTTTTTACTCCTATTACTTACGCTTCGTGCATCTCGTGAATGCGATTCCGCTCCCATTCAATCGATCGTACAAACTTTTACTAGTTGAGCTAACCGATTAATCCTTATGTCTCTTCTTAATTCGTGTCGGCAAACATCCAATTAAAGAATTTTCAAAACAACCGATTAGGAAGTATTCAATTCGACTAATTTTTACCTTCCACATGAAAAACTTGTATGCTCCGTTTATTGGGCAATTACTGCTACAATTATTTTCTTAACGACCGGAATACGTAAGAGCTAGACTCGGTTAATTAGTAAATAAGTTGCGAGTTGGAAAAAACAGTTTTATTCGCACATTTTTTTTTTTTCATTTTGACGTTTGCCAATGTCATTGTAAACGGGCTTGATTTTTGCATGAATCAGGATGAAATGAAGTTTAACTAATCGCGTTATTATAATTATTTCATTACAAAAGGCGTCGAGACGGGCAGAGCAATAGCTTTATTGTTTCTTCCGGTTCGCGCGAGATTCGCGTTTCTCCTCGACGTTTCAGTATTTTCGCGCGAGTGACCGCATTGATTCTTAATTAACGTCTCGATTGAGGAACAATGAGAAAATAATTGCTCGTGTCCGGACAATGCGCGTGACAATAAATTCCCCAGGGTACACGTAAGAGTCGCCTTAGCTGTTTCTGCGTTTACCGCGAAGCAGTACGAAGGGCTCGCTTCGAATCGACCCCAGAATACGTGACAGGGGGGCGTGTACCGTTGCAGAAATTCGTCTTTGGCTCTCTCGCTCTCTTTCACGTAAAAATGCCAGATGTCTCGCATGTGGCCAACTCTCAATGTACTCTGTTTTGTTCGTGTGTTTGTGCGACGTTCAGGAATAAGGTTTGTGCTCTTTCTCTCTCGGAGCTCTTTGCTACCGTCATTTTTGGCTCTCTCCGCTGCTGGCACGTCGATGTATTACCAAAAAAGAAAAACGTTCTTTCCTCGTCTCGGTTTTATTCATTCATCCGTTCATTCTTACTCGACCGATCGACCATACGCGAATTTCGTGCACAAAAACGGCGTCCGAAAGCAATGCGAGAAAAACAACGTAAAAACGAGCATGCGGAAAGGACACAATGCACCTTTTACTTGCAATATCAACCGCGAGTACTTCGAGGCGGATCATATTGACGAGAACTACTTAATTATCACAAGTGGATTATATGTTTATCGTTAGAAACATAAAAATTCATTTCCCATTCGTCAAAATCTGAAATAAAATAGTTTTCCTATTGCGAGCAACGAAATGAACTTTCGTTCGTTCAACAAAGTCGTTTTTACGTGTATTTTCCAACTTTCAATCGCACGAAATAAATCTCTTTATGGCCGACGTATTGGAGAGAACGTGACTGTCGCATTTGTATCATGGAAATTTTTCATATTAAGTGACGTAGTACAAGCTATTTTGTGAACTCGTGCACCACAGGTATCGGAGTGCATTAATACGCGTATGTTTATGACGCGAAAGATTCATTATGCATGCATCTATTAGGATCGATCAGTCTTCGAGTGTGGGCGTAGGATGTGGGATCTCTGCAAAGTCATCTCGTGCAGAGCTCGGTCGAGGTCTTGGAGGTTTGACAGTTTGACACGTCGTCGCGGTGTGTCAAGGGTGTCGTGTACTTGCACACAGTCGAACACACGTTGGAAATCGTTTGGGGTATTATAATACCTCGTGGCTTGCGACGGTGTGGGTGCGAAGAGGAAAACTCTCACATGGCTACGCAGACGGACGTACCGTGTCGATATATTCAATAACGAGAATCGTTAAATTTGCTCGAGCGAGCAAGAAACCTTCTATGATATTCGACGCCGGACACGTGCTACGAAACCCCAAGGTTCCCATAAACGTGTATGGGGTATTCGAGATGGAGAGTGACAAGAGAGAAATCCTCACAATCCGGAACTTGTGACCCAAAATCTATAATTTTCTTTGCTAATCGTAATCTCCCTCCGTGTTATGGCTTCGATATCTCAGTAAATTTTTATAAACGGCTCCGCGCGGATTCTTGGTTTTTTTTTCTTTTCTCACTCTCCCGCTCGCACAAAGTTCTCGCACATTTTTTGGGCACCGAGCGAACTGCAGCGAGGGAAGTAATGAGACGGGGGTGGCGCGTGAACTTTATATAAGTTCGTTAAAGAGAAATCGCGAAGGAGAGAGAAAGAGAGACGGTGGGAGAAAGAAAGTACGAGGGTTAAAGTTCTAAGAACGGAACGTTTAATCACGACGGCAATTAGTATGATTCACGGCTGACGTCTCTATATTCTCGCAGCTCTATAATGTATGTTTGTATAGATATACATATTCGAGCTGGCAAAAGCACAGCAAAGTATGTGTGCGTGTGTGTGTGCCGGTTAAGAAGTTGGGCCGCGGACGGGGCCGCGTTTCTTTATTCAATTCGACGCATTTCTCTCTCGGGCTTCTTCAAATTAACTAACCAGCATCGACGGGAGGTCGGACCGTTTCAATAAATTTGGTTAATCTTCCCGCGCGTTAGTTTACCGCTCATCATTCGACTCGTAGATTCTAGCAACTAATTACCGCGGGCCACTTAATTTGGGGATTAATGAGCCAACTTTCGACAGAGTAAACGCGACGACATTTTCCTCTCTTTCGCAAAAATATTGGCAACCCAAAATGTCATATCCCGTTGGGCACATCCGTTCTCGTTTTCGAGGGGAAGTCTCACGTGGCAGACGTGTGAAGATAAAAATACGCGAGATTTAAATCACGCGGAAGCTCGGAGAATATTCAACTCCGGGTCATAAGTGAGCCATGGAACTTCAAGGAGGAACGGAAGGAAGGCTCGAGTCGTAGTGAAGGGAAAAAATGAGAATCGCTTTGTATGCGTATGTACTCGAGGTATTGATGATCCTTCGTGTGCAAGCACAGTTGCGTCAATTAATACGAGGAACGTAAGAACCTATAGGACGAGTAATTCCAAATTATTACCATGCATTCCGCACGGGCATATGTTTCTATATGCGGCGTGAAATTGAATCGGTGGCTTCTGTATCGTCACATTCTTCGTTGTCCAGAGATAAATTGCCACCATTATTTACCTCGAGGAGCCAATTCGTATATAAGCTGTAACGATTTTTTACATACCGTCTTGCTTTCCTGTCGTGTATCCTCGCGGGTCCGGTATATTAACCGAAATATGGAGATCACGAACAAATAGGGAAGTCGAGCTGATAATTTTCTTTTTTATGGCGGAGCCATTAATCAGTTTCGTCAAATGAAAAACGAAGGACGCGGCGTTGTCGGTAAAGTGTTTCGTAAAATGGGGTAGAGCCTCAAGACATCCCTTTTCTTCGAGGAACGAAAATTCTTCTCATGAAGCAACGACGACGACGAAACTTCGTATACCGGAAGTCGTGGGTCGACTACATTTTTTCTTCTCCCTTCTCTCTCCTTTTCCCTGCTCATTCTACTTCCCTCCTCTTCTATTCTCGCTCTCTTCATCTTTCTATTTCTTCCTCTTACAAGCTCATTTATCACATCAAGCAATCCCAGCACGAAGTTCGTGTCTTTCCACTAGTCGACCTCCAAGATTATCAAATTAGATATACGACGAATTGAATTGATTTTCGCCAGTCATCCCGCGCTGTTGGCTGTCGACGAGATCGCGCGCCCCCTCCTCGCGCACTGTGTGAGGTGAATTGTAGGTGAGAAAAAACATACACGCCAAGAAGGCCGAAAGAAAAAGGAAAAGAGAAAGCGAGACAGAGAGAGCTCGTGGATCGAAAGAGAACAGAAAGGAGATGAAATTCTGCATCTCTCGCGCACGCGGATGCATGACGGATCGCTTCGTGTTGTTTCTATCGCTATATTATTCTCTGTACATCGACAATACACGCATAGACTATTTTCATTATTCTTTCAGATATTAATTCGCGATGTAGAGTCACGTTACAAGATGCAGAACGATGATCTAAGCAGTTTCGTCGTCACGAATTATGCGCGATCCTCGTATCTAAATTCCCTTATCAATCTAATGTACAAAAATATACACACGAGAACTTGAATTATAATTAAGCAGTTATGCATTATTCTTTTATTAAGAACCGACCTTATCTGATCCAAAGAACACAATCTCATAACGAGATGAATGTAGCGTGTGAAAAAATCATGCTGATTGACTTCAGCGGCGACGCGTGTACAAAACGACGGATATGAGAGAATTTTTTCTCTCCCCGAATTAAAACAAAAACCACTTCTGCGTCACTCAATTTTCATCACAAGCTCTCGTCCTATGAGAACTCGTTTCAAGAAATTCAAATGGATTAACACAAAAGTACAGAACGTTTGATGTTGTACGTGACTTTTGACGTAAGACGATAAATCGACGTCGCTTTAAACGCGCACAAGAAATCAAAGAAGAGTTACACGCGGATGATGTCGAGGACGTTAACACGTCGCGAGGTTAACCCCCACGTGTCACTTTACACCGCCTGTCTCGGCACTGACGAGTGTCAAAATGTTTCTAATATTAGTATTTTTGACGTGTCCAGACGCGGAATATATCGCTCCAGAATTAACGAGACCACGCGAGTATCTTTGCACTTTTTTTCAATCTAAAATTGTAAATACACAAATTTATTAAAAACTGATTTTTTCGTTACTGCTATTCGCGATTCGAAGCAATTTAATTATTTAATGGACTCATATAATTTGACCAATTAATTAACGAAGAAAAAAGCTCAAGCAACTTCGCAACGGTTGCTGAATGAAACGAGATTGCGCTGACAAAATTTATAGAGCGTTTCGTTCGACTCGTAAGTTATAGAATGGAACATAGAAGAGACGTTCCTGCCGAGGGATGCTGCAACCCCCTCGAGCAATGGCCCAAACCAGATACTTTAATGACCTTTAACGATGATCAATTAACGCGAATTGGCTCTCGGTATAACGATATCGGACTTGCGTTACATCGAGTGAACGATTTCCGTTTCTTCACAGTAAACGAGCTCACTGGACGGTGGAGCGTTATGGTTGACTCGGAGCAATAGACAGAGACGTAGTTTCCTTACTGAATGAAACGAGAGACATGAAAACCGCGGTGTTGGTTGACCATTAGGCTTTCCTGATTTTCTACTGTCGCCAAAATTGTGATATCGTATTTCATATAATTCGATATAGTGGAATTAGACTTTGATCGATTCTCCATATATTTCTTGATTTTTTCTCAGAGAAATAATTTTTAAAAAATTCGATAGAATTAAAAAATATGATACAAAGTTTTGTCAATTAAATGATTAAATTTTTCGCTTTTGAAAGATCCGAATGAAAAAAAAGGAAGAAAGTGGGAGAAAGCTTCTGGGATCAGTTGAACCTGCTGCTGGTTAAGAGCACTCGTAGGATCAAGAGTGATCCACTCGAGAATGCACTGTGACGTTTGTGATGCCGAGATCACGAGGGTCCTAATCTCTTGAAGAGATTCTTCTCTCGTTCATGCAGTAGTGTCGAGGGTTTCCGACTAAGGAAAAGCCGCTATACGTCCTTCGTGTTCGTGGTCCTCGAGAAAGAAAGCAAAGGAGAGAGGAAAAAGATGGTGAGAGTCGTTGCGGCGCTTTTGGTAAGAAGACGCGCGTGCCGTCTCGAGTTTAGTGTACGCGCAACGCGTGTCGATGCACAAAAAAGGTTTGCCTTTTTGCCACGCACGGATCCGAACCTCTGACAAACTAATACACATGTGCGCGTATATCACACTCGAGGATCTAAAGTTGCGAGTAGTTATGAGCGAAGGACTTTATAGAGTTTCAGAGCCATCTGGTCACCGTCTTGTTAGTTTCTTTCCTTATTTCCTATCGTTATAAACAGAGAAGACATCACGAGAAAACAACCTCGACATGTAGAGAATTTCTGCTCGGAACTGTGCACTTTAAATATGTGCTTGGGGAGTAGATTAAAAAAATCTTCTCAAGAGAATGCACATGATGATCTCTCATCGGGCGACTCGACTCACCTAATCGGTTAGCTCGTTACTGCCCTCGTACTGGGGAAAGTTCCGAGAATGCGAAGCTTCGTTTCGTCCTCGCAACCTTCCTTTAGCCCTAACTTCACAATATTCCTTTTTTTACCATGATCCTCTTTACTTCTGTTCCCACAGTAGTTTACCTCTTTTTTGATCCACTCGCTAGTTTCGGAACATTAGAATGAAACATTAATGACGGGGGTTGACTTTTTTTTCACCATAAAATCCTCCTTCCCGACGGACCAGCCAGTTTGCGTGCGAGAAATTCGAATTTTGTTTCCTTTTTTCGTTTTTTTTTTTTTTAACATAAAAAAATAAGTGGCAGGGAAAGAAAAGGAGGCTCTCGTAACTTTCGGCGTTACTTTGGTAAAATGAGAATTAGGTGTGTCCCAGGATGTCGAAGAAGAAACGGAAAAAAGTCTCAGATTTTGAGGCTCGTACGACCGCATACACGTTCTCGACAAAGAAAGTCAAGACCCGAAAAAGATTTTCTATCTCTGCTTTTTCCTCGCTTTTCTATATTCAAATTTTAAGGACTTCTGACACTTAAAGCAGCTCCTTCTGACCATGGCCACCCACGTCACGTTTCGCATCTTGTTTTCACGTTTTTTCGACACGACCCCGTCATGGATCATCATCGTTTTACTCGTGGAATTTCTAAGCAACATACCGACGTTCATCTCCAAATTTTTGACGTAGCAGGGCAGGAAAAAATTCAAGGAATTTCTCTTGGGAATAAGTAATTGGAAACAGATTTTTCGTGCAAATTGTGTTTATTTTACATTATTGAACGATACCCACACAATTATTGTGGCGAATTGTGGTTCACCACGACAAAAACGTGGCAAAATTGTTGAGATCATACTCAAAGGGTAAATATAATAGAAATTCGACAATTTCTCTTTACAATCATTGCTTAAAGCGACGAATTATGACATAATCGAAAACTTTATCAAATGTCGATATAAAAAAATGAAGGTGTCAAAAAATTCGAGAAAAAAGTTTTAACAAACAGTTTCGAAATGATTCGGTGAAAAAAAAACAATTATTGTTTTTGTAACGATACTGCTTTGTGACAATTTGGGACAGTCACCTCGATGCGATGATCTATTCTCTTACGTTTAATGTCATGAGGGAGGAAGAGCATCGAAAGAATGGAACGTGGTTGGTTGATGTATGGATGAGAGAATCAGCAGGGGACACAGCAGTGGCTGGTACCGCGGCGTTAACTCACATGCTGCTGTTTCCAAGAGCGAGAAGTGGGGGTAACGGTTGCAAATTGAATAACAAACGTTCACCCTCCTTGGTTAAATCACCGAAAAGGCACCCCCTGGCTCGTTGGCTGCTCGACATTAACCGCACCCCCCGCGAATTGTTGTGGTGTTTGCCGATGGTATCCCCTCTTGGTCTCCCTCTTCGAGCGACGTAATAAAACCTCAGAAACCGCTGTTAGACTTCTGCCGCTGCTGGTGATGCTCCTGGCTCGATTTGCATAACGATCTTATTTCGTAATATTCTCCATATTGATCCAGTTCGTATTTCTCGTTTTCACGAGATCCCTCAGAGTATTGCAAAAGGAGGGGGAAAAAAAATAAATAAAACGTAAATAAAATTATGAACCCTCGAAGATCGTCGTGAATGGACGATAATTCAAGAGTTTCCATGGGATTAATCCGCTAATGCGATAAATGGGTATGAAATTGATTTTATTAGATTCGGAAGTTTCGTAGAATAGAGTGTCGTTCGGTCGAGGGTGAGCAAGCATCTCTCGGTTGTGTTCGATGAGACGCAGCAAGAGAGATGGGAAGGAAGGGGCAGAAGGAGACGGACAGAGGCATGATTTCGAGTCATTCCCGCTAATAATGTCCGGGACGGGATGAAGGTCCATTATAGGGCGGTATACCTCTTACTCCTGGTATCCCCTGATGTGGTCACGATGACGATGCTCCATTGACGATCAAACTGTATTTGTCCGAGATCGATTCAGGCCGAATTAAACTAATCGATTCGCTTGAAAAAGTAAAAGAGAGAAAAAAAATACAAACAGAAACACGAGATTTGCTCGTGCCAGTTAGTGGGAGTATACTCAATCACGAACGGCTAGATCATCATAGAATGATGAATCTAAGAAAATTTATCAATCGTTAAATTTCGAATCATCTGAAAACCTGTTGTTAATATGTTGATCGACATTAAACGATTGCGACTATTTATTTAATTATTCATATGATTATGTATCAATTTTTTCATGTCACTCATTAAGTTGACGATATAAAAGTTGTAAATTATATATTTTGTATACTCAACAATTGATGACGCAGCCACGCTGCACAGTACAAACCTTTTTCTTCCTCTTGCCATCTCGATATATACGAAGCTGTCTCGAGCCACGGATGTGCTTTAGGGTAATTTGCTTTGGGGTCGGTTACTCGTTGTCGGAGTTGTCCCAAATCCGGTATGCAGCATCATCCCTCGAGCGTCACGTCGTTGATGGCAATAGTGCTGGGAGAATCGTGGGGGACATGGGATGGAGCGACGTTGAGAGATAAAAAGAGAGAAAGACAGCGAGAAAGAGAAAAAGCAAGTGAAAAGGGGGATAACGTGCGTGATGGAAAAGTGGAAGAGAAGGGACGTTGATGTTATGACGGAACATTTCATGGCTCGAAGAATCCAGGACCTAACGGCCCGTACGATATTATACACGCGTTGCAGAATCCCTCTGAGACTTTTTCGTTCCCCAATTTTTTCTCCCTACATTTTTGTACATTGCCTCGCGAATTTTTTCTCGTGCATACAGAACTCGGACCTTTTCTCCTGAGAGCTATTTTTCGTATTTCGAGTGGTTCTTTACTTTCTGACTGAATTCTACGAAATGAGAGAAATTTTGGCCTGGAGACAACGGACGAAGAATGAATCTGCGGTTTATATTTTTCTCGAGGCGACGATAAAACGAGATTCTATGCCGATACGATATTGTTTTTAAGTTCGAGCGAGCTGAGGTCTGGACTTCGACGCGAGGCGTACCGGCTGCAATTTGGGGCCGTGATTAAATTTGAAAGAACGCGAATTTCGATCACAACCGTCGCTGTCGTCGTCTCGAGAAAGAGTAAAAGAAATAGAATCGGAAAGGTGGGCGGGGGGCAGCGGAAGATAAAATGGCACATAAGTGAGGTTGAGACAAAAACTTGATCGGGTGGAAGTGTTAGGGAGAAGAGTGAATCTAAGTGAAATTAATTGAATCGAGAAGTAGTCACGTATTATACTCACAAAAGCATCGTTTATTTTTCTCTTTTACTCTTTAAAATGAATTTTCATAATTTTTTATAATAATACTTTTAATAATTATTTATTTTATTAATTAATAATAATAATAATTAATAGTAGGTAAGATTACTAACTTTATACGGGAGAGCGTGATATGGAGCTCCATCCGAGTCCAAGTTCCACACGTCTCGCTCGCTCGATAAGTTTTTTTTTCAGTTACTTTTCCGGTTTAAATAAAATCCTCGTCGAGGCTAGCTCAACAGGTTCGCATCAAGCGTATTTTATTACTTTTTTTTTTCCTTTCGATTAATTTTGTTCGAACGTTCGCGATCATCTCGTAAGCCCAATAATTCGAGTATCTTATGATTCGGGTAATTTTCATAGGAGTATATTAATGAACTGACGTATGGAACCTGACCGAGTAGTGGTATACACATCCGGGTATAGAATTCATGAGAACCGTATCTATCAAAAATGACGCGTCCGGTTCGTTCGTGTGGGTAAGTGTTTCTGTATTTTCTTGTTTTTACGGGACGTTATTTTAGTCTGTGTCTTTGTGTGTATGTGTGTATTGGTGTGTGTCACTTTTTACAATATTATATCGCTCTAATATAATATCATCTCTCACGCACTATGTATATTATTTACACGTTCGATAAATTGGACAATAGAGTGTGCAAGGGCGAGGTCG